>CM034048.1:9903847-10099590 GCA_019804595.1 Bruguiera parviflora | reverse complement strand
AGGCCTTGGCTATGTATGCGTGAGAAACCGTATTGGTGACGAATCGTATGAGGAGGCTCGGAGTGAAGAAGCTGAGCTATTTTCAAGTCATCCATTTCTATCCAGGATAGACAAGTCTATGGTTGGCATTTCAGTTTTGGCCCAAAAGCTGGTGCAAATTCAGGCAACACTCATAGCGAAATGCTTGCCTGGGATCTTCAGGAAGATCAATGAGAAACTGGAATTGAGTGTGGCAGAGTTGAACAAGATGCCTAAAACTCTATCCTCAGCTTCCGATGCCATGGTGACTTTCATGGACATCGTTGGATCAGCCAAAGAATCTCTCAGTAAACTTCTTTTTAGAAGTCAATATGAAGAATATCCCGACGACAAAAACATGCACTGTTCTGCTAGATTGGCTGAAATGGTCAGTGACTTCTCAGTTGAGCTTCACGACTTCCCCTTAAGTGATCCCGAAGAGGATTTTCTTATGGAGGAGATTGGGGTTTTAAATGAGGCAAAAGGGATTTCTCTGCCGGATTACATTTCCCGCTCTGCTTTCCTTGCCCTCCTGAGGCCAAAAGTTGAGGGAATCGAAAAAATACCAGCGGACTTTCTCGGAAGAGTATGGACCTACATTGAAAGGGTGTTAATTTCAGTTTTGGAGCGGCACTCAGAAAGTTATCATCAATTTCAAGTATCTGCAAGACGGTCAGGCCGTAATCTCATAGCAAAGATGAAAGAGAAGTCCATCTCTTGGGTTTCAGAGATTGTCCTCATGGAGAAGCTGACAGATTACACTTGCAATCCTGGATACCTGGATGAATTGTGCAAGCTGATCGCAGAAAGGCAGGAATTTATGGACAACGTCGAAAAGGGTCTTCCTTGCATCGAAATTTCTGGCCTCGGAGTGGTGGCAGCTAAAGATCTCAAGAAGCATCAGGAAGATCTACATCTAGCTTTTGACTTGAAGATGAGACTGGTTGCTTACTGGAAGATTGTTCTGAGAAGGTTGGTTGATTACGTGGCCCTGCATTTGCAGCTCTGTCTTGACAATCTTGTGAACAATGAAATGGAAAAAGAAATTATCAATGAGTTGGTGGGGTCACACGGCGGTGCAATAGAAAGAATGTTAGAGGAGTCACCTGCGGTGGCCGATAAGCGTGACAGGCTGAAGCTAAGCATCAAGTTACTGAAGGAGTCTAAGGAAATCCTTACAAATATCAAGGACAACTTTGTTACTGGGTGCAATTGATGCATTCTTACAATGGTTCTGCCTTTTTTTTTTTAACAAATAATCTGTCATATGTTCTGTGATGCATGGTTGGGCAGTTACCATTAGTGGTGTTATTCCTGTGCCTTCTGTTTTGGGCTCTTGCTGTTCCTGCTTTCAAGTAATGTTTTTAAAATCGGACCGGTATGGCCGGTCCCATCTATAGAATCGGAACGTTGACTTTATTACTGTTTGATTTATTTTCAAAAATAATTGATTTTAAATATCGGTAATCAAATAGATGAATTAGTTGGTTGGATTGTAAATTGATAAATGGATCTTTCTTTTCTTTTCTTTTTTTTTTTTGGTTTAATTACCTCTCCAAAAAAAAAAAAAGTAAGAAAATTAGAGAGATAACAATATTTGAATTTAGATTTAATTACATAAAAATTATAAAAAAAAAAAGAAAACTAGGGTCAATTACAATCTAAAGCTTTAAAACATTATTGTTGAACACCAAACAATTATATTTATTATATCCCGAACCGTTAGTTCTGCTTCCGATCTCATGCAAAAGTAATGTGGGGCTTTTGTTTAGGTCCTCTCGATTTTGCCTTTTTTTTTTTTTTTTTTTTCAATTCTCCCCGTGTAAGCGATGCTGATGCTGACATATGATTGGCCTCGTGAGTCAATTGAGTAAAGCGAAAAGATCAAATGGTCATAATTGACCAAGCCCATAATTTACCATTATTTCCCTTCTAATGAGACCACAATTGTCACTTTTTTCAGGGTTTTTTTTTTTTTAAATTTCCTAAACAAACAAAAATAACAAAAATTGTAATGTATTCTGATAGGCGGTCAATCGCATCTACTCTTCCTTTTTTTTTTTGTTTTTTTTTGTTTTTTTGGTTAAAATATACGCAATTTCATCTTCTCCGTGACTGCAATGACCTTAACCACCATCGTCACAGTGCACTGCTTTAATCAAGGCACAAACAAGAATGCGAACAATAAATCAACTAAGCGTATAGCTAACAGCCCTTTTGAAATAAAGTAGTCGTAATTCATGGCTTAGTCTTGAAGATTTGCATTTAAGAATCCTACGAATTGTCGAGCGAAAATGCTTTTGTATCTTAAGGATATTTTGATTCTATTGCCGGGTGATGTAAACCATGCATTGTGTTCTTATCACTTTATGATTCAATTCCTTAACTTCTCCAACGCTGTGTGGACCCTGGACTTCCCTTTATCTTTTGTTTTTTGTTTTTTTTTTCTTTTTCTTTTTCTTTGTCTTTTTGTGTGAAAAGACGGAGACTTTATTCATATCTGTAAATTTCTTACGTAATTATCAATGAGAGAAAAATATATGACTAGCGCTATGAGCACTCAGATTGATCGCTCCGGTAGGTGTGCTTCAGAGCTTCTTTTGGTAAATAGAAAAACTAGTAAAATAAAATAAAAATTACAGATAGTCATTTCACTATCTAATTGCAATAAATAGTCTAAATATAATTAAATACCGTTTTTTTTCTTCATCAATAACATCAGTCACTAACAACAATTAATAACAAACAATACAAAAATCAACAACATATAAAAGAAA
This sequence comes from Bruguiera parviflora, assembly GCA_019804595.1. Classification (NCBI taxonomy): domain Eukaryota; kingdom Viridiplantae; phylum Streptophyta; class Magnoliopsida; order Malpighiales; family Rhizophoraceae; genus Bruguiera; species Bruguiera parviflora. The sequence goes on along the minus strand of CM034048.1, from coordinate 10,096,795 downwards.
GAAAGAAACAAACATTATAATCTCATAAGAACTAACTATGTCAACCCCCTTCAAACAAAAATGACAGACAATTTTTAGAAGTATTCAGTCCACTTCAAGAAAAGTTTTGAGTTGATGACCAGAAAATGATTCAACTTTATATATGATTCTTTAAATTCAATGCAAACTTTACCTTGCATCAATTTAAGTTTTGAACTAAAATTTTTGTTTTCAATATTAGTATATGTTCAAATAACTATTGAGAATTTCACTATCTTCTAATCTTGCAATTTTTGCGTACATTACGCATGAATAAACATCATATTGAATGTCAACGTGAATAGTGAAAATAATGTACAATTAGGACAAAAAAATTCAATCCAAAGGTTAAATTCGCACAAATTAAAACTCTTCCCAGATTTTGGACAAGAGGCGAAGTTCGTAAATTTTTGCTGAAAAAGGGGGAAAAAAAAAAAAGAAAAAAAAACAAAAGTTTAAAAAACAAAACCCAAAAAAAAAAAAAAAAAAAAAAATAATAATAATAAAATGTGCCGCTTTGAGGTGGGCCGGGCTATACTGATCCAGCCCACCAATATTACAGGGCCCACCGTCCCAACATCCTCAACTATAAAATAAACTCTCTCGCTGTTAAATTCTTTAACAGCAAAGAACGGCAATGGCGGGGAGCTTGCTAGGAAGCCTAACGAGAACGGCCAATCCGTACTGTTGCACAAACAGAAATTTGGGCCTTGTTTTCAACCAAATCAGCGAACACACTGCTAAATGGATGCAGGTTTCCTCTTTTTTCTATTTTTTTAATTGTTCATTCAGATTTTTTCCTTTAAGTTTCAACAAGATTATTTGAACATTAATTATTCTGAATTTTTAGTATCTAAGTCGTTCTAGGTTTGCTTTTCTTTTCTTTTCTTTTCTTTCTTTCTTTTTTTTTTTTAATTAACACGATATGTGGTTTCTACGAAGTGTTTTTTTTTTTTTTTTTTTTGTTATTTATCTCAAGCACCACTGAGGGTTTTCAAGGCTTCTTTAATCGGCGGGCTCTGAAAATATATTTGATCGAATCAATCAGATAACAATTGAATTATTGAAGAAGTTGGTACTGTTCTAGTCTTCTATGGTTAAACAGTAATGGTGTTAATTTATTTTTCATTTTTCTTTCTTTTTAGAATTTTTTTCATCGATCAAATGAGCGAGCTATGATATCGGTTATCTGGTCAAATTTATTATCATCTGATATTTAAATAATGTTAGTTTTAGATTTGCCAATTATTAATACAAAATAATCCGATTCTACATTTGGGATTTTCTGCCAGTATCGTGAGGATATTCAACTTCATAAGTTGTACTTCCAAGTTTATTGTTCTAAGTATGATGTCAGATAATATATGCGCTGCGAGAAACGAGAAATTTATTCTTAGAGCATGTTTCTCATACTTGGGGTTTGAACTGTTGAAATTTTGCCTGCCCCGTGGCTAATTTTGCCATCTTTTCCAAACATTCTGGATTTGTTTTGAGAATTATATGACTAATTTAAGTTTTTTTTTTTTTTCCAACATTATGAATGCACAATTTTACTAATGTCAAAAACAAAGGAAAAAATGTAGAACATGATAGGGGCAATAGGGATTCATCATCAATTACATCTCCCATGGAAGACAGTTATAGGCCAAGCAATAGAAGAAGGTGAGTATGTGGGTCATCACTGTCTTATTATGGAAATGTTGCTGTGTGAAATGAGGAATTTTCATTAGTCTACATGCTGGAAATGGCTATCACTTTAACTGTTACTGTTCCTTTTTCTTAAAATCAGGTTCCAATGTTTATGGGTGCTGGAGAAGAGTAAATGGTAGTTGTGGTGTTAGCTATCCATCATGCAAGCATTTCTTTGGCTTAGCAAGTTAATACATTGCAAAGTTCTGATTTTGAAGTTTACAACCTACCTACTTTTCTGACTTTTTTGCCTTTGTCTGTGAAGTTTTCAAGTTGATAACACACTTTTTATTTGGCTTGATAAGAGTGTGTTTCTTCATTCACTGCTTGCATTGCCAATCCATTTAGTGTATCATTGTTACAATATGCATCTTGCTTTTAGTTTATTATGAAGTTTTGCATGATTGCTTAGCATTATTTATGGTGTGACATCTTGAGTATGCTTGGAAATTATCCTTCACAAGGTCATGCTATGACAACGTATGACCATGATGCATGCAAGATCCAAAGGGCTTTAATGATCTAGTTTTGTGAATGATTGGAATGAAAACTAGTTGCCTTTTTGGCCTATCTAAACATTTAAGCTATAAAAAGTTATGCTAAGACTGGTAACCGGATAGATAAACACAATCTTTTAGGAAGTGGCATTCTACTTGTCTTGTATCCCAAGGAACATTTGAAAATCTAGTTCTTTCGACACTAGGATAATAGGCCAAGATTTTTAAGACTTAGATTAAGAGCGAGTTTAGGTATAACAATAAGGTTCTTTCATTGTGATTTAGATGTTACGAGTCTGAGTGGGAAATAACCTCTTCTTAAAAAGAAGGGTGAAGCTATATATATCTAACCTTCTACAGATTTCACAGTGTAGGAGCTTCGTCCATCAGGATGTCCTGCTATTTTCAGACTTGGATCGTAGTTTCAGTGCATGTAACTAATGAGCTTCCTGCTTTCCTGATCATCTTCAGTTGATGATCATCCTGACTTATTTTAATGGATGCAAAATTAATACCATAGCCATCCATATAGTTATGTGTACAGCAGAAGATGGCAAACTATCTTTTGCTTCTGTCCCTCCCTTCTGGTAGCATTTTCCTTTTTAAGTAGCTGATACAATAAGCTGTGAACTCAATTGTCTGTTAACGATTGAGAGGTCTGCTTTAAAGAAGAGTAGATGAAAGTAATCGAGAATTGCTTGCAATTTACAGGACAGTAGCAAGAAATCTCCAATGGAGCTGATCAATGAAATTCCTCCCATCAAGGTTGAGGGCAGGATTGTTGCATGTGAAGGAGGTTAGTATAAAATCATTGCTTGTTCTGCACTGGGATGCCCTCTTCTCCACTCCCCACCACCCATGAACACTCTCAGAGGAAAGGAAAGAGAAGGAAGAAAAGGCACATCCACAGAGCAATAACATTGGACCCTTAAATTAAGGGGTGGTCATTTGGCACCGACAACTGAGTGTTTCTCTGGCCATTTCCTGTTGTAGACACTAGCCCCGCACTTGGGCATCCAATTGAGTTTATATGCCTTGACTTGAAGGGGCCAGCTGTCTGCCTGCAATACAGCTGTTTTTTCTTTCAATATCAATTATTTGCCGTGAATCATGGGTGCCCGATGGTGTGCAATCCATCTTTCCGTTGGTCATCATACTTCAGTGGACAAATCCTTGTATTAATGGTATTTTCATGTGTCAAGTGTCACCAGAATAAAGGACAGGACTCGATCCCTAACATTTTTCTAGTTGATATCTACGTCATTTGGATAATCCCGCTGCCGGGCTGGACAGTTGACCGTTATATTGCGGTGCCCGTCTTTCCTTCCGGCGATCTCGTTTCACTTGCGCCATTGTGTATTGTATTTCCAGTTTTGCCCTCTAGCATTTTTGTATTTATTATTTTCTCTCTAATCTTTCTATTACCATGATTATATGATCATCGTATTTGCCCTTTTATCCTTACAAATTTTTTTATTCCTTTTACACCTTTGTTCTTTTTGTTATTTTTCCATTTTATCCGAATTCGCGAAGTCAACTCCCAGAACCACATTACTTTTTAACTCTCATATTCCGGCTACTTTTTATTTAATCTCTTTTTCTTTTTAGTGGGTTAGGTTTTTTGTTTTCTCTTTTTCTGTTAGCCTTTTTCTCTTTATTAAATTTCCTCAACCAGTGTTTTTACACCTAGCAAGGTAGGAATTGATAGCTTACTATTGAATATTTCATTATAAATAAATATAATTTTCTGGGAGGAATCTAAATTCAATAAAAAAAAAAGAAAAAGATTGTATTATTTAATAATAAAAAAAAAGACAAAAAAGAAAATCTTGCGTGCTGCATATAAGAGCCAACTAGCTCCTTTTTCGCCTTCGATTTCACCTACAATTCAACTCCTTCCCCCGAACCCAACTGGCCGTCGTACACCGGCCGTTTCATTCCCATGGCTTCTCTTTGGCGCGCGGCGACGGCCCTAACCCAGACGCAAACGAACCAGGGCGACTACGACGGAGTCGAGTTCTGGTCGAACCCTGAGCGAACCGGATGGCTGACCAAGCAAGGCGAGTACATCAAAACCTGGAGGCGACGCTGGTTCGTTCTGAAACAAGGCAAGCTCTTCTGGTTCAAGGAGTCCAACGTGACGCGCGCGTTGAAGCCACGCGGCGTGATCCCGGTGGCCACCTGTTTGACGGTGAAGGGAGCCGAGGACGTGCTCAATAAACAGTACGCGTTCGAATTGTCGACGAGGACCGACACGATGTACTTTATCGCCGATTCCGAGAAGGAGAAGGAGGATTGGATCAACTCGATCGGACGGTCCATTGTGCAGCACTCGACATCTGTGACGGATTCCGAGATCGTCGATTACGATAGCAAACGATTTTGAGATGAGAGGTACTGAGCTCATTGTGACGCTGATCTATTAATTACTATCCCTATCTATGTGGCGCGCACCATAATTTCTTGAATTTTGACTGAATCTACGTGTGTAATTGTGTTGTAAATCTGGTTTTTGCTTCTCTTCTTCCTTTTTCTTTTTTTTAAATGTATTTTCAACGTAAATGTTATTTGCTTCTAGTTGTATTGTTCGTGGTTTGGCACAGTTTCTGTCTTAACCTGAATTCAAGTTTTTTTCTTTTTTGGCGGTTTTGGATGAATAGAGAAGATTTATTAAAGATAATCGAAACAAGAAGTAGAGAGTTTAAGGAAATATTGCAGTAGATTGCACATTAGGCAACCGAAGAACTCCCAAAGCTTAGCAACTAAATCAATTTTTGTACTGAGACACTGTTTTGCTAGTGCATCAGCTGCCCGAGTAGCTGCTTCCTCTTTAAGTGTGTTTGCTCTGGGCACTATGTAACAAGCTTGCGAATGGCTTGATAGAATTGAATGAATTCTGCGCAGCATCTCCCCGCAGAAGAAACATTATCCAATTTCAAGTCATTACACCTCATTACAATTAATCTCATCATTAACTTTATGTTTGAAGATGTCATTTTTTGTGTCTGGTTGTTTGGTAATCTGCTTTACGAGTCAGATTATCACTCACGGCATCTGATTGGAATGGAGTGATGAAATGATGTTGAGTTGTCGTCAATGCTTCTGCTGTGAGATTATGAATATAGTCATGTGTAGCATAATTGTTGTCCAGTCTAGTCTTTAATTTTCACAAGTCTGCTTTCATTTGAGGTCATTGTTCTAATTTCATGTAAATATTTGATCCAGCAATGTGAGAAATGAAAAAACATTGCAAACTGCTAGCCAAGAAAAAGAGGAAACTAACAATTGTATGACCAAGACAAGAAACCTTGCACAATCATGTTAAGATGCAAAGGCCAGAAAGTCAACTATCTAATGTCCCTCTGTTTCTGCAAAAGACAACTAGGTAGTGCTTGTTTTTTGTTCACTTTGTAATTTACAATATTCTGGGCCAGTTATTACTTATCATGCACTACAGCTACTTGTTGTGTGTAATGCTTTGATTTCCCTCACAAATACTGTAAAGCATAGCCGATAAGTGAGAATAATTGCTTCGAAGAATTAGCTTTGGCCGTTTAAATTGGACAACCCCAATCCCCAGATCTCCTATATGTACACCCATCTTTTGTTTATCATTAATGAATAAACATGGATGATAGAGGTACTTTGTAAGGCCCTGAACTGTAATCCCGTCTCCCTGAGGGACAATCCAATAAGCAACCCCAAAAAATACGAGAGGAGAACAAGGCCAAATTGTAGTATTTCACACGATTAATGCCGAGGCATTGTTTCTGTCTGAAACTGAATTGTAGTCTTTACAGGAATCTGTGGTGGTTACTGTACTTATAACAATACTCATCATATTCTTTTTGCGTCATGCTAGAGTCTGATTGTTTAGTAATATGCTGTAGGAGTCAGATTATTGCTTACCTCGTCTGCTTGGGATGTAGTGAGATCTTGTTCCAAAAAAATGATGGCGAGCTTATATAAGTTGTTATGAACATGCACGTGTTGGTAGCATAAGTGTTGTTCATACTACTAGGATAAAGCTACTTTCATCTGATTTCAGTGTGCCAATTACAATATTTGAGGAGGCGCTTAACCTACCAAAGTAAGATGATGTGCGGTTCTGATTAGCATGACTGTTATTCAAACTACTACTTGGCGAAACTTACTTTAATTTGAAGTCATTGCTGTAATTGAAATAATTTAAATGCTCAACCCGCCAAAGTAACTAGATACAGAGCCGATGCAGAGCCGGCTGCTAACCAGGGGAGGGGGAAACTAACAAGTTTTGGACCCAGTTGAGATGCAAGAAATCTTGCATAATTCAGATTCAAAGGCATTAAATCAACCAATTGATGGCCTCTCAAGTTTCTGTGACAAGGACTAGCCTTGAAGATTAGCCTTTAAAATCGAAATGCTAAGGGTTTGTTCGGTTTAACTATTGAAATTAGCTGCTGACTGAAAATTGAAAGCTAATGGCTAATAACTAAAATTTAATCGCTACGGCATAGAAAATTCCCCTTGTTCTTCTCTTATAACCTACGGCATAGAAAAAAACAAAAAAAAAAAAAAAGTGAGGTGCAAAAAGTGAAGCCAGCCCCAACATAATAATTTTTTTCATTTTATTATGAGCGAGGTGTAGAGTTTAAGTTTCATCCCAGTTCCTTCGTCCTCCTCGAACAGTTGTTACCGTCCGGCCCCCGTCTGAAAGCGAAACTTGCATTGACCGGCTAAAATGCTACGATAAAATTTAATCGACAAATATAATATATAAAACATTTTAAATATTGGAATTTATGATTGAGACTTCAAGCATATAAATCTTAAATCGTTATCATATTATAGTCCAATATGACATGGTATTTTACAGTGATTTTTTGTCGCGCATTTGGACTGTGCTATCTGAATTTTAAACAAAATCGCGCGTAGACCGGGTGACTGTCTTTTTGAGTTTTATATTTCAATGTAGTTTCAACGGAAATTTACATGAATATTACAATGGCATTCCTTTCGTGAATCGTCATCAAAGAATTCTTTGTAAGGTTGACTGATTAGGTCGTTACTGATGTAGCCCTAAATGCAAGAAAAAACAGAACAAAAAAAAAAAAGGTGGTGATTCATGGTATATATTATACTCTTCATTTATTCTTACGTATATTTTGTCATGTTGTTTTTTTTTTTTTACTTCTTCTTCTTTTTTCTTGCATATTTTGTAAATTTTCGTGCGGATTGTGCGATTTTTATCTAAAAATATAAATTTCAAAATATTTTATTATTTTATTACAGGTGATATCTGGCATACGACTGAAAACTACATCCCAATACCATTTCCCTTATCAAGAACGGAAAAAGTTTATGATCAGAGGATTTAGCCATAAACTAACTAAAATGTGAGTTTCACTTAATAAAAGAAATAAAATTTTGATTATCCAATTTAAAAAACTTTGCCTTAAAAGTTTCAATAAGATAATATATTATATTTGCAATAAAATAATTATTATATTTACTTATATATATATATATATATATATATATATATATATATTTTTTTTTTTTTTACGAGTGTAGTATAAAACTAGGTTTTACATTTTTTTTAAAATTAGATTTCCCCTAATTTTTTTCTCTCATCTTCGATATTGAATTAATTTAAATTTATAAAACAGTAAAATCCAAGAATTCATAAAATGAAAAAACGTTATCACCCATTTTGGATCATATATATAGTTATAATAAAACAAGGGAAGAAATTTAGTTACACTCATGGCCAAAATATAAATAACTTATATATATAATATTTTATTTAAATTTTTTTATAATAAATTTATTTATTTAATAAGTATTTATATATTTGTTGAAATGTTTTTATATTCTAGATTGAATATTTATTTTATAAAAAAATATAATATGTAGCAATATCATATTTATATTAATTTTTCGTCTTGGTGACTTATCAATTAAAAGTATTTAAAAATAATATATATATATATATATATATATATATATATATTAATAAAGGCATTTATTATTATAACATACACTAATACTTTATTCAGGATTTCTTATAAAACAAATTCAAAAAAAACTGAACAAAGACAGAAGGGGCTAAAACATTACTAGACAATAAAGACATGCGCATTATGACCTGGACTCCACACTTCAGAGTTGTTTTTTTGCGCCATCAACCCAACATGAAAGGAACACACACGCACACACAGACACACAAACACAAACGACTAAAAGAACAAAGGCAGAATTTCTGGCAAGAAATCTGGTATTCTAGGCCATTGAGGCAGCGGCGAGTTTGGCTTTTAGATCTTTTCTCAGGATCTTGCCAGAGGGAGACTTGGGAATTGCATGAACAAAATACACCTTGTGAAGTTTCTTATAGAATACCACCTGTTTTGCTATGAATTCTTTTACAGCCTCTTCGGTGAGCTCGAACCCGTTTGATCGAACCACGAATGCCACGGGAACTTCGCCTGCAACTTCATCTTTTTGCCTGAAGACATCCAAAAGAATTGGAACATTTGTTAGTGCCTTGAGAGTTATGCTTATCTCTGCATCTATTAGCAATCATTTTGCTCAATCCTGAATAGGCCTGCTCGTATTTTTCTTACGGGACAACAGCGGCATCCGCAATGTGTGGATGGCCCACCAGTAGGGCCTCTAGTTCAGCTGGTGGCACCTGAAAATAAGCAAATATTTTCGTTTACGGCAATGTTAAACGGATTTGAGCTTTGTATTTTTCTTGAAAAACAAAAGAGAGAGAAATTTATGTCTGCCTGGAAGCCTTTGAATTTGATGATTTCCTTCACTCTGTCAACAATGAAAATCTCGTCATCTTCGTCAACATATCCAATGTCTCCGGTGTGAAGCCATCCCTCAATATCTATGGTATTTGCTGTGGCCTGAGCATCGTTCAAGTAGCCTGCAGTAATATATATATATATACATATGAGTAGTTTTTAGTATGATACCGATTTAATTTTAAATTAAGACCCAAGCTTAGTTAGGAGCTCCTCGCCTGTAGAGTAGTTTATAGCTCATCAATTAGACCGAACATGTATTAATTTCGTGCACCATATCGACATAAACATTTTGTCTTCTAAGTTCTAAACTTTTAATTACTAAGTGAAATGTGGGAAATTTCGACGTGTATATATTCCAACAAAATTCAGAATTTAAAGAACAAGAATGAAGTGGATGGCAAAAGCGAACCTTTCATAATCTGAGCTCCCCTGATGCAAATCTCACCAGGTTGGTTGTAACCAAGGGAGCAACCGGTTTCGGGGTCTATGACTTTGAGTTCTGCATTTCTAACAACCGTGCCACATGAGCCGAACTTGGTCGGGAACGGCTGCTTCGCAAACCCTAGACACATCGAGAGCACGGGTCCGGCCTCCGTCATCCCATAACCCTGATCATTGTCATGGGAAAGAAGTTATTCAAATCTTCCCATAACACACAATATTCTGAATGAGTTAGTACTCTTTATTTATTTATTTATTTATTTTTAAGACCGATGCCAAAAGAAAATTACGAAATGATACAGACACACTAGGGACCAAGTAATCGCTTTTTGAGAGAGTTGTCAGGTTTGTACACTGTACAATGTTTAACTAAACTTCCTTATGTGACTCCTTCGCTGAGAACTGAAATTCAAATCTTTGCTATTCCAAAACAAAGATATATATATATATATATCCCTTCTAAATTTGAATTTTGTTTGGCAGCTCGACTCCATCTCATTGATGATGACCCAGGTACTCGAATGCAAGAAAGTTGGGTGCAAAAGAAAACTGCTGTGCATGTTGTACAACTGTGAGTAAACTCTTGTGTAGTTAGCTGAAGCGGCATAATTGAGAGCAGCTGAAATCTCCTCTTTTCTCAATATAGGGCAGGTCGGGGCTACAGTTGCGGGTTGACATGTAAACTCACATCTCGGCAGCCCCCAGATCCACAGTGGCTAAAAGTGAATGTGGATGGCCGCGTCAAAGGGGCACCCCGGCTACAGTGGCATTGCCAGAGATCATTGTGGACGTAGGGTGTATGGTTTCTCGGAGTTTGGCGGATTTGTTATGGCAATTGGGGTAGATTTGGGACCTATACAATTTCCTTGCCAATTTAGGCGTTACCAACGATGCGACCCCATCTGAAATTTTCTCAATTGCCCAAGTTGAAATGGTTGGAGTATTGTTAAAGGCATCTTTATTAAAATAATAATAATAAAAATAAATAAATAATATATAAATAAAAAATTAATATTTTAAATTAAAAATAATATTATACATTTATACATTTATTATTTATTTATATTTTGTTTAAATTTTCTTTACTTTTTAAATTTTGTTAATTCCTGGACCCTGGTGATAACAGTAATTAGACAAAAACGAGTGTCAACCATGAAAAAAAACAATAATAATAATAAAATAACAACAGTGGTTTGTGCAGGAAAACGTGATAACAATGATTTGACAATAACGGTGATACCGATGCTCTGAAAAAGGACAATTACGGACAGACACTCACGTTCCGCGAAAAAAAAAATAAAAAATAAAAAATTAAATATAAATTATATAATTTAAAAATTATATTTTATAAAAAAAATAAAATGTTTGTATTTTTTTAATAAATATTATTGAAATTAATAATTCGATAAAAGAAATGAATATAACCAAATTAATGAATTACATAATTAAAAAAATTTACTTAAAAATAAATAATAAAATTTAAAATTTTAATATTAAAATATAATAATAAATTTATTTTAAAATAATTTAGAGCAAGAATGACATTGAGCATTACCTCAGAAGGTGATCAGCCAAGGACGAGAATACGTATGTGACGTGGACGTCCGTCACCCTCAGCCAACCAAAAAAAAGATCCCACCACATGGTCGGATCTCGTGATGCTGACTCAAGTGGTGCGTTCCTTAAATGACAAGTGCGCCCTTCCATTCTAAACTCGAGAGTCCGTGGGGGAAAACGGTGGATTGTTTTTATTCTCACTTTGACTTTAAAAAAAAAAAAAAAAAGGGCCGTCCATGGCGCTTGAAGGTACCACTCGGAAGGAACGTCTGCGTGAATTCAAACGGGTGGAAATAAATTCCACTTTTTTGGGGGGGGGGTTAGAGTTTCTCCCTTCTTGGACGTTGAGTTGTATGGAAAAAATGCTCTACATTTCACATATATAACTTGAAATTATATAATTTTTTTAAAAAAATTTTAGTTAAATTTTACTTAAAACTTTTAATTTACATTTAAAAGTTGAATTAATTTAACTCAAGTTTCTGTGCATGTCTCAGTCAAGAGAAGATTGGAGAATTAGATTCAAAATGTGTTGTTCTCTTTCTCATCAAATTATTTTAGTTAAATTAATTCTAGTCAGCGAGCGTAAGGTTGTTAGGGAAACTCACTCACCTGTCCCAAGGTGGCCCGAGGCACCCTGCTCTGGAGGGCCTCCACCAGCTCCTTCCCCAGCGGCGCCGCACCACACAACACCAACCTGATGCAGCTCAGGTCAAATTTCTCCGCCATCGGGTTCTTCGACAGCGCCAGCACCAGCGGCGGCACGACGGCCGCCACCGACACCTTGTGTCTTTGTATCAGCTCCAACAACGCCCCTATCTCGAACTTTTGCATTAACAGCACGGCGGTCCCAGCCCTCAACGAGCACAGCAGCACGCTGTTCAGTGAATATACGTGAAACAGAGGCAATACGCAAAGCACTACATCTTCTGGCGTCAGATACAGATTTGGGTTTTCTCCGTCTACTTGTTGGGCCACACTCGTCACCAAGTTCTTGTGAGTCAATATCACCCCTTTAGGGAGCCCTGTGGTCCCTGAAGAGAATGGTAATGCCACGGGATCGTCAGGATCGACGGAAACTTCGGGGATTTCATTTTCGACTCCAATACCGTTTGCCCTGGAGATTATACTAAAATGCAGACACTTGTCCGGCGGATCATCGATTGTGATGACCGCGAAATCTTGGCCGAGTTGTGGGTGATTTTCTTGAGAAGAGATGTCTCTCAGCTTGTCTACGTGTTGAGAATGTGTGATGATGAGTTTAGCACCAGAAGCAGAAAACTGCTTGAATATCTCAGCCGAAGTGTAGAAAGGATTGGCAGCAGTGGTGACAGCCCCGAGCATAGAAGCACCCATGAAGGAGAAGACGAATTCGGGGCAGTTTTGGAGGAGAATCATGATCACATCGCCTTTCCTGACGCCCATCTTGCACAATCCTGCCGCGGTCTTCCGAGCCATGAGGTGAACCTCTGAAAAGGAGTAAACTTTCCCAGTTGACCCCGATATCAGACACGGCCTATCCGAGAGTTCGGGGAGCTTCTCAAAGCAGTATGTGTGGAGAGGAAGGTGATTGGAGATTGGTATTTCTGGTAATTTTGATCTGAAAACAACATGAGTTTTGGTAGACGGCGGCGGAGGAGAGAGTTCTGGCTCGGCGGACTCAGGCGAGGCAACGTAAATCATGATTCCTGCGAAACAGGAGATGGATTATCAGTATTTGTGTGTGTTTTCACAGATAGACACGATGAGGGTGTGCTTGTGTAATAAATGAAAAGGAAAAACAGAAGCGAGTGGTAGGTGTAAATGCAGCGTGTGAGAATTGCCGGTAGAGACTGATGGACTGTGGGGGTGGAAGAGGCAAGTGAGAAAAACAAATTGCATGCTCCCCAACTCACCTTCAAGCTTTAACTACCTACTTCCCTTGTGATGTCTTTCTTCAACCTCTTCTCCTCTTGAGTCAATTAAAATCATTCAGTAGCAATTCGTTTCCTTCCCAATCTATCCAAACAAAAATTTTCTTTTTTTCACATTTTTTAAGCTCCAAAATGTTGCCCAATAATTAGAAATAACTCTAATGACGTTATTTCCGACTAGCTCTGATATTATTATTATTAGCAAATTTCAATAACAACATTGGAACTTCTTATTTCAAACTAGCATGAATCAAAAGCCACGTTTAAAATCAATTTAAAGGAGAAGCTACACTTATAAAATATTATGTTCATGTTTGTATGTATAATGGTGCATAAATTTAGTCCTAAGTATCTACTGATAACATGTCAAAATAAAATTCAACCTTCTAGCTTTTATTTGACTACTGTCTTCTAGTCTATTATGAGATTGACACAACGTTGATGACCAAGCAGAATGACATGTGAAACTAAGAAAATAGAGGCCCCGCCGAAGGGGAGAGGAGCACGACTGTTATTATGCCCAATACAGAGGAGAAAAAATTAGGTAAAGTAAATTTAGAGGAAAAGTTATTATTACTAATAAATTATAAGACTTATTAAATTCATTCAGCAACCAATAGGATTTGTTATATAAACTCATACTCGGACTGTATTATTGCATAAATGTGGAATATATATATATTTGGGTATAGAAATGGTGAAAACCGAAAACCTCCTGTAACCTTTGTTTGATTATACAAAAATTTTCCTTCATCACTGTTAATGTGTTTTAGGGTCTTGGATAGCATTTTAATTTTTGTGTATCTTCCATCATAGTGGAATTTTACCTAAAGGGTTGCGTTAAAATTCGGTATAGATTGGACTGGCTTAACAGTTTAAATTCTTAAGTAAATTAATTTTTCTCGAGAAGATACTACGAATGATAGATTAATTAAGCAGTTATCTCAAGAATTTAAAAAGTTCCCGATAGAGCAAAAACATTGAAAGTGTATGTAGCAAAAAAAAAAAAATTTAAAAAATCTTAAGAATATTAAATTTAGAAAATCTATGACATGGACATGAATCAATCTACCTGTAAGAGACAAAATATATAGCACTTATGAAGGACATTAAAAACACTTCCTTCGGCTTAAATGCTGCCCCTAAGGTGACTCCTAGCACATTGATTTCAGTATTAATTTACTATATAAAATATTGTATAAGTTCATAACCGTTCTGCATAAAGGTGCCAAAAGTTGATGCAATTCAACTAGATCTAAAAAAGCATCCAAAGTATAACTGACTCAAAATTAGCTTGACTTAAAATGTCCAATACATTTATTAAAAATGTCTGATACATGTGAAAGGAGCGTCAGAGGAGTATCATGTCTGACATGAACACGCATCTTTTTAGAAGTATCTGCGCCATATAGATTGAACTTTAATCAAACCAAAGTCAAAGACTCTAATTTTGGTTTTGGTTTTGGTTTTGATTTTGGTCGATTTTGATTCTGGTTTTGGTTTCTGAGTGGTTTGGTTCAATTTTAAGAAGAAGAAAAAAAAAACGTACAAAATATTTTAGAATTTTCGTAGAAAAAATTAAATATGACATTTGTTAATGTCAAAATTATGAAAAGCTTGTAACCAAAGTTATGAATGTAAAGGAAAAAATTTTAATTAAATGAAAGGCTTGAACTTAATAGTACTTAATTATGCTGCCTATATATCCTCTTGGCATTTTAGATGAATCAAAACAGACGTAATTCCTCTATTTAATTAAGGAACTTCTAGTGTTAATCGCTAATGCTATCGTTAGTTCTAATTACTGTTCCTTTGGTTGTAAACTCATATAATCATGCATTATTTTCATGAATCATATCTTGCTGAAAAGATGCTTTAGACCAATCGTCAGGGCGTGCTGTAGCCTCCATCGATTTTGGCATCATTCTCGATTGAGTTTCATAAAGGATATTGTTAAAAATTGAAATTCTGTTACACAGCAACTCTCGTGATGGGAGTTACCAAAATATGTGGTTGCAATTCAAACTAAAAAATAAGATAGACTTTGAATCACACCAAAACTAGAGAAAGGATCGGTCTGATTAAGGCTTGGCCTTAATAGAAAGTTAGAACTATCGTTAAGTAGTGGTTCAAATTTTTTTTTTTCTTTTTTCATTAACTATAATGAATTGAGTTTTGGTAAATAAAGAAAATTTGACCGTTAAATGAGTAAACATTTATAATGCAAATAAAATCATTAATAAATTCTTTATTTGCAATTATATATTATATTACTAGATTTTTATTAACCATTAATTCTACTTCTTTTTATTGTGAACTAAGAATCATGTTCCAATTCAAAGAATACTAATTAGCAATAATACCTATTTAAAAAAAAAAACGAATTAGTTGTAGGGCATCAATAAATCAACTAATGAATTAAGTTTTCATTTTTTTTTCCATTGACCCTAATTAATTGAGATTCAATAAATCAAGAAAATTTGACCACTAAATAGGTAAGTATTAATCATTCAAATAAAATCATTAATAAATTCCTTATTTGTAATTATCATAATAATAAATTGCTGTTAACTGTTTTATTCTATTTGTTTTTTTATTGTAAAATCAAACAAGCATTACAATTGGAAATTATACGTAATTAAGGAAATTATACGTAATGGTAGGTCATTGATTGGTCGACTATATATATATATTTTTGTCATTGACCATAATTAATTAAATTTTGGTAAATCAAGAAGATTTAACCACAAAATAGATAAGCACTAGTCATACAAATAAAGTCATTAATAAATCCGTCATTTATAGTTATTACGTTAGTAGAAATTTTATTAACAAACGATTCTATTTATTTTTGGTTAGGGCTCCACTAGTATGGTATTTTCCTTGGTTTTATTTCATACATGTAGAATATCTGGTTGTGTTCTCCAGACCAGTTGGCTAGTTGAGATCCGGACCTACGATTGTAATTTGGGTTGAGTAATGCTTTCTGCCTGGATTGCTAATTTCTGTTTAATTTAGTTTGTATTTCGACCAAATCTCATCTCTCTTGATTTCTTTCTAGTTTGAGGCTTGCGGGTACTTTGGGGTGGTTCTCCATCTGAGATAGTAATGCTAGTCAAATCCTCCGGCGTGGGATGTGACATTAAACACCCAATCTGTTACTTTCATTGTACGCAAAACTAATGTTCTTTAGCCGACGAACGAAAAAGTATACAAATTAATGTGATATAATGCATGACCAATGCCATCGAGATAGAGATCGTGGAGTTAGAAATGCTAAGACTTGTTAGCAATAATATATCAGCCAAAAGATAGAAGCAGACGAATAAATACAATTGTACAATATTTGAACACATGGATTTTGATATGAACATAGATTAAGAACTTGAGAGAATAATTTATGGTAAATGGCTGTTCCGATTAAGCGATGCCCTTCTTTCTTTTCATAATTCTTTGTTTTGAGGGGAGTTTCTGCCCGTGTCATCCATCCTATGAATTTTGATATGCATTTGCCAATCAATAATACCGTAGCTCTCTCATTTATTCCTCATTCTTACAACATTCTAATGAGCGGAGAAGAAAGAAAGAAAGAAAGAAAGAAATCCTTTAAGAATCCGAAGAGAGAAGGAGAATATGAGAAGTCATGACCGCCCAAGTTACTCAACCATGCTGTTCTGTGGGGGCCTACAATTATGAACCCTCGAAGCCATTCAAAGATGAGGCTAACATCATAAGGGTTGACATGATCAACGTGGACGATGACAGTCAAAGTAGCAGCAGCAGCAACAGAGATAAAAGGAGGATTCACCTACCAAAAAGCCAAAATAGTTAATTTACTTCATACAAAAGGACTCAATTAATTTCTCTCGATTCTAAGGGGGCATTAATATTGTTTCATCCAAACTAACTATTCTAGATGAAAATAGATAACCTACAAAAACTCCATTTACTTGGAGAAAACCACATAGCATACTGTTAGCGAACATGGTTGATTGTGAGAAAGTTTCTTTTCTTTTCTTTTTATTTATAAGTGGTAGTTAAAATGCTTCTTAAATTGTTAGCAATTATACTAATAGAACATAGAATACATAGATAACATAATGACTCCAATGTAGTATTCAAAAGTAAAATATCGACAAAAAAAAAACAACAACAACACGAAAATCTTGACTTTCAATAATTAATTGCCTCATTCATCTGCAATAGCTTTAAAAAGCGTTAAAATTTTAGCTAAAAAGATTTTTAGAGGCTTTTATAATTTAAAAAAATGATTATTTGCGGCAAATATTAAAATTGTAGAAATAATTATGCAACCACTTATGTATAAACTTAAGTTGTATTCTGGGCATCCCCTCTATTTATTTTTTGACATGTTGTGAGGAGGAACAATCCAAGCGGTTGATTCCATGAACTTTGCGAAAACAACATATAGTCACAGTTTCAAAGGGCATATGAAAATAGGTATGATTGAGTGTAAAGTATCCATAGACAGCACACAAGACATAGAGTCTTTGATTTCGATTGTCCCGATCCATTAAGATAAAATTAATAACAAATCAAATGCATACAAATACGAAATCCCTCTTAATTAGAACATGAAATAATCCACTCATCAGAAAAAAAAAAAAAATATTTACTTGTTCATTAGTAGTTTGGTTACTAATTATTTTAAAATCACACGATCAGCATTTTAAGTTAATAAAATTGATTTGTATATCACATACGTAATAGCTTCCATCTTAGTAATGAAGAATTTTGCTCTAGTATTATGGTGGGGTGGCAATCAAATAGAGATTTATAGAGGAAAAAAAGTATACCAAATCATGACAACAAATTTTGGTAGATCGCCGATCTGATATTAGAACTTTGTCAAGTTTTTCACCGTGACAATCATTTTCGGTACCTTCCTTCCCATACCTTGCACCAAATATTTCAGTGACCATGTTTATTTATGAATCAAGAGGCGGCTTCTCGGCGAAGGTGGAAGAGAGATGGGTGTGGCTGACAAGAGGACCATGGGTGTATTTATAGGAGAAGGTGCGCCTCTCCGGGGACAACATATAAGGCATGCATTTATAGAGTTATAGAGACAATGCCTGCCAGATTCTAGGGTTAGGTGTAGAAGGGCAATTTTGAAAATGACAAAAACATGCGCATAAAGAGTAATTTTTTTAATTTTTTGTTATATTTATATTTTTTCATAATAAAAACTCGAGATTTTAAAAATAAATATTCAAATTTTTAACCAGTGAAATCCACTCTCAGGGACAACGTGTGCATATATTCAAGTTTTCATTAGATGCAAAAGAGTAATTTTGAAAATGATAAAAAAGTGGGTATATGTTAAAGACTCTATTAGAGTTTTTATTTTCTTAAAAGGAACAGTTCATGAAATGTCATTAGGTAGGTACGGTTTTTTATTTTTTTTCTTTCTTTGTTTTCTTTGGGTTGGCGGTAGGAGCGCTAATTTAAAAAGGCATATTGAGTCTTTTAATTTTTTTTTTTTATTGTAGAGGTGACGACTAACTTAGATTCGCGGGTTAAGGTCAGAATAAGGAGTAGAATTAGAATGATAAAAATGCGGGCATAAATTGGAGTTTTCTCTCGGGACTCTACCTTTTTTCTTCTTACAAAATAAAATTAAAAAAAAAATGTTCATGAAAGATTATCAAGTACGCTGTTCAGATTTTCAGAAGACACACTGCACCAAAGAAGGTAGACACTACTTGCATAGACCCCCAACCCTTCGTTTGGCAAATGAGGGTGGGGGGAATGGGATGGAGATTAATTTGACTTTGTCAAGGCAAGAAATGAAAGCCTTTTGCTTCTTTATTTGTTGATGGCCGGAAGCCATATTCTCGAGTGTTTTGAACAAGTAGCATCATAGCAAACATACACTACCCATTTTGCTTCATAATTTCCTGTTTTGCACACAACATTAACACTTTATTTGCAGTAAATACATATCAAGTTTTTCTCCTTCGAATAATGAAGCAATACCGATTTTTATTTATTAGATGGCATTGCATCTTCGATCCGTGCGCTGATAAGATATACTGAATTTTGCGATCCATGTGCCTTGTTTTTTAGGTAAATGTACCTAATTTTGCCGCTCTTGTCAAAAAAAAAAATAATCGTCTTGATCATGACCGTGTGCGTCTACGAGTCTCTGACTCACCAAATTGTCCCCTTCCACAATCGCCACAAAATCCACCTAAAAGGCATAAATGTTCCTAAGGTTTTTGTAAGTTCCTAGCGCATTGGTATCTAATGAACGTGCCAGTAACACCAAAATTAATTAGTTTGACACCAGCAAACCGTGCATCCTTTTTTCAGAATTTTGGATGTGATTCTCAAAGAAATTGGGGCGTGGCATTTGCAACAACAGCCTGTTGGCTGTGAAGATGGAGAAATGAAATGGCTACTGGTGGAAGGTCTAGTTGGTTGGATCATGGAACCCCTCAGATGGAAGGTGTGGACGGGTTGCCGAGACAGCAAAGTTTGATTGGATGGCTAAAAACCTCCGTGGGGTTTGGTGAAAGTTAATACTGATGGGGCTATGAGGGGTCTTCCGAGTCAGGCAGCGGCTGCGGGAGTGATCCGTGAACACTGTGGGTCCTGGTTAGGGGTAACTATGGAAAATTAATATATTTTTAAAAATTTAATTTAAATATTATATAAACAATTAATTATTATATAATCATTAAATTATCTCATTATATATTATAATTATTATTATTATTTATTGTCATTAAATTTATATATAATAATCATTAAATTAAAATAATTATAAATTCTTTCTTTATAAAACATACTTACTGTCAACAATTTATAATTTATTATTATATTAATAAAAAGACTTGAGAGCACATTTTCCAAAGGCGAACCAAATTCTGAAATTCAGATAACCAGCATGGAGGATTGGCTAAGTTTCATCAATCGGGGCGATCAAATTGCCAACCTGACCAAAGGGCTTTTGCCAATATAATTAAGTAGCGAAAACAGATGGCTTTTTGGTTTTTCCAAAGATAATGATCAATCACAATACTACATAAAGGAGACCCCAATTGACATCACAACAGAAGTTGTTAGCAAAATTTTCAGCAGGCATTCCTCGGTTGATGTTCTTAGGCCAGCATTTTTGTGGGCTGATGGAGCAGCCATAGGAATCTGGTACTTGGGTTCATGAAGTGGTGGGGCTGGCTGTGGCAATGGGGCAGGCGGAGCGGCCCTCATAACATTGGGACTACCCGTGCTGTTGGAACAGGTTGCCGAAGGTGGCTTGTTCGCCGTCGCCAAGACCCCATCTATGCCGTGGCATCTAATGGAAGACCCTGCAGCAGTGCATATATTTGGGCTAATGATCTTGGCATTGTTGAGAAAGAAACTCCTCCTTCCCTCGTTGTAAATGCGGAGCATGTACGCAGGATGAGAACTAGGGACCACTGAACCAGATGGGATGTGCTCGAGATGATCGAAAAGTAAAGGAGATGGGATGGAATGGCGAAGCAAGAAATCAGAAACAGCATCTTGCGGCATCTGGATCTTCGACAGCATTCGGTCTTTGGGCATCAAGAAAGTGACGTTCCCCTGGAGTCTTTGATTGAGAGGGGACATGTTGAGGAGCGTGACAAAGGTGAAGTAGGTAGCTCTCTCCATCTCCTCCGTGGCAACGGCAAGATCTTGGCTTTTCTTAGTAATGTCGACAGAAGAGGTGGCTGCGGCGGCTGCTGCTGTCATGATGATTATTAGCACCGACAAAGTAGTGCAATAACAAGTTGCCATTCGAATTCCTTTAAGGCTTTCTGGTGAGCTAGGCTGAGGAAATCTCTTCCAGGGTTTGTTGTCGTCGTTGCTGTTGTGATTGAAGTAAAGCAGCGGTTCCTGATTACCAAGTTAGCTTAGGCATGCAGATGTGCTGTTTCAACAAATGAAGTTCATGTTTCTTGCATTTTTCTTTTTAAGCATTTAGTAGAGTTTTTAAGGAGTGGGATTAAAATGTGACTCAATGGTTACAAGTTCTTGCTCTCAATTTTTACTTGCTGACAATGGTCGAATTTTTGGCAATTAACGTACAATAGTCGAATGCTTCCGGATTCTCTTTTTTTCTGTGTTTTTAACAGCGTAAAGTGCATTTGGGTTTCAGCAAATTAACGAAACGCCTTTAAGCATTTGCCTTAAAATTAATGTTGCTTGCCATAAATTACAGAAGAATACAACGATCACGTCCTAATAATTAACGTTAATACGAAAATTCTTCGAGATTTGAACCTTGGTTGTTGAGACTACGAGTCCAATTCGCTCGACCACTATCAGACTACGCTGCCGGTGGGATATAACACATTTATCAATCGGACAAAATTTCAATTTTCCACCTTCTATATCGCAGATCCACTTTTACAGGCTTTACTATGTAAGTGTAATAAAGGAAAAATGGACCCAAGAAACAAAACAAACCTTGTCTATTCTCCAACGTATAAAGCCTTGTGGGAAAACTATGGTAAAGGAATGTTTTGGTTTAAGAGAACTACTTCTAGTGACGAAGTACAAATGCAAATGGGTTTCAAAAACTGCACGATGGAGAGATAGGAGAGCCTTGACCAGAGGAAAGCACAACAATTAATTTACCTTTTCTTCTCCATATATGTGAGATTTGAAGGGATTAGAAAATGATTACAAAGAGAAAAAAAAAATGCTAACTTGTTGTAAATTCTAAACTTCTCACTTTCTCTGTCGGAGAACACAAAATTCAAAAGTAATTATTTTAATTTAAATAATTAAAATGATATTTTTAAAAATTTAATTTTTTTATATTATTATTTATTGTTAAAATATATATTTTTACAGTACAACAAGAAGTGATAATTATATTTAATAATAACTAGATATTTTATTTCAAGAAATTTTGTATCCCCTTCTTATTAATTTGTTTTTGTTGTCAATAAGCATGCTTTGTTACATTTGCCTTCTATATTTGATGTTAATTGTTTAAGGAAATTTGAACTTTGAGCATATCTAAAGTCTCTTGCTAGATGCCATTCGACAACCTAAACGACAAATGAAATAAATGTATGCAACTCCTATTTACCAAAAAAAAAAAAAAAAAAGGCTTTGATGTGGAAACGAATAATCAGCATTATTAAAAGGACGACCCAGCATCCACTAAGATAAATAAACTATAAGAAAAACACACACACACACACACACACAAAAAGGGCAAAGCAAATAATACAAACAATAATATTTTAAATAAATATAATAGTATAATGATAAAAAATAAATATTTTTTATTTCATCAATAATATTGACTACTTTAAATTATAAATTTTTAAATATTATATTAAATGTAAATATAATATGTATATATATTAAAATTTTTAACAAAATACTAATTAGAATGTGAAATAACTTAATGATTATTATAAGTTAAAAAAATATTATTATTATTAAAAATATATTTTACAAATATATTCGTGAAATATTTGTATCTTGAATTTTTTTAAAAAAAATTACTATGTTATGATGTTCATATTAGGTCATGTCTGTATCTACTTATGTGTGTCCATACTTCCCAGATACTATTGATATTAGATAAGGCAATAATCTATCCATGATCTTTCCATGCTATAATTTTTCCTTTGTGGACGTTGCTGTTAGAGTATACTCTTTCCCCCAGTTTAATGATACTTTAATTTTTTTTAAAAAAAAAAAAATGAAATTTTAGCCATTGTGCTTATACGGAAACCTCAGCAGTTACTGTTAATCTTTGCGGATACTCTTTGCGTCTATTTCTATACACTCTTTTTATGTGTTGTTTTGTTACAGATTTTTATTATTGATTTTTTATATTTGATCCTTTAACTTTACTATTTGTCATCTATGTTATGATATTTGTTGTTTATTTTTATTTTTTATTTGAATAAATTTTTTAAAAAATTAATATTATTGTATAATTTCATAATAATAAATTTAACGTTAATATTAGTATATTAATTATTATATCATTATTATAAATTTTGTGTAATGCTATTTTTGAAATATAAATCATTTAGAACAATTAACTTTAATTAGTACTAATTATTTTGAGAGAAAAAAAATTAGGAAGAGAAAAATAAGATATAGAGAGAAAGACAAAATAGAGAGAAAGGAAAAAATAGAGATAAAAAGAAAAGACAGAGAGAAAATACAAAATAAAGAGAAAAAGATAAGATAAAAGAAAAAATCATGTAAAAGAAAATGTAGAGAGATAAAGTAGAAAGAGAATATAGTACGAGAGATAAAAATGAGTAGTGCGGAGAAAAAAAAAAATTTTTTTAAAAAGAAGATATTAAGAATAAAAATCAAAAGTTAAAAATTATCTTTTTAAATTTTTTTAAAAGTATTTTTTTTTCATAAAAAATATTTCAAAATTGGAAAATAGAAATTAGTCAACAAACATAATTTTAAAAATAAATTAAAATTTTATAATAAATAATGAATTAGATAGAATATCATAAATTAAATATTTTTTTAATGTTTATTTTTTAAAAGGAAAAAATATGAAAAAAGTTAATCTTAAAAATTAAAAGTTTTAATTTAATTAATGATAAAAATGGAATACAAGTAAACTTTTTATGGGACTTCTATACTATACTATTGCGATAAGATAAGATAGGGGTCTTATATCTTTAGAGTGGCGTTCTCATATAGAATAGCATGAAACTATATTTAATAGGGGTTGAAAATGTTATATATCTATGTTGGGACTTAAGACTATATAAGGGGTTGTTTGGGTTCTAATAATGTAAGTCACTTAAAGGTTAGCACTAAGGAAAAATATGAGTTCAACAAAATTTCTCCTTGTTTTCCTCATTGCTGCAACTTTTCTAATCTCTTCTGACTGCTCTGGTACACTCTCTATCTCTCTCCCTCGTGTGAGTCTCATCCGCATGCATGCATATCTGGCTTGTTTTACGTGGGTCTTAAACGGCGGGATAATAAAGGGAAGATATAAGAATCGAGTAAGAAACGAAGGTGGCTCGTTCGACAAAAGATTGTTAGAGGCAGGTGGTGGAAGAACAAGACTAGTGGGAAAACCACTGGAAACATTAAGAAAATATGGAAGTTATGCTAGTTTTAGGACGTCGACTCGCTAAAACTACTTTGATGCCCTCGAACTCCTCGTTTGAAGCTGATACTGGTGTTAATGGTAAATAAAACAGGGTGTTAATAAACATAGAATTGTTCTCTTAATACGTGTGTGTGTGTGTGTGTGTGCGTGTGTGTGCGTGTGCGTGTGCGTGTGTGTGTGTAGATTCACCTCTTTGTGTAGTGTAAAAAAGGAACAAACGGGTTTAACAAGGGAAAGGGAATAGTTTAAGGTGGGCATTGGATGCATATAAATTAGTAGACAGCATTCTTATATAATTTATGATCTATTTTGTTTTGTTTTTCCTCTAACTATATTCAAGCATAAATCCTTTGCCTCCACTCACAAAAATTTCTAGATCCACGTAAGTAATGGGAATATTCTTAATGTTTTGTGTGTTATTGTAGATGAAGGTGAAGCAGTAACACAAGACTCCCCCGTGTGCCTAGGTGATTGTACCCCGACCTTTCAAGCATATCAATGCTTTCAAGGCTGCCAAAAAAAAGGATATACACAGGGGACATGCATCACCACAAGAACCTCTTCAATTTGTTGCTGTAATATGTTAACCAAGTAATAAATAATTAAATAGAAGAGAGCTGTCGTGCATATTGGATAAGCTCTACCTCAGAGAAATAAATGTAATGCTGAGAAGTTCTCAATCAATTCTCCATTTCAACAACAGGGTCCTTCTCGTTTTTATGGTTTCGTTATTTCATGTATGTGGGCAAACCTGGTTTCTTTTGCCTTTGCAAGGGTCAAATTTGGATTGTCTGATAAAGAAAAAGCCAGATTTCTCGAGGGAGAATACGATAGCTCTGAGCAGAAGGAAAAGAGTCTCCAAATTTCCTCGTCTCACATCCATTCCATTCCTTTCCACTATTCTGTCGATGTTAAAAAAATTTTGTCTATGATTTTGTACATTTCGATCCTGGCAGATGTCCGCTTCTAACCCGTTTTGCCATTCAATTTGTTAAAAATGTGGGGAAGCATTTATACAAACGTAACAATATAGACAAATAAAAGTCATTCATTAAACCTTCGAGTGGTTAAAAAAGGATTAAATTTTTATTTTTACATATTAAGTTCTAATTTATAAAAATTATAATAATAATAATAATAACTGGTATTTAATAGATTTTTTAATAAAACCAATATTTACATCCGCGACCCACTAAGTCAGTCAATCCACTACCACAGCATCGTTGCAGTCACCAATATTCCCCTCGCCGTCTATGCACAAGAGAACTCTGAATTAACTTTAAAAAAAAAAAAAACAGTGACGAGATAAGGTTCCTCAATCTGACATATGCTTGAAGGCCCACACAAAATCTTCCAAAAATCATCTCCATCGCTCATGGTGGAAGGCTAAGGGTGTGAACTAACCGATACCCTCACTCAAACAAACGATGATTGGTGGCTCAATTTCGTTTGAACTCGCGAACAACTTCCTTGAGGGATAGATATAGGGAGGATCAATACCTGCTCGTCTAAGACTCGCCTATTATAGGCTCGATTCAAAAATTGTTTTGAGGGTTTGTTTTAAAACTTGTTTTAGGGTCGTTCTGAAAACTCAATAAGCCTCATTTGCCATGTCTCGTTTTAGGCTCAAAATAGCCGAACTCAACAGCAATAAAACAGAAAAGCGAAACAATGGCGATGCAATATTTTTCTAATGATAATTCTAAATTGCGAATACTACATAACTGTTCAAACCTTTAACTCGCTGGTGGCACCTTGGACCCCCCCCCCTTAGTAGAGTTTTTGTTTTTTTTGGGGGGGGGGGGTTTGGTGAAGATTTAAGAGAGTGAGACTAAGACGTGTGTGAATGGTGGACGGTTTTTGGTTGCCAAAGGATTGGTTAATCATAGATAATCGAAGGCTTCAATTAAGACCATCAAATCGGCGAGCAGAACCAGAGGCAGAGAGACAAAACCACACATTTTCGCTCTCAGTAAAGCAAGTAAGGGATTTTGCTTTTCTCTAATTAAGCACCTATATGAAAAGGAAACAATCCTTCAACAAGTGAGTACAACAAGTGCATCATAGTAATTAATATCAAAATGCAAAATGATAGTATTGTTTCATGTAACGCACTTATCGACCGTAGCAAAGTATGAGTTTCCCATCAATATTGTGTCAAGTTGTACTATAAGCAAAACAAAAGAAGCACATGGACACGAGAAACAGAACAAACCTCGTCTGCTCTCCTACATGATAACAGGAAAACTCCGAAGAAGGAATGTCACTGAACAAAATTAACTAAGCAGAAAAGAAGGATCCATCAAGGGAACTGGAATGAACCTCCAATTTGGCTAGCACCTGATGGGGGTTTGATTGCCACCCAAAGGAGTGATATCGTGATCGCAATTAGTCCAGACCACACAAACACAATGGTAGGCGTCCTACCTCTTCTTCCCGTCAGTCCTTTAGCAAAAGGGTAGAGATGAACTAAGACCCAGAAGCTGAAGAAGACCCCACCAATTAGACGGCTCCACTGTGGTTTATCACTATATATTGTTCGGCTAAACCCGACAGTTATTGCAATCAAGTTGACCATCATGATTGTGATTGGTGGTATCATCAAAGATGTCCATTTGACAATGTAGAGATCAGCAAACTCATCATCGACATCATCACCAGATGATTTTGAAGTCAAGGTGAAAGAAATTTCTATTCCTGCAATGACTTTCAATAACCCCTGAATCACAGCAGCAAGGTGCGCACTAGTACCTCCAATCAACCAAAATTGCTCATTCCTCCACCACTCCTCAAGCTCAATACCAGACCACTTGATCTCGAGCACAGCAAGTAAACATAGTGTCACAGTAATTGACAGTAGGTAGGTAAGGAAAGTGACGTCAAGTGTCTGAACAATGAACTGACCAGAGAATAAGGAAAGAGCGGGAAGGAAGCAGTAGACAATAAGGAAGATAGAGGTAAAGGGGTAGATGCCAGCATTGAGATATGCTATTCGCTGCAGAAACTTCATTTTAGGGCTGGCCAAGAGAGCATTATTGCGGGAGAAGAATATCTCAACAGAACCAGTAGCCCACCTTAGGACTTGATGAAGCCTATCGGTGAGATTGATTGGAGCAGTGCCACAAAAGGCATCGTGCTTGGTCACCCAATAAATTGATCTCCATCCCCTGTTGTGCATCCTATATCCAGTGACAACATCTTCAGTAACAGACCCATAAATCCACCCTACACGCTCTCCCCATTCGGTCTTGTCTTCGTACCAGCAAGAGATGGCATTAATTGCCTCCGCAACAGTTGATGCATCAAGAAGCTCACGAGGAATGGTGAGGGCACCAGGTGGGCGTCCATTCTTAACAGCTGGGTGGTCTGCAAGGGGACGACCTTGAAACTCTGCCACTGGAATTGAATCAATGAGGTATGCTGAGTTGCCAAACTTCTTTGGAAAGAGCGAAAGGTTCATCTCCTCATCAGAATCACCCATTCTTAGTGCCCTATTCTCTTCTGAGTTGTTTGCAATTGAGGAATCCTTCTTGTGACGGGAAAAGCAGCAGCTGCAGCAGCTTGAGTGGTACTCTTTTGCTCGAGGTGGGTCAAAGCCATAGAGTGCTATCCTTCTAAATAGGCATCCAGTTCCGACGTAAAATGGGCCCATTAGACCATCAAGGGCACGCATGTTTACATCAAAAAACACAGTGTTGTGATTAGCATATCGATCAGAAGGGTCAATACCCTCAAACCTCTGAGGGAACTGGACATAACAGATGCAATCCCCTCCTCGATCCATCATAAAGCACATGCCTTCCCTCAGAGCCTGGGAGTTGTAGATGTAGTGATCACAGTCAAGGTTGAGAATGAACGAGCCATTAGACATAATGGCAGAGGCTCGAACGAGTGCATTCATGGCCCCTGCCTTCTTGTTGTGTTCATAGCCAGGCCGCTTCTCACGAGAGACATAAACAAGTAATGGGAGGCGTATATCAACATCAGTAAGATCCATGATCTTATTATCATCACCAGTTCCAAGTAATGATTCATCACTGGGAGGTTTCAACATTACCTGCATCATGTACAATTAAATCACACAGCCCTTTTCTTTTCCCTCTCCGCCCCCATAGTTTTTAAGTGCATATTATTTCCAATTTATTGTCTACGACATGTTGCAAATAATAACAGTTTCTTTATCATTCATGATGTTGACATAAATAAATTCTTTATTGGGGTATCACACCTGTATTACACCATCATGGTCACCCCTGGAATGCTCGGGTGCTGAATGCAGCCAAGTTCCTGGCCAATGGGTACCATCAGCCATCCAAGTAGCCTTTGGAATCTTTACACTCTCCATAGGTTCATCTCCCCTCTTTTCCCTCTGAATCTTCATGGCCTTGATTTCTTCTCGAGCATGGTAGGCATCAGATCGGCGGCGAATGGAATCAGGCAAGCCATTAATGCAAACTTTGAATTCATCATATTCCCGTTTCACTCTTCTGCGATCCTTAACAAAATCTGGCCGCACTTTGTTCTTATAGGGATCCCTCTTTAAAGTGAAGTAAGATTCTGGATTCCTAGGCATAATGTCATGTTTACGGCAGAAGGGAACCCACGTGTTAGCAAAACTTGCAGCTTCTGCCATGGCTTCAAATGTTAGCAGTGCACCTCCATCATCAGAAACATAGCAAGAAAGCTTTTCAACTGGGTAATCACAAGCCAGAATTGACAATATAGTGTTTGCAGTAACAAGAGGCGGTTCTTTCTCTGGATCTGCAGTGGAGACAAAGACATCTATGCCCGGGAGATCAGATTTACCAGTGGGATTACTGGGATCAGCTGTTTCAAATTTCTCCTTCAAGACATTAAGATCTGTAGCACGATTGACTGGACATAGCTTGGGAAGTTGATCAAGTAGCCAGGAAAAAGCAAACCAGATCTCACATACGACCGACATTCCCCACAGCCAAATTGCATCAGTGTTTGGATTGCTGACTCTCCATTGCAAGAATAATCCAAGCATGACAATACGAATAACAACAAGAAGCCTACAGAAACAGATGCAGCAAAAAGCAGAAAGGCATTGAACAAGATGAATTTGAAAGGAAGGACTTGCTTCCCTATACAGTATAACAATTCTAGAAAACAAAATGCAACCAGAAAAGCAGGTGTACAGGTGTACACTTTGAACTCAAACTAAAATCTTAAGCTAGCTTGTCTCTAACTTCTTTGGACAGTCATTCAGAGACCTAGTATCTAGTCCCATCTCCAAAGACATAGATAGGGGCTGAAACATAACAAAGAAATAACAGAAGCTTGACATCAGATGAAATTTAAGTTGTTCCACATTTTGTACTAATTTGACAAACTGGATGATGCTTTTCAATTCTGTAGCAATAAGCTTAGATGATCTCATACAGAAATTATAGTCAGGGGCATAATGGTGACATTGTTCCAAGGTGAAAATCCAAGTGCTGCAGGTTTGTTTACATTGGACTTGAGGTTCTCTCATCTCAACCTGGTTGATTAATTCCTCCTTCCTACAACCATCGTAGTAACACACAAAGCTAAAGATCTAATGCTTCACATTGAATGTAAATTGCATCAAGCCAGAAGCAAGGATCCAAAAGAAAATAAATTTAAGAGACCAAAGCACCAAGTTGTCAAATCAACTAGGAGGTTAATAAAAGAAAAGGGCAGCATTTTTGTTTTTTATCCTCTTTTTTTTTTTTGTTCTTTTTTCTTTAAAGATAAATCTTATTGTCTAAACCTAACAGAGGAAAATGACATTGGCGGAAGGTTTAATTTCAACTGACCAACATTAAAAAAATTATAGGTCCTGTATGATTGACAATGGACCTAATAGCATTTTCAAACTAGGAATTTGTTGCATGACAGCTGCATGACTTTCATACCAATTGTGCCTCTTTATCACTGCACAATATAGCAAAAAAAAAACTGAACAAAATGCATGAAGAAAGGGTAGAATCCAAAGATTTTTAGTGCATGTATCAGCATTTAATTATGTGTGAAACTTCTCATCATCCCAATGATGTTTTCCTGACTATTTGTGTTTTGCTATATGAGATCACCTAGGCTTACTGCAATGGCATATTATGGAGATTATACATGCTAGCCATGAAAATGTAAGTGGCCTCTAGTTTTATTACATCATAACAAGGCATATTATTGAGAAGAAAACAAAAGGCTAAGTGAAGAATGTACCTATATGGGCTAATTATGCCAGTTGCTATGCTCAGTTTCCGAGTAAGTGGCCTCCATGGTTTGTTCATCAATTCTTTGGGCTCAACGGCATCATCATCTTTCCCACTGTCAAGACCTGCATCATTAGGCCATATTGCATTTCCATACCCATACGTCCCCTTTGTCTCAAATAGCCATCTATTGTGATCAAAGTCTCCAGTATGGCTCCTCATCAACACCGACTTGGTTGACTTCATCAATGATAACCTCCTCTCCATTTTAGACACTCTGCCTGGTGGGGGAAGTGGCAGTGGCCTCCCATTGTCCACCGTCAACTCATCTAAATCGGTGTTCTTATATGGCTCCTTGCAACCTGGGCAAATTCCACCCTCAGTTTTTGCTGCATCAATATAGCAGTCCTGACATATTTTAAAATCACACTTGCAAGGAAGAATATCCAAGCCACGCTCATCACTCATTACTTTTCCATCACAACCTGGAACTGCACAACAGGATCCCTTGGCACCAGCCATCTGGGGATGACCTGCTTCAGAATCAATAACCTTGTCCATCAGATGAGCCCTCGTAACACCATTAAAACCACCCGTGAAGAGCGAATTTGACACATATTGCTCTTCAACCTTTTGTGAGACAGATAGATCCATGGGTTGGTTGTCAGGGGTAGGTGGTATGTGCACGGTATAATTCATGAAATCATGGCTGCCGCTAAGTTCACTATTGAGATCATCCCTCAAGTAGCTCACATAGTGACCTGAAGAAGTTCTCCGGCCAAATGTCACAGTTGCAGGCAGTGGTGGCTTTTGAGAATCAGTGGAATCAGAACTTATTGATAAATTTGATCTGCTAGCTTTGAACAATCTGGAGGCCATATCTTGACTATCAATGAAGTCAATTTGGATCCTGGATACAGCAAACTTAATCCCCATCGGCAAAGTTTCCAAATATATGGTCAGATAATAAGTTATTAAATTAACCCGAGAACTCTAATTTACAATTTGATCCATTGCCTAACAAAATGACATCTGATCAAGATAATCACAACTTTAAAAGGTGATGAGAAAAGCTCTTCGCGTTTTACATTCTTTCGGCACCCAACGGTGTTTTACATTAATGATCCCAAAACACTCAATTTCAAAAGGATTCAAACTAAGTCAAAATCTCTCCACATAAGCCAAAGTGTCAACCAGGTATCAAGAAATCATCTAAATCTATTGGCCCACCGGATGGTTGCCAATAAAAGAAAAGGCTTGGTAGAAGAGAGACTCAATGATCACCAGGAAATTCGCATCAAATAAATGAAAAGGTTAAATGGGACATAATTGGTTAAACCATTTTGACTTTTGGTTTATTCTAACCAAATTATCCAAGATCCTAATCACTTTTCTTTCTTTATCCCAAAACTTTCACAGTAACAAAGCAAAGGCGTATGATTAACTGAAATCAAATCAGTCCTCCCATTTTAAAAGGAAACGAAGAAAGTGTACAATAATAACCCACCTAAATTGAACACATTAAAAGAAAATGAACTCGCGACTCAAATCACAACCCCACTGAAAAGAAAGAAAACCCACTAAAGTAAAAGTATTAGAACCCAAAAAACAGATAAGAGAACCACATAAAACACAACCGTTTTCATCCTTTTTCAAGGCAGGAAGACATCCAACCATATATTACACATTCAAAAAGTTGGCAGATCGGACTAGGACTGATGATTATGCTAAACCTGGAAAAGGAAGAAAAAGCTTACCTATATCGTATAACTCAAAAGAGGGTCCTCAAAGAAGAGATGGATCGTTCTTGTAGTCGAATGCAATCAAGCCTTTCGAAGAGCCACACAAGACTTTGACCAGTGTTCGAAGAGAGGAATACTTAAGACTCATCCTCCGTCCATAATTAATGAACAAATCAACAATCTTATTAGGAGTGTGTGTGTGTGAGAAAGAGAGAGAGAGAGACGGAGAGACCAAAAGGGTGTCTGTGAGACGCAGTCCCGAACAAAACTCCGCAAGTACTAACGATACAATACAAGTGATTGAATGTGTTCGTTTTATGCGAAGCTTTGTTGATGTCATGAAATGCTGCTTTCTCTAACTTAATATTAAAAAGAATTTTAAAAAGATATATATATATATATAGAGAGAGAGAGAGAGAGAAGATTCTGAGTCTTGAGTGAGCAGGCAGGAGGAGAGGCGGATGGGTTTTGCATTTGCGGATCGCCGGCTCTCTTCACCACTAGGGCCTGGCCGGTTCCATTTTGTGTCCGTTGGGCGGGAAGAGGGTTCTGCAAGAGAGAGAGAGAGACAGAAGCAGTTTGGACAACTTTTAAAAGGCAAAGGTGCTGTTTGACGTTATCTTAAGACATTGGGACGAAAAGGACATTTTAAATAAAAAGGCAGAAAAACAAGCGAGGTAGAATATTGTGGGGATAGGGTAGTCTTTGACTTTTGGTAAAAATGAGATGGAAGCAGTTTTCATTTTTTTAAAAAAAAATTTATATAAAAATACAAAAATTAAATATAAATCTATTTCATTAAATTTTAATTATTATTTATAGTTGACTTGAATTCGTTACATATTTTTTTATAAAATTTAAATTAATTATAACTAATAATTAATATTTAATGATATAAATAAGATTTTTCTTAATTACTATATGTATAGGTATTGGTTTAATTGGTGCTAATGAAACACAATGTTGTAAGACGTTAGTTTTATATTTGAATTTTATTGATTTTGTTCTCGCTTCTTGAATTTTTTTGATCTCCTTGGTAACTAAAAAGATAAAATAAGAGCCTGTTCAAATTTATTTATTTACTTGAAGGAATAACATTGAAAGTTAATTCCAAAATTTGTTTGTTTGACGAGTTAAACTCAAATAAGGACTTAATTCATATTGTTTCATTAACAGTCCATTAAAAATTCATTTATAGTATTATTCGAAAAACTCGTTTAATTTGGTTTTAGAGTATATTTGAAATATTTTTATATTATCCGAAAACATATATATATATATATATATACACACTAAAATTAAAATTTTATTTTTTAATTTTACTAAACATTTTTTTTCATTTTATTGTATTAATAATTATAAATTTTTATAATTTTAGTTACTTCTAATAATAGTACTATAATTCAAATGAAACATTCATACAAAGTGGGTAAAAATTTACCCATTGGGCACTAGTTGCAATCCCCAACCTTCGAGTAATAAAGGAAACAAGAAAAATGCTGTAAAAAAAAAAAACAAAAACAAAAAAAAGACCAAGAGTAAAATTTGAACAAACTTTTTCTTGATTCTAAGGGTGGCGCATGACTGTTGTTTTTAGTTAGTGAAACGATTTATTTAATTAATTCCGTTAACGAACCAAAACTCAGCCTACTAACTAGCTATGTCGAGGTGATCTCCGTGGCCAGCTAACCAGTAACATCAACTTCGGAAGATAGAATATGAATCTCAAGTACAATTATTACGTACCAATAAGAGCAGTATAATTGCTAATGATTCCGGGAGTATAGGAATTTGTGCACCCAAGCTCGACGCACTGACAAATCGATTTAGTTTGTACACAAATCTTACAAGTTTGTAACCAGACATAAATAGATCCGGCTTGCAAGAGACTTGACGATGAATTTAAGATTTAGGGTGCATTAAAAATTGCTCGCCTCTAGAGTTGAAGATGTCGACTTTAATTTCTAATCAGAGCCGATTAAAACCAAAAAAAAAAAAAAAAATCCAATTTGACTTTGTAATTGCCAACGTTATCTGGGTCAATCTAAAAAAGTCTCGTGAGTTGGTGGCCAAATATTTCTGCTATGTAAAAATGCTGATAGAGTTTTGACTTCGTCTATCATCTCATTGTCTATCAACTTGTATTTTATTGAACAACAATTAGGTCAACGATATTACATGATAGCGAGTGGAATGTTAAGAAATAATATGTTCAAAGCACAGATGAGAATAATGAATTTATCTTTACTTTAGTAAGGATTAAATAAGAAATTTGGTTATTTGCAGCAAAATATGTGCGGAGTAGCATTTATATTAGTTTATACATATTCAACGTAAACTTAAAAATATTCTAATTAAGATGAGATGAAATTTATGTAGATTGTGAGAAGGGAAGAAGGGGAAAAAAAAAAGGCGATTTAACATAAATAACAAATGTTTCATTACTAAAAATTTGAAATAACTATATTTTGTATCAAAGTTAATTTATATAAAAAAAATGAGATGAAAAAAATTTGTATAATCGGCCTCAACTATATTTTGTTACTGTTTATTTATTATTTGTAATCTATGTGTACTTAAACCCCCCCCCCTTTTTTTTTTCGTTCTGGTTTTAGCCTCTGAGAGGTGATGAGGCTCAAATCCATGCTCTCTCAATTCTTACAAAATGTAAAGATTTTATAATATATTTCTCAAATCAATTTTTTTATTAAAAAAAAGGTCAAAAAATAGGTTTGATATACTAAAAAAAAATGAGATAAACAGTACATTTCTACTTACATAAATATTGGAATTTATATTTTAATTATCCCATATTTAAGTGAAAGTTGCATTTGTTTATCTCAAAGGAGCCCGATGTCGAGTCACGACCAAACCTTTCATTGAGGCGAGTCAACGAGAAAGAGAACTATTTTTCTTGTCCTGAATTGGATAACTTGCGTGTTGCGTTTAGTCCAATTTTGATTTAACTAAATGCGACGACCCAATTGTATTACAATTTAGATACAAAAAAAACAAAGATATTTTAACAAGTGGTATATTAAATTAAGAAATATTGTTAAAATTTAATTAATCTCAGCAAAGGAGCACAGATTTGACGGGGCCCCACTTGAAATGGAGGGTGGGCCACGCGGTATGGAAAAGTTCTGGTCGACCATACGTAGAGTAGAGTTGGATCTGCATGTTTCCAATGGACGTGTAGGTGAAAGGTACCTATTTCAAGAATAGATAAGGTATCACCACACCATGAGCTTGTATCCGTATCAGTCACCAGTAAAGTTTGAGAAAGACAGCCCGGGCAAAGGAAAAGCCAATAAAAGGTCCGACAATCCATGCAGGCCTTTTTCTATAATCAAGTATCCCTTCAGAAGGAAGCTCCGATTCAGCACTGGCAATAACTGGGACGCACCCACTGAAGATAGCATCGAATAATCTGGCAGGTGATGGGAGTGTCGCCAGCCGGACTCAAGCAAAAGATGGATCTAATGACAGGGCAGGCAACTTCTCTAGCACCGCTCTGTTCTGCTACAAGCCTAGCACGTATCCTCCCACCCTGAGAATAGAATCTCAATTGGAGATGATGGAGTAGAGCAATACACGGATTGAAGAGCTGATCAGGCATAATTCGGATTAATGGAAAATTAAACAATTATCTAAGGTCAAGTGCATGTTTTAGAGAGATTTCACCTCGTGAATCTGAGCCTCTTAAGAGATGTCCACTTAAAACTATTCTTAGTTTGCGCGAAGTGAGTCCTTGAGCAGTGAAAGCTCTCGAGCCAAGCCAAAGAGGAGAGTTCCAACCCGAATGTCTAATCACCATTTGAAAGTCTAATCCCGTTTTTCAAACCCATTTGACACTTAGCACCAATCAATTAGAATAGCCTCTAATCGCCCGTAACACCTATTTTTATGCTTCGGAAAATGGTTTGCGCCCGAGCAGCTCGTGACGGATTGCTCCTGTTGTCAAGTAATAGGGAAAACTTAGGTTATATAAACGGGTGTACTGTATAGTCTAACAAATTATTTTTACAAAAAAGAGATAATAATTCTGAGACAGAGTAGTATCAGAATCTATTTCTGATTTTATCGGTTCAGTGCATATTCAAGAAGAATATCGATAAAAACGTCAATAAATTTGATACTGACAGAATATAACGAATTGCTCTGTCCGCGTCTCACATTGTCGGAGAATGTAACAGATTCCTCCTATTCCTGTCTCACATTATCAAGGAACTTGGCCATATAAGCAACTGTACGGTACACTCATGACCCCGCGACAAGTTAAATTAAAGGTAATTACGATGTGACAAGTAGCTAACTCGCAAATACAGATGTAGAAATTTTGTTCCGATCGTATAAGTATCATAATGAAAGGTAAGGTAAAGAATAGATAGGCGTACGCATTCAGATTTAGATTTGCCTAAAGAAAGCTCAACGAAACTGCTGAATTAGACTGAAGAGCATACAGATCGGCGGCGAATGGAATCAGTAGAACAACTGAGCCATAAAAGCCGCGACGGGAAGGAGGGCGGCTGGTCCATCCGCAGCTGAATTAGATTTTACCGAAGAATCAATCTAGCCACCCTGCATCAAATTATAACACGAAAGAGGTCTCATACACAACGTGCAATGTCTCTCTATACGGAAACGCTATACTGTTTCTTGGTACATTGGAAATATACACAAATCTTGTAGACTGATGCCCCACCATTTTATAACGATGGCTACTATCCATAAATTCTGTGTCACAGAATCTCAATCCGAGGGAGGGGGGGCTACTACCGGATCCTGGCCTTACAATCTCCACTCGGGTTCCCGTGCGTGTAGCCATTTTATGAGAGACGATTTTTGTTATTAATACACTAAATAAAGGCCAATTGGTCATTCAAAATAGACATGTGAGTTTAGGATTTTGAGGTGGGACATTAAAAAAAAAAAAAAAACAAGAAATCAAAATAATTTGTTGTTTTCTGTTTGGCAGAAAAGAAAGTTTTTACAGCTAAATCGGGTAATTAACAACGTCGGAATCCCCCCAAAATGTTATGGGACAAGTTCTAGAATACGCCCATCAATTTCCATTGTGAAGAATCACCCAAAAGGCATTCGGAAACATCTCAGAAAAAGAAAATAGTAAAGCCCTAAAACTTAAAATCTCCCCTCTCTCTCTCTCTCTCTCTCTCTCACTCTCTCACATCTTCCATGCCACGTGGACGTTCAATTCTTTGCTTCTCCGATTGAACAATCTCGGGTCGGTTACATTGTTTCTCTAAAATCGAACTCTGTAAAAAAACAAGAAAAGAAAAGAAAGGCTGGGCTGGGGAAGATGACGAGCTCGTGTCCCAAGAACTCGATAATCTACAACACAACCCAGTGCGCGTGCCCTCCGGGTTATCTCTTGAACCGGACCGCCGACAGCTGCTACTTGTTCTCGGCGAGCGCCGCCATAGAGAGCGCCACGGGCGTGAATTATCGTAGCGCCGTGTCGTCTTTCCCGGAGACGATCTTCTCGTTCGATTACATCAGGAAGTTCACCCAGTCGCAGGCGGTCTTCTTGGAGGCCACGCTGGCCATGCTCCTCTCTTGGCTTCTCTTTTGCTTCTTCTTGAGGTTTACGAAGCTTGGCGATGGCAGGAACTTCTGGTTCAAGATTCGTTGGTGGATCAGTCGTCTGGACGTTTGCTTTGCCACTAGGCATTGGCAGGTTCGTTTTTTTCTTACACTTTCTCCTCAACAATTTCTATGATCACCAAAAACGAAATGTTCTTGATTTGGCATGATATGTTACTGGCTGCTTAGTAGACGCGAGTAAATTGAGAACTTGCCGAGCAACATAATAAAACTTCTAATTGGGTTTAGGATAGAGAAGAAGAAACCAGAGAGGAGATAGTTGCAGGGGAAATAGCTGATTCATTATTGACTTGCTGCTATGCGCATCTCGAACATTCTTGAGAATTGGCTCTCAAATTGCTGCTAATTTAACCGTGATTATATTGCCGACTTGTATCACAAACTACCAGACGGGGGCAACTGTTAGCTTAGTTTCTCAAAGTTTGGTCTCCTACCTCCAAGTTGATTCTTCTTCAATTTCAGATTCTTTATTTTCCACATATCCATATTTTTCTTTGTCGGATTGTTGTGTTACTTTTCTCTTGATGCCTAGTTTTAAAATACTAGAATTGCAGGCTGTGTTCAATTATCAAGAATGCCACAAGGCCTGGATGGCAA
The DNA here is from genome assembly GCA_019804595.1 of Bruguiera parviflora. Classification (NCBI taxonomy): domain Eukaryota; kingdom Viridiplantae; phylum Streptophyta; class Magnoliopsida; order Malpighiales; family Rhizophoraceae; genus Bruguiera; species Bruguiera parviflora. The sequence goes on along the minus strand of CM034048.1, from coordinate 10,058,609 downwards.
TCCTTAATTTGTCAAGTATGCCAATCATATATTTTTGGGGATGAATGAAGTTTTTTTTTTTTTTTCCCTTCCCGGTTATAGTAAACTTGTATTAGTATATACGCACATATTCCACTAAATAGTACATGTATGCATTGTATACCTGGCCTCTTCTTTAGAGTGGATCTGTTCTAACTATGCTTTCTGTTACCTTTACTTTCTTAACTAAATATGCAAAATACTCAATGGCTTTAACATTGCATATAATGTAGTTTCAATTTTTATTTTTGTTTTAGTTTTATGTTCTAAGGTTTACGTAGAATTTGTTGCTAATGAACATTAGGTCTTTTCTTGATTGAAGATTGTTTGGTGTATGATATGAAGATTTTTTTTTTTTTTTTATTCCTTCCCGGTTATAGTAAACTTGTATTAGTATATACGCACATATTCCACTAAATAGTACATGTATGCATTGTATACCTAGCCTCTTCTTTAGGGTGGATCTGTTCTAACTATGCTTTCTGTTACCTTTACTTTCTCAACTAAATATGCAAAATACTCAATGACTTTAACATTACACATAATGTAGTTTCAATTTTTATTTTTGTTTTAGTTTTATGTTCTAAGGTTTACTTAGAATTTGTTGCTAATGAACATTAGGTCTTTTCTTGATTGAAGATTGTTTGGTGTATGATATGTATATAATTTTTTCTGCATTGTTCTTTCTCAATTATGGTAGTTAAATTTTTTGAGAGTTCTGAAATTGGAATGATGAATGTGTTGTTATACTGAAACAAGGGATTTCTATAAGTGATGGATCAATTAATGAAGATTTTTCTTTATGATGCTTGAGGTTCTGTTGCTGGAGCTTGCTTCTTACCATGAGCTTTCATATTGACCAATGCCTATGTCACTTCAAAACTAAGGTCTACTGATCTGTACTATATGACATTGGGTCAAATGCTAGGATGAATCAGACTTAGGCCTACACTATGTGATATTGGATCTAATAAAAAAAGGGTGTCCCATTGCACGAGGCTTTGACATTTGTGGGGTCTGATATTGGATCTAATGGTAAAGATAAATTGGGTTTCTGCTCAACTTGACAATGTTAACCTATTTGAGACATTTATATGTGCTTAGTGAAATCTGAGTTCCCCACACCCACAATCCCTTTTACCTAAGAAAAAACCTAAAGAAACAAGTCAAGGTTGATCTGAAGCCTTGTTGCTGTTATGGTTAACTACAACAAAAGTCATCAGCAATAGTGGAAGTTGGATAAGAGAAAGGTACAGTGAATTAAATTATAAATTCAATTGTCATCCAGTTTCTCAAGCTAGATAAATTATTTCCTTTGATTTTCAGCTATATAAATTAGAATAGTTCTGAAATAAGATTGAGTTTTAAGGTTCATGGAAAATGCACACTTAAACTCTTTTGTCTGTTAGCGGCTTTTTATATGTCTTGTCATTTGTTTCTAAAAGGTGGTTTTCAAATTTTTTTTCAGGAGGATCAAAAGGTAGTTTTGAAGCGGAAAACAGAACTTGGGGGGACTTTCTCAATAGCAAGTTGGATACTTTTCGTTGGCTTGTTTGCTGCGTGAGTCTATGATGGAATTCCTTCTACAGCTAGCTTTTGCATTTTCTAGATTATATGCTTTACAATATTTGCAAATTGTTTAGCTTGTGTTACTTATATAAGGAGTCTTTGACTTGGTCTTTCAGTTTTTCTCAGGCTGCTTTACCAGATCATATCAAAGAGAACTGTTGAAGTGCATAATGTGCGAGCTACAAATGCACCTGACTTAGCTGCTTTTGTCAATGACATGGAATTTAATATAACCACCATATCAAGTATGAGTTGTTCCAACCTGCGTGGTCTTGGTACTTTAGTTGTGGGAAGCCCTGGCTTTGTTGACTACAGGGTGGCCCGTCTTATAGATTTTGCAAACTACACATGCCAGAACACTAGTTTGGGGCCAACTATAAGTCTTAGGTGTAGCAACTGCCAGTTGAATAGAGATTATACATTCATTTCGTGGCAGTTTGTTGATCTTCCAAGTAGTCCCGCAACAGCTGTTGGTTTTCAGTTCAACCTTACTGCCAGAAGTCATGGTGACAAGAAACATGTGAGTTTTGTTAGCAGCTCTCTGCAGAATGGAGACACTTCTGATGCTAGGCCAGTGACATTCAGAGGGAATGCTTCAAATATATTGAAATTTAATCTGTTTCCTCGAATATACCACAATCATCATGATTTACGGCTCATCCAACCTCTATTTCATGAGTTGCTTCCGGGTTCGTCTTTTGTTGATGCATCTCAGCTCCGGGCCTCCCTTGAAACTCCTGGTGATGGATTAATCAACACCACATTGTACATCAACTACCTCTCTGCCTATATTGTTGAAACTGAAAATCAAAACATATCGGGTCCTGGTAAGCATCTTCTTTATTCTGGTTGTATGTTTTACTTTTAAATTTGCAACTTTGGTCGGAATACCCATATATTTTTGTGTTTACTCAATTTAATCCTTATAATAATGGCAATGCATGCATACTCCCTTGATGAAGCTTTAGTGATGCAGTCTTATTAAGATATGTTTTTCTGTGTGGGTGCTTGTCATTTTAGACTACTTAGCCTAAATTGGTCATTATGATATGATAGGAGACTACTCGTTTGTCAGTTTTGCTATTCTACTAAATGTAAAACTGATATGCTGTTAAGTGGTTTTCAATCCTTGTATGAGAAACCTAATTTCTAGTCATTGATATTGTTAATGCCATCAAAATCCATTCCCTACTAGCTTGATTGAACAACCATTAGGGCACAACTAATTGGAAAATCAGGTCTGAGTCTAATTATATCAGTGTCCATATGGTCCACGTCCAGTTTTGGGTAACATGAAAACTCCATTGCATTTTTAAGACTGTAAGAAACATGTGATTTATTTGAGTTATTGCATCAGTGTTTTTCAATTTTCTCTTATGATTTGGTGGTAGGGGTGTCAATCTGCACACTTTGTTTTCAATGTCCCTTTAGAGTTTTGTTTTTGGATAAAGTTTGAGGTGTTCCAAATTGAGTACTTCATGCTGTGAAGCCATCACTTTGGCTTTGAATCATTGAGTGGTGCTTCTTTTGTCATTCCATTGTTCTGCTTCCGCACGTTTCTTCCCCACAAGTTATGTCTTGTTTACTTCTGCTAAGACTCCTCTTTCTTCATGCCACAAAGAAATGATTATGACAAGAATCCCGATTATATAGAGAAAAAAAGGAGCTGAGTCACCCAACCCCAAGGATGTCTCCAATCTTTGCTCTTCTTTCATGAAGATTACTAGGCTTGTCATTATTTCTTTAAAAATTTTGATAGCACAAAAAACAATCCCCTTCTTCAACTGTACATCGGGGGAACAGTAGGGAGAGACCAAAAAGTTCTAAATCTCCAATAATGAACAATGTGAGCTGCTGATCCTTTCCTGTTAGAAACAGATAAACCAACATGCATATACTCGAAATGCTGAAAGAGGGCAACCTGAGCCACGAGGTTAGGACTTGAAGGCCTAAGCTTAGTGTACTGGCTTATGAGGATTGCTGCTGTATTCTTGGCTTGTCGAATGGTGTTCACTTTCATAAAGGCTGGGCTATATGTTTCTCAAGCTGGTTTGTCATGTGTGGTCTTGGCTTCATTCTTTTGCTTGGTAGTCTAGCTTTGTGCTAGAGTTTTGCTCCAGCTTTGGTGCAGTAGTTATTGTATTCTCGAGAAATTATGAATTCTGGGGGTGTTATCAGTGGAGGGTTGGATAGACAGAAATATTGTTAGCAGGCTAAGGCGTTCAAGGTTTATTTGACCAGCCAAGGCAAGTAGCATCATCTTACTGAAATAGCTCCCATTTATAAGAGAATGAAACTTTGAATTGCAAGATGCCTAGACATTATCATTGTTGTGGAACTCAATGGTGGCTCAGGTTGCAGACATGCACTCTCTAATAATTTGACACAAATGTACAACTTGACCCTCGAGTGCTTTGAATATGCAACAAGGAATGGCAATGGTTGCTTACTACTTTATAAAGTTGTATTGAGGGCTCAAAAAGCTGAATGTAGTGGAATCTCTCTCTATCAAGGGTGTGGACATGCAGAAACAAAGGGAAAAAATGGTGGTTCTCAATTTTTTAGAGCCTCAATTTAGTCAAATCACAAATTCCTGGAGGTGCAGAGCTGTCATATCTTGCAGTTGTTATTTGTGCTTCTTTAAAGAAAAACTCATGTTGTATCAAGTCAGAATATGTAAACTACACAGACCTTTTCTTGGCTAACAAATAGTGGAAGAGGTGGTTGTGGTGGTACAGGTGGTCACAATGGCAGGGTGACCAATGGGCTAGTAACCATATTTGAGACTACTATTGGATTTGGTTGCTAAACCTTTGCTGATGTAGAAACTTGACAAGGATGGAGTTCATATTTGAACCACTGGTTTAACATTCTATCTAAGGTTACCTTGATCCAAAGGGTTCTGTCTTATCCTTTTTCCTCCTAATGCATGGCAAACTTTTCTGTCTAGAGAAGAAAATGCAGTATCATCATCCTGTTGCTTTTTATTATCTGCTGTCAATTAACCTTAACGGAAATAGCCAACCTTTTTAATGAGTGCACCTTGTCATTTGTTGTTTATATGAAGAATGGAGCATGATTTGTTGACATTGGTTGCTTAGACAGCCCAGTTACAAGCTTTTTCAATTTTCATCTATGAAATATACTTTTAAGCAATATGGTCCATTAAGCTTCAAAACTCCAGTATGATGTTTATAAAGTTGTTTGTCTTCCACTCATGTTCAGTTTGTAGGTGCTATTGTCCATCTGCTGAAGTAATGTCTCTATTAGAGAGAATTTCCTTAAGGCTTTACTTTTGAAGCTTTCTGGGTGTGCCTAAAACTGCCCAATCTATGGCTTCTGCTGGCATTTTATGGTTTGCTGGCTAATGCTAATTTTTCCATAGTCCAAACCTTTAAAACATCTTCTTTTCTAACTCCTGGTGTAAATCAGAGAAAAGCCAAAATGGTGTAACTTCACTTTAGTGATGCAACTGTGGGTTGCATACTGCAGCTTGTACTACTTTACAAAATTAAACCTTGTTTATAATAAAATTATGCTAAGTTTGGAACCTTATGCAATTTTATTTGTGCATGATGCAGTGAGCTTCCTTGCAGATCTTGGTGGACTTTATTGCATTAGTATTGCCATATTTTTCTTCTTCTTGGTTCAAGTATGATTCTAGTCCCTTTGTTAAGAATTATGTTGTTTTTGACCTCCTCTAGTTCTCTTATTTCTATACCAACATCATCAATTTTATTGGAAATAATAAGGTGAATCCACCAAATCATATGCTTGCATACTTCTGGATTCCATTGGTAATATAGATTGAGACTGTAACAGTTGAACTTTTTGAAGGAATGCATACTATTTTTTTAACTTTTGGGTTCACAGTGTGAGTACAGAATTAAAAGGCTTCGTAATGAAGATAGCAGGATGCGACAGATAAGAAATCAACTAAAAGCTCAACAACGATGGGATAAAGTAAGTTCCTTCCATCTTAGGAAGGTGCTTGCATATGATCTGTCACTTGGTGCACATTGAGATTCAATTTTATACTTTTGTTGCTGTAATTAAAATGATTCATTTATATTTTTGTCTGTCATAATTAGTTGAGGAAATATGTAATGTACACATGGGGACGTGGCACATTCAATGAACATTACCGAACCATTGAAAAGGGAAATAGTTGTGCTGGCTTTATTGCTCCTTCCCTTCATGTGAAAAAGTCAGTGCGTGGAAGTGGATCATCACAAAAGACTGATTTGCAGAATAAGCAGGATACTATCACATTCAACAGGAAAGTCTGCTTATCCAGTGAAAAGGTAAGGTTCTGTTCTGTTCATTAACTTCCTACACCGAAGAATTGTTTCACTCTCTTCCAAGTGGCTTTTGCAAAAATTGTCCAGAGCTTTTTTTTTTTTATTTTTTGGTAGAATCTATTTGTAGAATTTGCAACATACTCTACCTTGGCTTTGGGGAGAGATAAGCTAACTCTGGGATTCCCAAACAACAGATCCATTATTCACTTGAAACTGTACTAAATGCATCACAGCCTCAAATCTAGATCATGGACTAATGGTGCTATATTCAAATAGCCAGTCATCGTAATGACTGCCTAACCAATTGGTTTAAAATGTCATTCCTGAGATCTTTACAACTACCTAAGAAATTGGCTGCATATGCTGGCTATTGTTTTCAGCTTCACTCTTACAATTATTTGTTACTTTGGTGATGTACTGAGACCATTTATTGCAAGTCTCTTTTGATTGAGCCTAAGGATGTTTTTTCTGTTGGAAATTATCTGTACTTCTTTTCAGCATTTGAAACAAGTGCCTATTTCTGGTGATGGGAAACAGCATCCAATTGGTTTACATGGGGCAGATACCTCCCGTTCTCTAGTGTATCCCCCTAGTGATGATCACATCATTCCACTGCCACCTCAACTAGGTAAGTTTTAATCTCAAGTATCAGGCTTTGCCTTATTTCAGTTTTCTCTTCATAATTACATTTTTTTTCTAGATTCATGAGGATCTTGAGTTTCATAGAGAACAAGGCCAAATTTAAAATGTTAACGTGCAAGAAATTTATATTCCCTGGAATGTGCTCAGGAAACAAAGTCTAGATCTAGATTGTTTTATTGGCAACATATAAAGTACAGATTTTATAGCTGGGTATTGAAAAAGGTGGGTATCTAATGGACCAACCCTGCACGTGAGATGAAAACATTGATTCATTCCCACATGGCAGTCCTTTATGAAAGAAGCCTATTTATCTACATTTATACGGAGATCCCCTGAAATGAATGCCATCCCAATCAATCTTCAATTTTCCTCCATGAAGACACTCTGTGACAAAAATTCATTCCTCACCTCTTCCAGGCAAAGCATACACAGCATTCTAAAAGGCCCTATCCCAAATGCAGTGGAGAAGAAGATGATTCATCTAGTCCCCTCTAGCTTGCCTAAGAAATATCAATTTCACCAAGTTTCTCCCTTCAAGTTATTGATGCTAGAAATTAGAAAACTAGATGTACATTGCTAAATTTGCATGAATGAGTTCACAATTCTCTTTTTTAAGCAATATTGATGCTCAGTTGTAGAGAATTAAACCTGGAGTAACATTTTTTTTAATGTCAAAAGCATTTGGAAAGAAAGACAAAAAAGAAGCTTTTGTGTAAAAATCACTCAACAATATGAAGAAAAAAGAGGTGCATGACCACTGACCACTATACACTCGGTGGAAACTATTCATAGCTGGAGTCTAATGTGACTGACCTTTTCTATTGATTATGGCTATAAGTTATGGGATCATTAAAAGTTAAACTTAAAAAAAAAGGCTACAGTTTCTACCATACAAAATGTGGGAGATCCAAAGAACCACCCTGGGAACTCATTCCACAGTAGATAAGCTTATTGACTAGTTTGGAGAGTATAGCTTTGGTTGTGGTCCTTCTAATGTTCTCTAGATATCACTCTAGCATTTGATCATACCTATATTTGGCAAATGTAAGTTTTTTAAAGCTGCAAGCAACACTGGAATACCTCAAGCACAGTAGTTGCATCCAAAACTTTGGAGATAAATCAGGCTTTCTGAGGCTCCCATTATTCTATGGAAAATAACCTTCTGGTAGAAATAAATTTCATGGAAAGTATATTCTGAGAAAATAAATTGCTTATCTTGATTCAGAGGTAATGCTAATTTATGCTCTTTTCTTGGTCTAAAAATGCAAAAAATGCTAACCACAATGGTTAATAGTGTGTGGTGGTCAGACATTATTTCATGAGTGTTCCAAGACTTTCTGATGATTTACCATCAGTGGCGAATGTGGCCAAGAGGATAACAGTGGTTGTAGATGATATATACCCGGTCAATATTGAATAAAGTATTGTTAATTGGCATTTTGGTGGTGATAGGATGTTGGTCAGCAATGGCTAATGACTTTTCAGCAATCTATTGGCAACATTTGAGGTATCAATGGAGTTAATGGTGGTGATTGTTGACAACCAGTGACTAGTCAGTGATATTTACATTAATGATTGGTGATGGTGACAGACATTGTTCTGCAACCATTTCGTGGCAAGCAAGCCACCAGTGATGGTTGTGGTTGTCAACTGACAAAGAGTGGTTCGCCGCAGAAATCTTCCCCTCTTGTATGTTGACAATAGTTCTGAAAAAGAAGTCTTTCTCTCCATCATTGACCTAACTCTGCAACATGTTGGGAACATTGGAAAATGCAAAAAATGTTTGCTCAGAAAATGTTATTTGCAAAACAGAGTTCAAGTGGTTTTTTCTGCTTGAAGTTATAAAGTGAAAAGGACCAGTTTAAGGGGGCTGAAGAAGGACAGTCCGTTCATTAACATCTTATCAGTTTTGAAAAGGCAGATCAGTTTAAGCATACGAGGAGCACTCATCACGAGGCATGGCTAATTTTGATGCAGAGTTGTTTCTAGAAGAACGTAGGGTAAAGTATGAAACAAACATATATCTGCAAACAATTCAAAATTACATATCATGAACCAATATGATAACAGAAACCAGCCTAATCTTAAGCCAGACAACTCAAAAACTGTTCAGTTTTTCCAATTTCTTGATTATGAACATGTACACACTCTGGCCTGTTTCATGAAAATAAGCATTCACGGAAAATTGAAAGAAATACCTATGAGCAGGAAAACATATAAAGGAAAATATGCTGTCCTTAAATAAGAGGGACTTGCAAAAAAAAAAAAATTCCATCATCAAATAGGAAATGACTCTGTATACACACACACACACACACACATATATAGTCTTAATTTCATTTAAAATTTAAGAGGCTCAACTAATATCCCACTCTTCTTTGTTGTAGTAAGTCCACATTCTGTCTTGCATAGAACACATGACCCGTCAGAGCCTTCTCTTAGGTTTTGATTTTCTTTAATGTGACAAAGCACCAATATTCAACAAGGTCCTTGATACTTGCATTTCCTACTAGTTTTGCTCAATTTTCTAATTGTTTTGTTCATGAACATTGTTGTTTCCTTTCTTGGTGCAGAATCTGTGGTTGGACCTGAAATAGAGATGTCTGATATCCAGAAGAATTTTCAGCAATTGAATGACTACAATGTTATGCTGAGGGAAAAACTTTTAGCTGCTCAATCTTTGCTTAATGCTCTAGTGTCCAAGTCCGTAGCTTCCTCTGCAGAGAACCAGACAGGATAAAATAGAATTATCTGCATATAGTTGTTCTCAAGAGATAAATTCAAAAAGTACTTACTGGAGCACTGCTGTGTGCTATCTATCTTACATAGGTTGAAAAAATAGCTCAAGCAAAGGTTTGGCGCATCTTCAAGGAAACTTGTTCAGAAGCAAGGGTTGAAGCATACAAATGACACGGGCATCAACAATGTGAAGGATCAAAAGCATCATCTTAGCTGAAAGGTATATGAAGGGCCGCATTTTTTGTGCGACGGGTGGTGCTGTTCTTGTGTGGGTGAAAGTGGTTGAAGGAGGAGGCTTATGGACCATGCTGTTTTGTATCATATTCATTTTGCTGTTCAAAATCGTAAACAATTATTCCCCCTTGTATAAATGCATGAGCACAAAAGAAGAAAGGGAAAAATAGAAACTGGGGTCTGATATTTGCTGTTGTGTGGGTTTTGCCGGATACATTTTTTCTATTCAATTTGTTTTGAAATATTGAAGGAGCTGTATACATACGCTAGTTTGATTGGTTGGAGAATCCAATCAGGCAGTTGCTCCGTTCTTTGGGCCATGTCATTGCGTCATTGAGGCCATGTGATGGTAGAATTTAGAGGCCTCGGAGTTGTTTGTGCTGTTTGTCATTAGTAGGGTAGATGAATTAACCAGGGAAACAATTATGAACTTACCAGATATTATATAACCCTCTTTTTTGATTTTATCTTATGCGTTGTGAAGCACGACAAAATTAGTCCATCTTAGCGGGCACAAAGGTGGCCTGGGATCAGGTTTCCTTGTGTAAGGAGGTCCAGTTGTTGGATGCCTTGAGCAGCAAGAATCTTGTTGCAACTGTTTAGCCAGTGGACTGACTCCGAGCATTTCACATTGGTTTTTATCACCCAAGCTTGCACGTCAGGGAATCTGAGAGTGTACAAGAAGAGACAATCAGGTGTTTCTATGATGGTAACCAAAAACTGGTCTAGGTAAATCTCGAAAGGGATTGGAGTGCCTTGGCAATCATGAGCCATGCATCATTCACAGGAATCTCAATTATAGCAATATATGTAATCAATGGCAATATCAGAGAAGTCGAGATTGGAGATTCGGCATTGGTAACAGCGGTGGGGAAAGACCATGTGGCGCATGTGCAGCTGCTGGAACACTCAGTTGCGATGGAGTTTGTGTGTCTAAGAATTATGTAGGCGGTGCCTGTTAGTACATTTTTTTTTTTTTTAAGAAAAAAAATTTGGTTAGTTCTCTGTCTAAGTAATTTAACAGTTCTTATTCCCAGATATATCATATTTCCGGCTACAAATCAAAGCTTGAACTACGACTTCAATCTGTGACGCTCGGAATCGAAAGGGGCCGGCTCACCTCAGTCGGAAATTTCTATTCGACAGCAAAGCTAAAGAAACAAGGGCACATCATAAAACGAACTCCCCCCGTTAGGTATTTCCAAAACAAAAGTTGAATCATCAAGAATGTCGAATTTAAGGCTTCAAAGCAGCTTACAAACTGAAATCAGGTAGAAAAAATGTATACAACAAGAAAGCACCACTATAAGCTATCAATCCCAGAGCAAATATACTTCCATCTCTATCTCATAGCTCGAACCAAAAAATTTGGTTTAGTACCAACCCTCTCATATAACATGAAATCTCGAATAAGCTCAAAATTCTGGAGGCAAGGAGACAAGGAGTACAGGCTTTGGTAAATTGAGTAAAGAGAATGTTATCATTGATATATGGAGAGGGCTGACCAACAAGGTCCAATTTCTACTTCTTTTGTTCCTTCTCGGCCTCTGCAGCCTTTTTCATTCTAGCACCAATGTGATGCTCGTTCATCTGCTCCATACGTAACTTGTCATAAGCCTTGAATGACTTCATTTCCTCAGTGACCTTGACAAGCTCCACAGAAGGCTTCTCATGCACAATTGGCATGTATGTGTCCTGGACTTGGGTTGCTGTTGCCAGCTCCTCAGGAGCAGAATCACCAGCCTGCACCAAGGAAATATGCATTTTCTGATATATTGGCCATCAAGTTGAGCAACACAGGTTAACTACATAGAACCAGCATTGCCTTAAATTCGCGAGCACGCCTTGGGAAGACGGCCAATTTGGTCTTGTAGGTCTTCAGCCTCTGAACATTGGCCTGCAAACCCTCCAGAAAACGGCTTTTCCAACGATGATCAACAGAGATTCCAATAGTTGGGGCACGTTTCTTTGGAATACCAGAGGCCTACAAATGATAATGGATGGGGTGTTCAAATTGTGCCACCACAAACAGATGTGATTGACGAGATGAAAAAATGCAAAAACGTACCAGATAGATTGCATACAAGAGAATTAGTAAGAACAAAGCAGAATGAGAACCACAAATATGATATATATGGACAAAAATGACCACAAAAACCTTAAGTTCTTCAAGAGAGAACCCTCTACCGGCCCTGACTTTCATGTTGTACTTGAGAGTCTGTCCATGGACAATAGGACGAAGAGGTCCTGCCTTGGGGCGAGGAAAGATCTTTACAGCCTTCTTTTGGAGAGCTGTCAATCATTGCACACAGAACAGAAACACCATCAGTCAATCATGACAGAGCCACACAAGAATTTCTCTCAAAACTGGTTACATTAGTGGGGTTGAGCCTCTCCGCAGAATTTAATGATCATTACAAATCTAAGGGCAAAAAAATAAAAAGCAAAAGGCAATAACCAATGCGTCTCCGGGTCTTGCAAGCAGGTTGGTTAAACCATGTCTTGATGTAGTTCTGCCAATGTTTCTTAAAGTGGCCAATTGGAACTTGATTGTTATGCTTAACCATGTCGGAACCTGGCAACATCAAGTTCATACAAGGAGTACAAAATTGATCAAACATAAATAAGAGGTTCCCACGTTCCTCAAAATGATCTACAGACATCAAAGATATTAATGGGAAAAACGAGTAACCCAGATACCCAAACAGTACAAAAGACTAGAACTTTCTATCAAAACCTCATTTACAGTCCACAGAAACGGCACAACTCAGACCCCATTCAGGACCGCTGCTTGAGAACAATATAATCCCCCGCATCAATTTCAGCTATGACAGACCATTTTCCATCGACTTAAAGATACAGAGAGAGAGAGAGAGAGAGAGAGAGAGAACGAGACGGTGATAGACACTTACGACCAAGAAACGCCGCGCGTCGATCTCCTCCGGCTTGTCTGCAACTACCGCAAGCGGCTCTTCTCCTTTTCTAAGACGATACAGAAACTGCGAGCAGCGGCACACGCGCGCGCGCGCACGCCGAGAAATGAGAAGAACCCTAAAAAGCATTCAACTATAAAGAAAGAACGAAACCGTTTTCTTTGGGCTTTCTTTGGGCTAGGCTTGGCCTTCGGTAGCTTAACTTTGGACCTGAACCGAACGCTTCCACTTTAGTATTTAAAAATTTAGATTTTTATTCTTAAAATCTTCGTGGGGACAGACATTAAAACGACGCGGGCATTGACGTTTCGGCCTCTCGCCGACGTCCCGTTGCTCCTTTCCTTTCCTTTCTCTCTCTCCGCGTGTTGTGTGTTTCTGCGCAAAGTCAGTTCTTTCGTTGATTGTTTGTTTCCGGTGGTATATCATCAAACATGAGCCTCACACAGTTTGCCATGGTAATTTCTTTCAATTTTTATTTTAATAATAATAATAATAATATTTAATTCAAATCATCCCCCGCATCTGTCGGTTGATTAGTGTATTATGTTACCATGCTTGCATATTTTTCTTCCTTTTTTTTTTTTTTTTTTTTGGGTTTTTGGAACAACGGTCCGCCCAGTTGAATCCTTTGTTTGTGAAATTAGGGCACAATAATTTTTTTTTCTTTGGGGGGGTTGGAAATTAATTAAAAGGAATAAAATTGATAGTGTGTGAAATTGCAGGTAGAGGAATTGGCGTTTCTTGTGAAGGACAATCTTCCTTGCAAACATCTTGTGCTATCCATGGAAGAGGCCCTCATTAACTTTCTTGAAGACACCAACAGTAGGTGGGTTTCTTATTTGATTTGATTTTCTGTTTCGGAATCTCTATTGATTCGGAATTTAGTGACTTGAGTACCCTTTTAGTGGCTGCCACCACTTTGCTTTCTAACCAAATTTCACGTTAGGAAATTTCACTGTAGGACCCCAGCCATACCCACATTTAAGTCCATAGTCTTTGAGGTTGATGATAATATTCTGGTCACATGCTTGTGAACCCTTGCCAGCGTTAGTGCCTTTGAACTACGTCTCAGTATACAATGTTAGCCCTTTTGGATGTTGGGAGGCTTTTGTTGATAGTTATCATAATATCGGGTTGAATTGTGATTATACCGTTCATGAACAGATAAGACTAGCAAAAACACCAAAACCGTTCGGCACAAAGCATGGTTGGTGCTAAAAATTACGCAACAATTTCTTGGATATTTATGCCACTTGTATTAAAGTTGCATAGAAGTCGTCATGGAATTACTTGTCATTTGAGGGATATTGGTACCTCCCTTATTGTTCTAATAATGCAAGTGATCTTCACATGTGGTGATAACAATTTGCAATTAAAGTCAAATGAAAGGATCAATAAGGAATTCTGCCTTCCTCCTTGTTAATCGAGTTTCAGTTTTTCAATAAATAATTGAATTTACATTTAATATTCTTTCTATATCATCCCAGTCCCAATTTGGGATGGCGGGGTGCCCATTCAAATAAGAATGCATATGTTGTTGGGTGAGAAACATTGGGATGAAATACTAAATGGATAATATTTTTTGGGGCAAATTTAAAACATCTCCTGTTGATTGTTTTTGGTTTTGTTAGTGGGTAGATTGTGAGCAACTTCTAATACTTAAGGATTGTTTCACCACCTTAATAATTTATCAGTTGTACATTTTTTAGGGAAGAAGGACGAAAAATCAGATCCTGTAACATGTTTGCCCAATCTCAACCAAATGAGAAGTGTCAAACTGCTATAGAAGTTACAAGCTCTGGTTGCTTGGTCATACAAACCTTAGTTCCATTAATAAGTGCTGCTTAGCTTAGAAGTTTAAGCTATTAGGTGAAGTTTCAGGATGAGTTTATATGTCAACTTTTAAAGTACCATATGTGTAATGTTTTTAGGAAGTATCACTAGATACATAAAAAGTGTAAATATATATAACTTTACAAACATCTAGGCACTGCCTATATGATCAAATTATACTCCAAATCATTAATTTTACTTTTTCAGAGGGGTTTTAGTTGTCCTCATGTAGGAAGCTACTGAATAGGAGATTGCATAATATATGTACTAACATAATAATCCTAATTAAGAAAAATTAAGATTAGAATAGGAAATTCATTTTGATTTCTCTCCCTAGGTCCACATTTTCTACTTAATGAGATTAATTCCCTTGAAGTTGCTTGAACATCCCTTTCAGTTTTTACATGTCTATCAATAGCAATGTTGTTTGGATTGCAGCTCAGAGAGTGCCCTGGAGTTGGAACCAATGAATCCATACAATCGCCTTCTCTTGCATCGGCTTGCTGATATATTTGGGTACTTATCAATCAATCTATTTTCACCTTCTAAAATCAGGATCATCTCTAGAAACAAGGATTGTTTTAGTTCTCTGGAAAGTTCAAGAGTTGCTCTAGATTTATCATTAATTGTAATGTTTTCTGGTTTGTGCTAGATTCGCCCATTTTTCTGTTGGTGAGGGAGATAATCGGCACTTAATGTTAGAGCGTAGCCCAGAGACTTCTATGTATGTGAGAACATTGGAAGTGCTACACCTATAATTTTTGCATGGAAGATTCAATTTTTGAATGTTTTTCTTTTTAGCATGCTGTAGTATGCTGGCATGTATGTATGTGTGGATATTTCTGCTGGAGATTCATGATTGCTATGTTTTACTGTGAAGTCCTCTAACACTGCACCACACTAACTGTTTCAGCGATATGTTTAACTCATGCAATTTTGATATTAGCCATGCATTTTAGTTGAGACGCGCTTTGAGTCTGAAAACATGCTGAGAAATTATGTGTTGCTGTGAGAAAAACATATAGATGGTTTCCTGTCGAGGATTGTTGAGAACAGGATGAATAAGATAGTTGATACATTTCTAAGGGCTGGGGCAGAAGGCAGTGCTATTGGAACAACTAAAGCTTTAGGGCTTAATAATATGGTTCAATTTCTATATTGACAGAATAAGTTGCTAGGGTTAAAATTTGGGGACAGTTAACTATTTGGTTTCTATTTTTTCCCTGATTCCAAATGCTTTGTTGCAGGCATCCTTCAGGTTGAGTGGATATTATGAGGTTGAGCTTATTAGCTTTATGATTAAATATACCTAGATCAAAATGATTGTTATGTACCTCAATGGATGCTGGACTCCTGAGAAGCCTTTACTTTTTGCTTTTATTTGGTCATCTTCATCTCCTATATTTAAACTTTTTTCATTCTACTGTTTCCCTTTTACTTTTTCTTGTTGATGTTATATATTTTCACTTCCTTTAAGTTTAGCACTGCCTATGTTTATTATAATTGCTGTCATCAGTGATGGGAAGTTGAACCCATGTTAAAACACAATGTTGTCTTTGTCTTCTTTGATATATATATATATATATATGTATGTATGTATGTATGTATATAATATTATTTTTAGTTTAAAGCATGTCTTTTTATTCCACATGAACTTCCATTCCCTTCTGGACTATGCATTGGGCCACATTGACATTAAAGGTGGTATATCGATGATTTTTTAGTCCTCTGTGACTGTATAAATGTCTACTTCAAACTCCTGCATTTCAGAACTTATACATCCCTCTATTGTGACCTTCTAACTGACTCAAGGAAAACTCAATTTTGTGTATTAGTTTCTGTATTGATTATTTTCCAGGTATGTTGCATCTTTATATAAAATTATAAATGATGTTTGGTACTACTTTCTTTAGTCATTAATTCCTTAACAATTTGTATGCCTAGTCATGGCCTTGTGTATTATATCATTTTCCACCTAATGGCTTGTGTTTTTACCTAGACACTCTGACAGTCTGCATGGGATAGAGAATTGATGCTGACTCTGCGGTTGGCAATTGGAACCTTTTTTTCTAATAAGTCATGGCTTTGATTTTGTGTTATTTAACAATTTTATGGTCAATATTTTGCCTTATTAGGAGAATATCAACATCCAAATATTAAAATGTTTCAAATTATGAGATTATTTTATATTCTTTATTTGAACTTGTGGGTAATCATAAATTTTATCAAGATAAATCAATTTTTTTTATTTTTTAATTGTGTTGCAGACCTTCCATCCTTGTTCGTGACATCTTGTTTGAATGTGAGGAATATGATTCTCCTGCATCACATGACTTCTTGAGGAGAAAAGATGCTCCACTCGGTAAAAACTTTGGTGTTTGAAACATTACGTGTGCATATTATGATCCCATATCTTGACAATTGAAGCATTGTCAGTTTTTCCCTTTTTCTGAGCCATGTTTTGTATTACCTATGTCCCCACTTAAGAAATGTGATGTGCGTTATTATTCAGCACTGCACTCTCTCTCTCTCTCGCGTATTTTTAAGTTAGATGACTTTCAATATTCCTTGCTTTGTATGCTGAATTTATTTTGTCTAATGGTAAGCATTTGGAGTTCTTTGAGTATTGGGAGATATAAATATTGAAATCAACTAGTTTCATTGAATTTGCAAATGTTTATTTGGTTTAAACAAATGGGAATGATTATTTTCCCTGTTTTTGGTTTTTCTGCTCTTTCAATATGTTTGCCATTGCAAAAAAAACTGTATGGGCGAGCTAAGAAAGTGTTTTACTTTTTCCAGCATTGAGATTAAAACCATCTTCTCCTTATAAGGCTGAGGAGAAAGAAGCAGCTTATTTGGTTGCTCGAGATCGGATTTTTTCTGTAGATGTGGATGAAATGAGAGAAACTGTCAAGCAGAGGCCACGGAGTGTCCCTGTGGTTGCCCGTAGAATGATTACTCATGCTTTGGGCAAAAGAATGAATTCATCGAGGCAAGATGATGCTGGGGATGGTAAAGGGTATGATATGCCAATCAATGAATTGAATGCCAAAGATAAGGACAAAATTGATACCAATTCTAGCTTGGAATCTTTCCAAGGGACCATTTTTCTACCTGCCAAGAATGTTAATGTCTCTGGTAAACCAAATATCTACGCAAAAACTGGTGCAGTATCACTTGGTCAGAAGCATCTAACCCAAAAGCCAGGAGCAAACAGTAACCAAATCAACGTAGCTCAGAACAGAACTGTCAGAAGTGGGACGGACCACTTAAAAAAGGAACACGTGGGAGCTGCAAAACGGATGTTCGCTCACGCCTTGGGACGACAACCAGCGCGGAGTGGTTCCCTTACGAGACAGAGTGAAACAGAGCAGCAAAATACAGATTGTGGGTTGGAAAGTTTCTAATCAAGAAATTGATGGTTTCCTTTCTATTGGAATAGTCCAATAGTGATGCAAGCTCTCCAGGCAGTGGGCATGTAGGCATTGGAGTTTTCGATTGCACTGGTGCAAGGAACTGCAAAACTGAAGAAGATACAATGGCTGCTTATATTCCACTGATTGCTCACAGGTTACCTGATTGCATGCCAGATGCACGCTGATTATCTGGTAGAATCATACAATTTAATTACAAGACACGTGACCAAAGTGGATGTGTTTGGTTGGTGCTTTCCACTAATCTCGAAGAGTCGTATCGGCCAAAACATGTGTGGAACATTCAGCTGTTTCATCTATACTCTATGCTGTTATCATGTGAATTATCCCTATACGTCATCATTCAGCTCCACTCGACTGTCAGGGTGAAATTCTGGGAAGTCAATCAATAACGAGGTCCTTTCCTTTGTGCTGGATAATTATGTAGATGTCGCTGGACCTTTAATGGGTTTGCATAAAAGAACTCATTAAGCATTAAGGACTAGTCTGAGATGCCTGTGGTAGCCAGTTTCCTGGAGCCGTAGGAAGGTTTGGATTTATTTGCAAGGTATTGAGGATTATTCTGTTTCTTGCTTTGCTTTCATACATCAACTGTACTGATGACTCTAAAGCCAGCCTAACTTTAATTGTAGCCAGTAATGCGTATGAGAACCTTGTCTACTTTTGCTGTTGGAAAGGATTTATTATTTATTTTTTAACATTTTCTTCTAACCAAGTGGAGAAAATGTTTGAAGGCCTCGGGAATGTGGGCCTTATCAGCGGTATAAAAGATCTGAACAAAACTATAGACGGCTGAAAAATTCTTTCTAGCCAGACCGTGTGACCTTACATTGTTTGGGACAGTCGAAGCTTTTTGTGCAGAAATGGGAAGTCGCACCAAACAATTTTTAAACAATGAAAAATGGATGGCACAATCTACATTACAGATTTTTAGACTTTTTCTCTTACAGATTCTTCATAAATTAACTTTCTTGTGCTTGAAGTAAACTCTGATCCGAGAAGCATATGATTTGCCCTTAACTTCGGCTAATCTCCCTGTTTTTAACTCCTTATGGGTCGTGGATTAGACCATATGGATAATTCTTTAAATAATAACCAAGGAGGGATTTTACTCATTCGACTCTTTTTTTTTTTTCCTTTTGATAATAAAAATGGAAAAGTAGGATATTATTCCACAATTTCGTTAGAAAAAACTGTATACCAACAGGATACGAGAATAAGTCTATGCAAAAACAAAAAGGGTGCCCCATGAAAGTACCGTATGAACAAAATTCTGAATGTACGCGAAACAGTGGTTAGATCATTTTAATTTTGTTTGACCAAATAACTGACCGGAGAATAGATTTGTCCTAAAATAACCATAAAAAGAAAATAAATATGTAAAGGAACGAAAAATGAAAGTGCTGCTAGGCTCGACCTGAATCGAGAAAATTGAAATTTTGCTTTTTTTTTTGTTTTTTTTTTAATGAAATTTATTATCTATAAATTTGCCAAAAAGACTTACTGTAGAATGAAGCATTAGTAAATTAATATGCTGTCAATTAACGAAGAAGAGATCTTTTATTTATTGGTAGGTTAGGTGGACTCGTCATTCATTGATTTATCGATAGTGAACGAATTTTGCCCTTTTTTTTTAGAGTAGAAAAGGGGTTTTTTTTTCCAAAAAAAAAAATTATGTATGATATCTCAAATTTTATTTTCAAATTTCAAAAGTTAATAATTACTAAATTATACTTAATAATTACAAAATTTACCCTTTTCTTTATAATAATAATTACATAAATAAATATACAATCTTATAAGTAAATACAAAATAATTTTATATAATATATAAAGTATTTTATATTACATTTTGAAATCTTTTATAAAATAAATAAAATATTTTTTTATATATTATATAAAATATTATTTATTTAATATAAAATGTTATTTATGAATTACAAAAAAATATTTTAGACGCATAAGAGTGCATTTCCCTTGCTTTATTATCTTGTGATTGTTGGTTATAATATCGGAAAAAAAAGGAAGGGAGGAGGGGCAAAGGCGTCAGCAGCCACGTTGAAATGCGGAATCCTATCAATGAGCGACTGCTTGCTGCTCTCTGCATGAGCATGCAGAATCGGGACTGCATGCAACTGTCTATCTTCCCCAGCCAACGCGTGTCAATAACAGCACACAGACCAAACCACCGACCAAACCTTAATTGTAAACTCAACTAAACTAAACTGCATCCAGCCGGTCAAGAAAATAAATGATATCTGTTGTTGTATAAAATTTGTATCGATTGCCTCCTGGGTTTTCGCAACCCTACTATTACATTATATAAAGAGACCTTAAGGAGCAGAGGAGAGGAGCCTCCGTGCTGGCCCTCCAAAGGTCCATTACAAGATTCATGAGATCGCCCTCAGTGAAGGGAACATTAACATTCAAGCCCACCAAGGCTTAATCAGGTTTTAAACAATTTACGTTTTGCTTTGCCTGCTTTTTGATGCAGACTTCATTTCATTGATTGCCTCTTAATTATTTCTTAGTTCTGCTTAGTTCTCAATTGACTCTCCCTCTCTCTCTCTCTCTCTCTCTCTCTCTCTCTCTCTCTCTCTCTCTCTCTCTCTTGTTGGGGAAGAAAAGAAAGATACCAATCCAGCTTATTTTGTTCTTAGTTGTTGTTATTATTCTTTTCTTCTTTTACTATTATTGTGGCTATTGTTGTTTTCATGCTTGTCTTGTTGGGTCTCTAAGAATTTTCTTCATATTGGTTTTTGGATATATGGTATGATGCTAATTCTGCGTCATTGGCAAACATTTGAAGTGCGTGATTTTTGTGGGTTTGATACATCTGGTTAGAGAGAGAGAGAGAGAGAGAGAGAGAGAGTGTGTGTGTGTGTGTGTTTGTGGATTTTAAGGTTTGAATAATTTGTTCAAAATTTACTTGGATCGAAGGCACTTTAGCTGTTGTAAGATGGAAGACACGGGCACAGGGTGGAACATTCAGGGTTATAGAAAGAATGGTAGGAAAATGAATTGGATATTGGAAAAAGGACTGACATTGGGAAAGAGAATTCTAATCACGGGCGTTGTGGTATCTTCTGCACCAGTGGTTCTTCCTCCACTAGTGGTTATTTCTGCAATTGGGTTTGCTTGTTCAGTTCCGTACGGTTTTTTCTTAGCAAGCTATGTTTGCACTGAAAAGCTCATGAGTAAGTTACTTCCAAGTCCTATGCCTTCACCCGTGCGTATTGAAAATGGAATGAAAGATGGCTACGATGACTATGAAGAGCAAGAAGAACGAGAAGATACCTGGTTTGGAGGTGATATCAGTACGGAGGAGGATCAAGAAGAGTTGCTGGAGCAAACAAGTGGAAATGTTGAGGCAAGGTTTGAGCCAATTAAGAAGGACAAGGAAGAAGTTGATTTCCTAGGCGAGGATGTCCGCCCTCAAAAGTCATCTGAGAAAGAGAATGTGGATGAAGTTGTAGAGGAAAATGTATATGGAGAAGATCTTGGTGAGTTTGTAGAGGAAGAGGAAGAAAGACCACTTAAAGGGACTGAGACGAGGACTGGAGTAAGAGAAGAGGAAAATGAACCGCTGGTAGAGGCAAGCGGTGATGGTTTGCACAAGGTATCTGCAGTTATGTTTACACTTGAGGGAGACAACGACGGTGGCAACAAATTCAAAGAAGAGGAGGGAACATTTGAAACAAGTATGGTTGTAGAATTGTGTCAGGGACCTGATAATGAAGACGAAAATAAACTTGTGAGTGAGACGGAAGAAACGAGGGATGATGTGGAATCTGAAAATGGGGTCAAATATAATGAACAATCCGTACAAATTCTCCATGAAGATGCAGGGGAGGAAGATCAGAGAGGGAATGGGGATGTCAAAAGAATCGAAGTACCATTAAGAAATAGAAATGCTAGTGATGGTCTCAGCGTGAAGGGACCTATTGGCACGATTGAGGAAAAAACAAAGGAAAATGACAAGGAAAATGTAGATGTGCAAAAAATTGAAGACATTGGCAGCTTGCTCGATAAAAGGGATGTTAACAACATCTTAAGCAATGGCCACAAACGTGAGATAACTGAAGGAAAAACCTGGGATCAAACTGCTGATGCTGCCAAACAGGATTTACCAACGAACATTCAGCAGGAAATTGCCATTTCATCAAGTTCAGATACAAGAGCAATTGCAGATGAAAGTGGTTTCGACTTGCCTGATGATTCGAATGCAGCATATCAACAACACTCCCATGCAGAATATGGAACACCCGAAGGTAAAGTACTACATTTAGGTAATTTTGTATGCTGTTGCTGCAATCAGCATTTTCCTCGGTCTGTTATCGCATTTAACCTGTATATCTGCAGGAGGCAAGCATGCAAATTACACAGTCTGCAAAGTTCCTGAGTCCTCAGAAGTCACATTTCCACTCAGGGTAGATGATTCCATACATGCTTCAGTTCCTTCTCAAAAGGACGTTGGCATGGCTTCCGACCAGGTATGCCTTACCATGGAATTGTTCTCATATATTTTATCTCAGTTTTGTTGCCTATGAGTAATTATTAACAGCAAAAATTCCATGTACTTATTCCCATATGCACCCTATATATTTAGAGATTTACAAGACACTTGGAAATATTTCACTCGCAGGTTGTCTTTGATTTGGGGCCAGGGCTCATTGTTTTCCTGTTCTTCCTCTCCCTGGCCCAACTTAGCAGAACTTGTCAATTGTGTCTGCATTTATTAGTTACTGGTCCTCGCCATACTCCAATACAGAAATGGCCATAAGTTGGTCTTGCCTGAATGAAAGGTCACGTGTTTTTCCCATGTATACGGTTATGAAAGCATTGGCACTTGTCCCTAGGAATGATTCGGTACAATAGGAGAGAATCTTCGAGCTCTATCTGCCTGGTTCAACAATCGAGTAAATAAGCAGGAATTATGAAGATAATCCTTTTCCCATTGTAGTATTCCTGCGGTACTATGTATGAACTTGGTCTGTATTATTGTTGTGTATAGACCCTAAAATCCGTAAGAAAATTCGTTGTTACTTTCTTCGCTGGAAATCCACGGTAAGGAGAGAAAATGCTTATGTTGCTTCACAAGGCAGCAAACTTACAATCACGAACTGTTCCCCAATCATAAAGCAGTCTACATTTTACTTCAAATCCCCTGATTATGAATGATGTCCTTCCCCATTGCTTCATCCTTCATTGTCAAGTGGAAACAATTTTGGCACTAAGCCATTAGTGGCAGTGGAATTAGAGTGCTCAAAATCCATTGTGGACATAAAAGATACAGCACACAAACATTTAGATTCTGTTGAAACATGTATATGCAGGCAGAGGGTTGAGAAACCACTTTTTGAAAGCTAAGCAAGAAACGGAACACTGAGAAATAATTAAAGAGGAATAGAGGCGTATTGTAGGCGAGAACACTAGGAATAGGATGAATAACAAAGCAGACGTAGCCGACAATGTTCTGCATACGTATCATACGTTGATATCCCATCTGTTATTGTTATTTTTCGTTTCTGATTCTGAAATTTCTCGGGGGACAAAGTGAAAATTTCTGAGAGCCAGCTACTTAAAAAAGGAAATAGTAGTCCTATTATGCCAATAGTTCTTCTAGAAGGGCTATTAGATTCTTGCTGAGCAAGAACGCAATGTTGCTTGATCTTAGATCATTGGTAAAGTTTGTTGCTTACGTAACATCATCATACTCTTTTAGGCCTGCCATGGGCTACAAACTACTAGGCGGATAAGTTTCCTCCCAGCATGCTACATGTATAATGGGCCCTTCATTTCAATTCCATGCTTGTTTCTTCATTACGAGTCAGATAGGATGTTTGGATATGGGAGGGTGTATTTTTAAGACCAATCTTCAATATGCTACCGTGAATTGCCTCGATAATTATTCGCATTTTCCTGATGTTCTTGCTCAAGTATGGTGAATGTGAAATACGGAGTGTGACGGGTAGTCTCTGATGTAAGGATCCCAACCTTAATGCTGATTTACAGCTGTGGGGACCTGGAAGGTCACTAAACATCCACTGATATTATGCTGCTGCAGGTGTTGTACAACAGGGAGATGTGGAAACAAATTACTGCATTGCGTGCAATAGTTGGATATACGGCTGCACCACAAAAAACGTGTGTTGAGGAGCTTAGGGCCCTTTACATTGTCACAGGAATTGAGCCGCCAGCCTCATTCGAGGACCCTTGCGATCTGGTGGAAGTCAATGACAAGCTTAGGTTTCTTATGTCCGTTGTGGGAGTGACAGTAGAAGCCTGACTCGTCATGGAATTACATGTGAATCCGTTCTCTAGGAGATAATAATGGATGTACGGTTGCCTGTAATGTTGGTGAATCTTAATGCTAGTGAAGACCCTGAACTATTTATGCTTCATGAAGTTCTGTGTTTGCTTTTGAGACCGGCTTTTGTAAGTCAGGGAAGTTTCTGAGCTGAAGGGGTGACAGGTGTTTGAGATGAAAGTTCTTGCTACCAAGCGTAGTAAAATTCATGAGAGCTCCAAGATAGTTTGGACGATAGTCTCACCTAATGGGAGTCCAGCACTACTGAAATCTTATGGTGATGAGAATTTCCACGGATGTGTGTGTTGGCGAGACATAGGCGCACACAATGGATGGATGGGATGAGCTAAGGTTTTAGAGTAAATTAACAATCTATATTTTAATGGCGAAAGGGTCATCAGAACTATCTCACAAGTTCAAGCGAGATCTCTATTCGCAACCAAGTTCAAACTTAGCGTCCAAATTGGTCAACCGGCCAAACAATAATCGACACAAGGAGAAGAACCTCGATTGAAATTTGTTAATTAAAATTGAAAAATGGGAATTGATGACTGTGAAAATGTGATGGACGCGTTATAGGGTTAGCATGATTCAATCTTAAGGGGAGAGAATTAGATGATTACAACATTGTGATTGATTAGAAACATCATGAACAACAATTTCCTTTTTATTCATCTAGTTCGCACCAATTTGGTAGCACCCGTCACATGAACTCTGTAACTCTAAACTTGCCCCGTCTGCCCAATGTAGCTCTCTACTAACAGTCCAACTGCTAACAATAGATTTTGGCACCAATCCCCAGATTCTCCAGATCGTCATTAACTTAATCACTTTGACATTCACATGTATCAATTACCTTCCCCTCACGACCCTTTGCCCTTGAGGTAAAGCTGAATGTCAAAGAGGTACTGCCAAGTAGCAGTAATGCAGGAAATCGAGTCCACTGAGCCAAAATTTGAATGAAAACATGCTTTTTCCTTTTTACCATTCAGGAAAATCTGAAGGTCACAGTTTGTGAAGGCCCCATCTTTTGTTTCAATTGCTAGACATGAAAAACAAGATCAACTGAGCAGGCAAGGCTAGTTTATATGGAACCTAACCTACTGTAGCTAATACTGAAAGGGATCACAAAACCTAGGAGACATCTTAAATTCTGCCTGTATAGTCGTGACTTAAGATAGACCTAATTGGTCGACTTCAAATTGTCTTTCAGACCTGTGCTTATGAGCCAATTGGCATATCTTATGTTGAGCTTGGGTCAAATCATGTTTAAGCAATTGTAATAAAATATCCCTGTTATGCAGCTATTGACCTAAAGCTACAATTGTAATAAGGATTATTGATAATAGTATATGACTTTTAAACTAAATAGACAAAGAAAAAAAATAACAAGTTCAAATTTATATGCCTGTAAAATGAGATAAAACATATATTTAGTTCTAAATATTTTAATTTTGTTAATTTAATTATTAACATGTGATTAATTTTAATTAAATTTTAAATACTTTGATTTTTTAATTAAATTCATATAATATGAAAAATAGTGAAAGTATCAATTTAATATATTCATCAAATAAAAAAAGAAAATAATTAACAAATATATTAAAATTTTATTTTTTACCTAAAATTAATTTTAAATATAAAAATTATTATTATTATTGTCACCTCTGCTACAGCTATTACTCTATGTCGAAGAAATGAATACCGAAGAAAAGGAAGAGGCAAAGTAAAAATCGGTGTTGGTAAGAAAGATAAAGACATTTTTAATATATATATTTTTTGTTTATTTTTTATTTTTTTAATTCAGTTAATGTGTACAATTTACGATTTGACAGAGTTTTATTACCTATTAAACTTAATTGAAAAATGATCATAACATTTAGAATCAAATTAAAATAAATTAAATATTTAATATTATATTTATAAAAAAATTAAATAAAAAAAGAAAGGAAGAAAATCGAAAATATGCTCATTTCCTCTAAAGTAGGTCCGAAACGGGGTTATTGCGAGAGGAGTCAAGTAAGTGAAAAAGAGAAAAAAAACAAAAAGAAGAATTAAAAAAGAATAAAAGAGCATCCATTACATGGTCCATCATCATCCAGTAATGGAAGACGGAGATAGCGCAGGTGCCTGCTGCCCCGCTACGCTAGAAGATAGATTAGATTAGAAGATCATCATCATCATCATCATCATAGCCCCTTCCAGCCAGGTGAGCTGTTGGATTTGGACCGATTCTCTCTCTCTCTCTCTCTCTCTCTCTTCTCGATCCAGAAATTTCTTTTTTTTTTTCTCAATTTTGTTTCGCTTATTAATTATTATTATTATTATTATTAAAATAATAGAAAGCCTAGAAGAACGCATGAGAAAGGCGCCATCGTTGTTTTCGCTAACAATAGACACAGCTGTCATTCACCTCTCTCACTTCACCGACCTCTCTACCCTCCCCGATCACATCGTCGTCGACCTCTTTCGGGTACCTTCTCTCTCTCTCTCTCTCTCTCTCTCTCTCTCTCTCTCTAATTTTCTTTCTTTTTTTTTGGATTTTTTTCGCTCTTTTTTTGGGTTAATTTTTGGTAGAAGGTGGATTACTTCGATTTTCTGGAGGAACAAATCGCATTACGTGCGATTTACTGTTCGGGTGTAAAATTGTTTGGGTACGGATCTATGTTCTGCACTTACAAAGATTTGTATTTAGGTTATCAGATTCACGTCTGAATATTGAAGTTTGTGCTTAAACGATTGCGAATGTTGAACTCGGTGTTGATCTCTCTCTCTCTCCCCCCCCCGGGGCGGCGGGCGGGGCGGCAGGTGGCGCGTGTGCTGTATGTACAGAAGTGTAAGGGTGGGGAATGAAGAATTGATGTGTACACATTCTAAGAAATGTTCATTCAAATGGTGACTGACGGATTAGAAACATCCGTATATGAATAATGACCCAGTGAGTGCTATGCCGCTAGTTGATTGACTTCCAAATGCTGCACAAAAGCTTGATAAATGTTTAGAGTATGTTTGGTTTGACGCTTGAATCCCAAGATGACTATTCAGGACAGCTTGTGATAGGGAACTCCAAATTACATCTCAAAAAAAAGTGAAAATAAAGGGGAAAGAGAAAAAAAGAACGTGGTCACAGAGATGGGCTATATTTACGGGGACAGGATATCAATATCAAGTTTCTTGGGGTTAGATAGGTTGTCCTCTATTTCATGTTTATGGAAATTATATGTTCTGTGCCCTTGTTTGTTTGTTTGATGCACAGACACACTCAATATTGGATTGACTGATGGCTATTTTTTCAGGGCTATTAAGCATGTTATCCTGCAACTTTTGTGTCTATCATGTACTTTTTATTTCTTTGCAGCTTGATGTCCTTTTGTATGGTGTTATGGGCATTAAGTTCGTCTTTTGCTCAAGCTAATGGATTTTTATCCTTTTGTATTTGTCCCTGACTGAGTCTATATAATGCATCTGAGAATGAACCATAATGCACCTGTTACCCCTCAATGTTCTGCTTCCAGGTTCTGTTTTTGCAATTGTTCCTTACAGTGTGTCGCTAAATGTGGCTGGTGTATGTACATTGGATGCCTATGCTATTACTTTTGTTTGTTCATGGTATTAATGCTGGTTTCATGTTGAGGCAGAGGACTTTGAAAGCTGGAAAGCTGACTGAGAAAGTTCTGAAGCTATTCATTGCTACGGAAAAAGATGAAGTCCTTGCATTGATACAAGCACTAAATATCCGGCATGTCCTCATCCCTGTCCTTCCTACCAGTGAGTCATACATAAAAATGAAAGCCTTATACTTCCAGTAAGTTTGGATGTCTAAGTTCTTTTCTGTGCTTTGACTTTGTCATATAGGGTGTTCAGAGAAATTCTAAAACAGCCTTATATGTGTAAGCACACTTGATTACATTCTGAGCCAAACACCGAACACTGAATATCAGCTGACTTTTGGAGGCCCGGAAAACTCGACTTGGAATATCATCTAACAGTTTGCCAATGATGTCCGAAGCTAATATTAAGGAAAGTGATGTGGACATTGTGATAGGAGCACTCCAACCAGACTTGACATCATTTATGAATAAATGGAGACCGGTATTCTCCCGCTTCCATTTGATAATTGTCAAAGACCCTGATCTCAAAGAGGAGCTCAAAATACCAGAAGGTTTTAACCTCGATGTCTATATTAAGTCTGATATAGACCGCATTGTGGGCTCTTCTACCTCCATCCTCTTCTCTGGTTATTCATGCCGGTATTTTGGATTCCTTGTATCTCGTAAAAGATATGTTGTCTCAATTGATGATGACTGCTTCCCAGCCAAAGACAGCAACGGTTTTGTTGTAGATGCTGTGGCCCAGCATATTGCAAACCTCCAAGCGCCAGCTACCCCATTCTTCTTTAATACCCTCTATGACCCTTACCGTGAGGGAGCAGATTTTGTTCGCGGATACCCGTTTAGCCTCCGGAATGGTGTTACATGTGCTTTGTCATGTGGACTGTGGCTTAATTTAGCTGACCTTGACGCACCAACACAAGCGCTGAATCCAGGTCAGAGGAATTCACGATATGTGGATGCAGTGATGACTGTTCCTGCCCGGGCATTGATACCTGTCAGTGGAATCAATGTTGCATTTGATCGTGAGGTGGTGGGGCCTGCACTGGTTCCAGCTCTGAAATTGGCTGGGGAAGGAAAGTTCAGGTGGGAAACCATGGAAGATGTCTGGAGCGGAATGTGTGTTAAAGTGGTCTGTGATCACCTCAGGCTTGGTGTGAAAAGTGGGCTGCCTTATGTTTGGAGAAATGATAGAGGTGATGCCCTGGCAAGCTTAAAAAAGGAATGGGAAGGCATGAAATTGATGGAAGAAGCTGTCCCTTTCTTTCAGGCACTCAGGCTGTCACCATCAGCTTCTACAGCAGAAGATTGTGTGACTGAGATGGCCACAGCAGTGAAGCAGCAGTTGGGACCATCACACAGAGTCTTTGCTCGAGCTGCTGATGCCATGGTGGAGTGGTTGAAGCTTTGGAAGAAAGTTGGTTCGGGTCCCTCGGTGTAGGGGTGGTTTTGGTTATACTTATTTAGTCCCTCCATAGATGATTCTGGATTATTCATTATCCTGGGTTATCGGTTTAAATTTCTGTTTCTTTTATAATTATTGCCCCCTGAAGTTACCATGATATCTGGGGTCTAAATAAAAGATGTTTGTGGTACCCTGTTAGGCTCTGGTTTGCGTCGGTCTCTGGATTGACATTATCGTGACCAATTTGCTGGTTCTAGCAATGCAAATACCAAAAAAAAAAAAAAATCGTATAAAAGCAGCAGCCTGTTTTATTTATGTCTATTGCTTGGGTACAAGGAAATTCGATTAT
The DNA here is from genome assembly GCA_019804595.1 of Bruguiera parviflora. NCBI lineage: Eukaryota > Viridiplantae > Streptophyta > Magnoliopsida > Malpighiales > Rhizophoraceae > Bruguiera > Bruguiera parviflora. The sequence goes on along the minus strand of CM034048.1, from coordinate 10,029,228 downwards.
TGCTTTCGATGCTTGGGGAAGAGGCCTTCCGGAAAGTGCCACCGGCTGATTATGAGAAAAGGGGTGTGATATTTCAGGCAGATGTTGGGGCATTGGAGGGCCGCTTTGTGTGTGATGTATAATTTACTGGCGGACGGGACTTGATTCGTGGGTAAGGGAGGTTTATGAATTCGTGGGTGAGGAAGGATTAAGAATTCGGGGGTGAGGAAGGCGTCGAAATCGATGGTGGGGAGGTTAATGAGAAAACGAATCGAAGTAGCTCAGTGGAAAGAAGCCACCTCTTTTCGGCCTGGTAAATTTCTTTTTCTTTTTCAGTACCATGTCAGACACATCTACTTGCACTCGACGTAATTACGTGGCACTACACGACACGTCTGACTGCCATAGCAGCTATTAAAAAGTTAATTTTATTCATTGCGCCCTCGAAAAATATTTTAATTTTATTAATTAAATTAAATTTATATTAAAAAGAGAATTTATTAAATAGTAAAGAAAAATAATATTATTATAATATTTTAAAATTTTATTTATTTTAAAAAAAAAATTTAAAAAGTTTAAAATTAGTGTCACATGATAATAATTGATACAAAAATATTAATAACAATAATGCGTTAAGTAAATTTTAAAAAGATAAATATAACGACATGTAATGAGTGAAATTATTATTATTTTTATATTATAACGACATGTTAGATACAAAAACCAAACAATGAGTTCGCGTGAGATTTAGAGAAAAAAAAAAAAAAGAAATTACGCTTAGATGTCAAACAAAACCAAAAGTTTATGTATTTTTTAGAGATTAATCCTTTATAATAATTGTTTGAAGCTTACCCTTTCGAAAAAAGACCCAGGCAGCATCAAGGGGGGCGATTGATTCTCCTGGTGGCTATGGAAACGAACAAAAGAAATAGATTCCGAAAGTCTCTGAAAATTTAAGTGATTCCAAAGCCCCGTGTTTTTTCTCTCTTTTTTTTAAATTATTATTATTATTATTATTAGGTTTGACACGAATATATGTTCGTTTTTTTATTAAAAAAATCGAATTTAATAAAATTTTTATATCGGAGTAAAAATATATCGTGTTGTTTTTATTGCATCGCCACCGAAATTTTCTATTTTAAATTTTTTTTAACGGTTGGAATAGATAGAGAGCGTCCCATCAGACAGAAGACACTTGGAGTTAACATTCCACATCGGAGTTGCCTACATTATCGCCACTGTCCGTTCCTCAAACACACGCACACACGCATACAGACAGAGCCCGCTTCCCAACTTTCTCTCCCTCGCACTCTGGGTTCTCTCTCTCTCTCTCTTTCTCTCTCTCTCTCTCTGGGGCCGGGCGATGCGTGTTCGGGAACACCCTTAGGAAATTCGCTGAAGAAGAGAAGAAGGAGTGAAGTGGAGAAGGGAGGAGGAAAAGTAGATAACTTACAGGTTTTATAGAGAGAGGAATAACGATGGGGGCCATTGCCAATTTGCCTCTGCTTCAAGTCTCCTCCTCCATCTCTGCCAGTTTCTGTCAAACTAAGCTTCGACCTAAACGATTCGATGCCATAAGCTTCTCCTCTTCTCCCTTTGCATTGCAAAATGGTTTGTTCCTTATCTCTCCTTTCTTTTTCGTCTCAATTCGCTGCTGTTGCTTACGGATATGTTTGTTTTACAGCCCATTTCTTCACTTTTCCTTTTTGGTTTTGTTTTGTTTTTCTTTTTTTTTTTTTAAATGAATAAATAAAGAAAAGGGAAAGTGTAAATATGCTGTTATCGCGTGCGTTTCTTCGGATGGAAGGGAGCCTGAGTCCGGGGACAGTGGCGTCAAGAGGCTTCTTGAAGAGAAACGGCGTGCTGAATTGTCTGCTAGGATTGCTTCTGGAGAATTTACCGTCCAGAAATCTGGGTATTCCTGCTCTTTTGTTTTTTTTTTTTTTTTTATATATAATTTTTTGGCAAGTGGAGAATATCATGGTGGAAAATAATATGTACATCACTTGTTACATCAGAAGCATACCTTGCTGGCTTGCTCTACCATGATTAAAATGGAATAGGAGAGAAAGACTGTTGCACAAGATTACGTGGGTGTGCTTCAGTCTGCACTAGGAAAACTTAATTCATCTTGTCATGAGTCCAAACAGCAACTGGCTATATGCTTGTTAAGAACGAACGAAAATCATAGTCAATAATTAAAATGGGAACAAACAACATGAACGGAATTCGCCGATGCACTGTAACCTTTTGGAGCATTGTGACCACGGATTTCTCTGGTGGAATGGGCCTATTGTTGACTATTTTCTTATCTTCTCATTTCATGCCTGGAAAAGCTTTCCGTCGGTGTTGAGGAATGGTTTGTCAAAATTCGGTGTTCCAAGTGAGATTCTCAATTTCTTATTTAAGTGGACTGATGGCGATAAAGACTATCCAAAGATCCCAGAGGCCAAAGGAGCACTGGGTGCTGTTAGAAATGAGGCCTTCTTCATACCCCTATATGAGCTTTACCTTACATACGGTGGAATTTTCAGGTTGACTTTTGGACCAAAGGTTTGTTTCTTTGTGTTTACAACATTACCCATACTTCGCTGTTTGGTTGGTTGTTCATCCAGTTACTTCTTCATTTTTATTGCAGTCCTTTCTGATTGTGTCTGATCCTTCCATTGCCAAACATATTCTGAGAGACAATTCAAAGGTTTATTCAAAGGTGAGACAGTGTGAATCCAATTATCTTTTTTCTCATTGTGGTGTGCAGAAATGCTCCTTAATTTTCCAATTTATGACATATATATGTGCAGGGCATCTTGGCAGAAATTTTGGATTTTGTCATGGGGAAAGGACTCATCCCGGCTGATGGGGATGTATGGCGTGTTCGACGGCGTGCCATTGTCCCAGCATTGCATCAAAAGGTATCAGGACATAACTACATTTTCCACAATTCTTTTGTACTCTGTTTTTGTTGGTTCTTATCTTTCTATATGTTCTTTTTCTTTCTTCCTTTTTTCCTTATCTCTCTAGTAATCTAAATTGGAAATGGGAAAAAGAAAGAGTGCATCTTAGGCTTCTAAGTGGTGCTGCATCAATTTGCCTTTCCCTTTTCCCCCATGAGTGGAAAAAAGGAAAATGGAGATTTTCTATATCCTAGGAGCATATGTTGGTTCTTTTGTGTATGATGATCTGTGTTGACTATAATAAGACTATTGAGTGTTTCCTGTAATGATAAATAGAACAAATGTGCAAGAATCAGACAGTTTTGATGCATGAAAACAGGATTTTGAAGAATAAGAATAGGTAACGAGACTAAAATATAAACATTTTTTTGTGTTTTATTTAGAATTTATATGAAATCATACAAAATTTTGAACATTTGTGGTTAACTGTTGATGTGATGTGCACTACATTATTTAACAAAGTAGAAGTGGCAAAAGGGGGAAAAAAAGTCTGAAGGAAAATTCTTTGTCAATGCCTTAGCTGTTAACTAATTGTTGTAAATAATCAATAAGCATGTAGGACTGCTTCACCTGGGCCATACATTGAGTGTTCAATTTATATGTATCTTTTTAAATTTAAGTTTTTGCCTTTTTGATTTTATTTCTTTGCATTCTTTGCAGTATGTTGCAGCCATGATTAGCTTATTTGGACAAGCAACAAATAGACTTTGTAAAAAGTTAGATGCAGCTGCATCTGATGGAGAAGATGTTGAAATGGAGTCCCTTTTCTCCCATTTGACATTGGATATCATTGGCAAGGCAGTATTTAATTATGAATTTGACTCACTGACAAATGATACTGGAATAGTTGAGGTTCAATCTTATCTTGCTATCTATTCCATTTTTTGAGTCCACTCCTTTTCCCCTCCTTTTTTTCCAATTTGATTAGTTTACATTGACATTCCAGTATTTGTTCCTACATTAACTATTTGACACACTTCTGTCTTTATGTTTTGGGTTAGAACAGGCTGTCTACACAGTCTTGAGAGAAGCAGAAGATAGAAGTGTTGCGCCTATTCCATTCTGGGAGATTCCAATTTGGAAAGATATTTCTCCAAAGCAAAAAAAAGTTTCAGCAGCTCTCAAATTAATCAACAACAAGCTTGATGAACTGATTGCAATATGCAAGGTGAAGTTTCTGATTTTGTGGGAAGAAAAAACTGCACTCTTGCATGCATGTGGATGCATCTTCATGCATGTAATGTGGATGTAGATTTACCGCAGCAGGTTGAATATATCAGGGGCTACTTTTGTATTGAATTTTATTGCTGCTGCATGTGTTGTAATTTAGAGCAGCGAGCATAAAGAAAAATTGGGAGAATGTGTAACAGGGCTGTTTCATGTGTAATGATGCCAGCAATGGTTGAAATCTTTAGAACCAGAGAGCCCTGCCTTGTAAGTTTGTTGATTTGGAAGGATAATCAGGACATTCAATTGTCTCCAAGCATTCTCATATTCTGCATCCTATGCATACTTTTTTGTGCTATAATCATGCAGTGTGGTCCTTTGTTGTGGTTTAGTTGGACCATGTGTTGAAATTGTGTGTCTTTGATTTGCCAAACTGGATGTAGGACCATCTTGGCTACTAAGTTAAATGTCAGCCTGCATTGTTAATATTGCTGTTCTAAAAATGATGCAACTGTTGAATTTGATTAAGTTCCTGTGTTGTTTTTCTTTTTACATGCTACTCATCTGAAAGCCCCTGTGCCCATGCAGAGAATGGTCGATGAAGAAGAGCTACAATTTCATGAGGAATACATGAATGAACAAGATCCTAGTATTCTTCACTTCTTATTGGCATCTGGAGATGATGTATGTCTAACCCAATGTATTTGATGATTGATTTTGAAAGAAGCAAAGTTTCTTACTATAGTTTACAGGTGTCTAGCAAGCAACTCCGTGATGACCTGATGACAATGCTCATAGCTGGACATGAAACATCGGCAGCAGTTTTAACATGGACCTTTTATCTTTTATCCAAGGTAACACAGGATCATGGTTCAGTAATTTCAAAACTGAATTCATATATTTGTGCTGATTGAGGATACATCATTCCTCTTAATTAACCTAATAAAACCTCTCTTTCACTTTTTATCTTTTGGCAACGTGCACAAATGAACATAGTTTGCAATTTCAATATTCCCTGTATTGCTTATTGATCCTGCACTTGACTGGGATATAGTCTGACTAATATTAGCATGCAAAATTGAATGAATTATACTACATTATATATCATTGATAATCTAAAGCATTGCCAAAAACAATAACCATGCTGAAGCTACTTTGTTCAGTATTTTTTCTGATTTCTTATGGAAATATTTTTTCCAACATTTTACATTTGAAGTGCATGTATGTTTAAATGTCATTAGAAAAGAATGTTTCTTCAACCTAGGATTAAATGTGTTTAGCACCATATATATGCCATGGGATAGATATGGCAAAAATACAAAAGACATTTCTGACATCAGGGATACTTATACAGTGTTGTGGTTTCACATTGCATTGGTAAAAAATTACAGTTCACATTAATTTTCTTGTGACTATTAGTTTGGCTTACAATGGAACTCATATTGCTAAACCCAATTAAATTTGAGAGTAAGGCTTGGTTGAGTTGAGTGTTACTTTGCTAATGTCAGCATGTGTTTGATTTGTATTGTGAAAGCACATTACCAAAACTGACAGCCACATCTTAATGCTTCAAGATCAGCCTACTTTAACATCATTCCCCTCTTCCTTCCTTGCTCCACTTGAAAGAGAGAATGATAAAGAAAAACACAACACATATAAACTAAATTGCCCACTGTTATTCAAGGAAATCTGGTCTTGTAAACCCAACATATCACATATCACATCTCCTAGTCTAAATTTGCAATATCTTTTCTCTGCTCTCCATGGTCATCATTTCTTAAAGACTTTATTCCATACGTACAATACCAGTGGCATCATTTTATTGTTGCCAAGTTTGTCAATGGAAGCCTTTAGTTAGAAAGGATAGAAACTGTTTCTCAAAATGAGGGGGCAGGCTTTTACATTCACAAAATGTATATTGCACAGCATTAAATGTGAGTCCAAAGTTTAGCAGGTAAATATTCCTGCATGTATTGTGTCAGTGACTTCTTAGAGTATTTGTTTATTTTCTGTTCACTGGCTGCAGGAGCCACGTGTTTTGTCCAAACTCCAAAATGAGGTAACTTAGATTCTCATGTCCAATTGGATTGAATCATTTTCTGAATTTTACAGTCCAATGTGACTGTTGTCTTACTTTCATCTTGCCAATCATCATTCTTTCCTTAGGTTGATTTTGTTTTAGGAGATAGATTCCCAACCATCGAGGACATGAAGAAACTCAAATACACAACTCGAGTAATTAATGAAGTAAGAAGATGGTCATTGTTGTATAACCAATTTATGTAAGGTCAGTCTTTTGTATTGCTGGATTATGAGTTGAAATCTTATTTTCCAATCTCTTTTCAGTCTTTGAGGCTTTATCCACAACCTCCTGTCTTAATTCGCCGCTCTCTTGAGGATGACATGCTTGGAAAGTACCCTATAAAAAGGTTTTAAATGCACTTTTTTCTTCTTACATATTCTCTTCTGGAGAATCCCTTTTCATTTCTTGTACTGTGGAAGGAAGAAATGAGGTTTTGTTGCAAATTTTGCAACCAAATGTCAACATTTATGGTGCACCTTGACTTACTTCTCATACAGATGGTCATGGAACATGAAGAAATGAATCTAGCATTTCAGGTTGGAGGATGGTTCAAAGGCAGGATTAAATTTGGTCTTGTGTTGATGGTTCACCAAGATCCAGTTTAGATTTGGAACATCTTTGTGTTTAAAATCAATTACGTACATATCATGGCTGGCATGAGAACTATTTATTTTGGACTTGTTGATTCCAAAATTTAGAAATCACCTTTTCTCATCTTGATACTTGCTCAAGGATTACAGTTGTATGTGCAATTTTTCATTTGCATCTTTTAGGCTAAATAAGTCTGTGGATTGTGAGTCTATATGTTTTGCTACTCTTGGAATCAGCATTTCTGTGCTCTTCATAAAAATGTATGCAGTCTGTGGTCATCAGCTTGCTTCCCTGAATCGCGTGCAGGCACTTGCAAGGCAGCCCACATGCTCCCCTGTTTGTGTGCTGGCACCTTTGGGTTAGCCAGCCCAGTCCCCCGATTGCCTGCAGGCATTTTAAAAGAAAACTTAGTGATATGCACTTTTCAGTTATTTTTCGCTTTGTTTCTGCTCTCTGATTTAGTGAATCCTTCCTAGTATTTTCTTGAATCATAGTCCTATTATATAATAGCAGACATTGTATAATCAGTAGTGTTGGTCGTTATTTGTACAGGGGGGAAGATATATTTATTTCTGTCTGGAATCTTCATCATAGTCCACACCTCTGGGATGATGCAGATAAATTCAATCCTGAGAGATGGCCTCTTGATGGACCCAATCCAAATGAGACCAACCAAAATTTCTGGTATTTTAGTTTTATTGTCTACCGCATCACTGCCCTTTCCAACACTTTCTATCAATACTTTGGGCATCTTTTGCATGGCCTCTGCTGAGAGATTGGAAAGATCCATGTACTTTATCTTTATTGGGTTCCCATGTGTGTGGGCACAATTTTAAAAGAAGCTATATGCATAGTGTGCATCCTATCACTAAGTAGTATTTGTATGTGTTTGGGTGCAAGGACTTGAGCATAATTCTTAATTGGGGCAGTTTCTTTGCAACAGTGATAAAGCTGACCTCTAGGTCTGGTTTCTGCGTAAACTCTCACACTTCCTGATGCAGTGAGCTATTTGCTTGAGACATTGAAGCCATTTGATTCACTTGAATCGATTGAACCAAGCATTTATACAAATCTTGCATTGTTTAACTAGTAGTGAAGTAGGTATAGCACCCATTAGAGATAAGCCGATGGAGTGACGATTGCATTGGTTTGGACTGTCCAACATAGACCTACAACTAGTTCAACTAAGAGGGGTGACCAAATCTAAGCGGATAGTCAGAGGAGAAAGAGAGCATGACTTAAGTTGAGTTCTAGCCAACTAGAACTTACATCAAACTTAGTTCATAATAGAGTAGAATGACAAGAAAATATTCATATAGTTGAACCCTATTAAATTTGAGATTAAAACTTTGTTATTGTTGTTGTTGTTGCTTTAGTTAATTGATTGTTGTTGCTTATGAGCCACATAATTGGCTGGCTAGGCTGATTTGTATATGTGTAAAACAGTACTCACCTGCTTCCAAGACTTTTGGTGCGTCATTGGCTGCATTAAAGCTGCAAAATTTTTTTAAAATTTTTAATTTTATAGTTCTCCATCTCATTTCCTTAAAATTGTATCCTTTTTTTCATTTTTTGAAATTATATGCTTCATTATCTTGACCTATTTGGATTAGTGTATTTACACTTTCCTTTCTTTTGTCTTTTTCTTTCTTTTTTTTTAAATGTTTGTAATAGTAAAAGAACAACTCCTTATATGCTTCATTATTGTTCATTTCTCATTTTTATTTTTTTATATCTCACATTGGGACGTCCTTTTAACTTTTGATCTCAGCTCATGTTCCTCTTTCTTGTATTTTTGGCCCACCTTTATTGCTAAGCAAAACAATAGAAATCAAACTACTTATCAAAAACAGTAGAAATCAAACCACTTAATTTTAAGCATTTTCACTTTGTGCTAATTTATCAAGATAACAACAGCAACAGCAGTAAATTTATTGCTTCATGTTTCCATCTCACTCTTTGTGACTCAAAAATTTGTAGCGAGCAGGGGAAATATGGACAATTCCATTTACATTGAACAAAATGAGATTATATATTGTTTGGTTGTTTTCAATGAAATCTGATCGATCTAACTGTCATGAAATTTTATCACATCCTTGCATATGTATAATGGCATTTCACATGTAGCAGGCCATAGTCCACAATATTTGTAGCCACTACCATCTTGTGCTGCATTTTGTAGTTCCTTGTTTATAGATTCTTAGGATCTACAGCCAAGGTGAACCTTTTCAATTTTTCTGAGAATTTCCCAGACATTCATCGTGACTTTTTGGTTCAATTATGATTTTCATCAGTTTTTTATGACAGCAGCAACTATATTCACTTCACTAATTAATTCATGCAATGCTTTGCTTTTCTATATAAATAACATCAGTAACATTTTTCAGTTACTTGCCTTTTGGTGGAGGTCCAAGGAAATGTGTAGGAGATATGTTTGCATCATTTGAGGTAGTTGCTTGAAAAGTCCTGCAAAACATCATCTTTTATTACCAGTAGCAATCCATCTCCTTGAAGTCTCTGGATTTGCACTGCAAAAAACTAATCTTTCATGTGGATTTGCAGGCTGTAGTTGCTGTCGCAATGCTTGCAAGGAGATTTAACTTTCAAATGGCAGTTGGAGCACCTCCTGTAAGTTATATGCTGATAATTTATGAATTGCTAAAAAGCTAACCATTGATTGCAAGCCATAAATTGCTGAAAGCTAAATGATGTGTCATGGTCCATAATTTGTTGAATAAAGATCAGCAAACACGTGCTACTCTTTCTACGTGTTTTGTCCCTTTCCTAGACCCCATAAATTTTAGAACCTTGTGCACAGGGACGTCCATTTTTTGTCTGTTAGATAGCTGAATGCTACTTGAAACAGATTGATGATGCACATGCATATGACCCATATGATTCTGGTCAAAACAGTGCCTATTGATTATCCCATCGGAGACATGGATGTGTCTGACTGCAACATTTCTCATTGTGCATTCTAAAATTTTCTTCCGTTCAACAAAGACACAACTTTAAAGCTACCAAGACTAATAAATTTATCAACCCTCATGCAGGTTGGAATGACAACAGGAGCAACCATACACACAACTGAAGGGTTAAACATGACAGTCACACAAAGAATAAAGCCACCCATAGTGCCGACTTTGGAGACACCAGCATTGAAAGTAGATGCACCGCTTGCTGCCTCCCAGGGGGAGCCCCAGCTTGAGCAGAAAGGTGAAGTTTCTCCTACTCATTCTTGATTGCTATATTCTCGCTACAATTCATCTATGCAGCAGTTGAAGAAAATGGTCCCCTTTTAAGGAGGAAACTTAAGTTGGTTTTTCTTTAGACAAAGTTGGACAATTTCCCCTCCTCCAGTTGCCTGAAAAATGTCAAAGGTGTAATTTAGTATGTAGTATTCTTTCTTTTTTGTTCTTTTTTTGTTTTTTTATATACATATGGAATTATGTAGTGTTCCTCATCTCACGTATAAAGCTTCCACGGACTTCAAATCGTACTGCTTCTGGTTTTTTTTCATCATTCCAAGTTTAATAAGATAATTTACGTTACTGGAAATAGGAACTTTCATGCTAAATGAGGTATTATATGCAACGGTGATTCAGTTAGCCTGACTTTGGCTGGATTTTTGATCAAGAATGGTTTTTTTTTTCTTTTCTTTTCATTTCTTTGGTATGACTAACTATCATGTGTCACTCCCACAGCCTATCAGAGCCAAATGGCACCATACCATAATTAGCCAGAATGCTATTAAAAATGATTACAAAAGAATCCTTTAAATTTTGTCTACCATTGCATATATATATATATATATATTGGAGGAATAAATTGGGAAATAGGCGAGACTTGGACGGGATCGCAAGAAAGAAACTGTTAGTTCTTCTAAGATATGGTGGTATGAGAAGATCAAAGCAAGGTTTTAACATCCACCATCTTGGTAATTAGTGGTGGGGTTGAGACTGATCATCTGACTCGAGACGACAATGCAGGATTAGAGGTTGGTAATGACTCATATGATTTAGCAAGAAGAAGGGAATCCCATATATATATATACAAAAATAATAATAATTTTAAATTTTTATAATTTGATTCTAATTATTTTTTAATTTTTTATTTATATTCTATATTTTTAAAATTTGTTTGAAATCAATTTTTTAAGAAAAAAAAGTTAAACAATTAAAAATTATATATTTATTAAATTATTTAATTTTTTATTTAAAAATTAATTTAAAATAAAATTTAAAATATGTAACTCAAATAAAAAATAAAAAATAAAAATAAAAATAAAAATTCGGTTATAAATATTTAAAATTAAACTTTTCTTTTCATATAAAAAAGAGCTGTTAAATCAAATTCACGTATTAAAAAAAAAGGGGTTTCTAAAGAGAAAAAATAGGAAACGACAATTTGGAGATGCAGCTACTCTTAAAGAATCAATTTTGATTCGTTTGATGTCAGCGTCACTCAAAATAATAAAAAAGGATTTGCTTGGATATTGTCTACACGAAAGACACTGGTCGAAGAAGACGGTGACTTTGTTTTATGGCTACCACAGATATAATTGTAGACGGTAGAAAAAGAAAAAGTCTATTCTATATTGACAACTCAACAGGAAAAATCGGGTTAGTTGAACTATCAGATTGAGAAAGCGCGAAGACCCAACAGAGGATTTAGATTTCTTTTTGGATGTGTTGTGCATGAGCCTGTTCATTTGTTGGACACAATTATTAGTTGTTAGTTATCATTCCTAGGCTAGCGTTTTTTTTTTTTTTTTTTTTGACTTAGCAGAGAAAAACATTGAGTAGTTTTCTCGTGTGTGTGTGTGAGTACACAAATCATTGTGGCAAACATTATGATAAAAATTGCTCACGATGAAGATGGACTGCGACAGTTGGAAGTGGCTGCCATTGGTGCTGTGCTGTGCTGTGTGTACCTATTATTATGCAAATATAAAAAAATAAAAAATTCCGTATGATCTGCAAGGGGGAAGCTTCTCCGTTGAGCCCCCAGCATGAGCAGAAGGGGGAAGGTTCTCCTGCTCGATCTTGATTGCAATATTCTCGCTGCAATTCAGCTATGCAGCAGTCGTTCGTAGAGAATGGTCCCCTCCTAGACAAAGTTATATACACGTGATTGATTTGATGTGTCCTACATTATGTTTATACATTATATAATTATTTATGTTCATTGCATAATTCCCACCACAGAAGAAGATGGGTTGGTGATGAGAAATTCGGGTACCCTTTTCTTTTTCTTTTTCTTTTTTTTTTTACTTTCCTTTTTTGGGGGGTACTCGAACTCTTTCTTTTTTCGATATATTAAAAGTTTTGTTGAATCATAAACTGGTACTCACTCTCTCGTTTATACCCTTTTAGAATCAAGAAAACAGCTTTCAAACATAATGTTTTTTTTTTTTTCTTTTGAAACAAATATAATATAAAATGATATACATACATATATAATTATTTTGGGTTCATACCTCCCGTTTTTATTAGTACAGTAATGTAATTATTTCGGATGCAACATTCAGATGCTTGGAAACGAGCTGGGCGGTTCGTGCTAATATTGACATATAAAAAAGTTGCAATTATGAGGATGGTAACGTTTCTGATACGAAATAGGCAACGGGTCTGCTGACAGTGGCAATAAATGAGGAATGAATGATGGTGGGGCTGATCACGACGCTGAGAAGAACAGAAAATGAAAACGCTCATTCGGTCACAGACACAGACACAGACACAGCGGCCCCACTTGTCTTTTCTTTCTTTTCTTTTCTTTTCTTTTCGAAGACAAGACAGAGAACGTAATAAACCAGCTTTTGTTTTTCTTGTCTTTCTTGTTCTCTGTCTCTGGAAGTACAAATTCTTTCTCTAGTTATTACTTATATTTGCAATTACACACACACACACGCACACACACACAGAGGGGGAGGGGAAGGCTTCGCCGGCGGCCTCCACAAGTTGTCGTCTTTGAATGATACAATGCAGGGCAGCAAGGTGTATCTGACGTATAAGCGAAAGCCGCCATCATCATCGTCATCAAGATCCACGCTTGGCTCCCATGGCGGCGGCAATGCCTGCCATGGTTCGCTTCCTGAGGGACCCAGTACTGGTATTGTGGCCAACCCAGATAGGAGTGTCGCAGTGGGTCATGAGCAAGCATCAGAAAACCGCGAAAGAAGTCCATTGGTGAGTTTCCAGAAACTTGAAAATTTTGATGATTCAGACGTTTCTTTTATGTCACTCGTTTTGTTGTGGCGTCCTTTTTACACTGTGCTTTGGCATGGTAAAGTTATTATCTTTTGGAATTTATACTTTTTATTTTTATTTTGATAACCCTGGGTGGGTTTCGGGTTACAGTACGGCCAAACCGCCCCGGCCATCTGTAAAGCTCTAGTCTTTGGCTGGCGGAATTGGTGATGTTGCGTGATTTGGAATGGGGTTTTGCTAATAGTTCAGGGATACTCCAAGGCTTTCTTGTTTAGTGGGCATTAATCAGTAGCTCTCCCTCTTGAAATGAAGTGCCGATGCTTTGAGAAAGGTAAAAGAGTTGCGGTTGTGGGCTTTTACCATTAGAAAGAAAACAAAAGTTGTGATTCTAATAAGTTGTTTGCTTATGGAGGCTTGTGCTCCATCCCTCCCTCTCACACTCTCTCTAGAAGGTGCATTCTCCTTCCTGTTCTATCTGTACCTTTGAGCATTCCTTTTGGGTATATTCCCATTTCAAAAGCCAAAATCTGCCCTTGGACCACACCAAGTAGATTTTAGTGGGTTGCCTGTATCAGGTAACAGTGTGAATAGCCAGCCATACTCAAACCGTCAGATGGTTTTGTTTTGGAATCTGACCTTGACGAGGTATGATAGAATGAGTTAATGTTTCTTAGGCTTGAATGTTGTGGTTAAAGGTTTCATTCCTATCTGCCGTAGAGGGAAAAAACCTTGTGGATGGATGGTGCAGTGTCAATATAGACCCGAATGGCAATATGATAGGCAGGTTTACATAAGGGATGCCCTACCATGTCATGACCTACAGAACTGGTGTAGGAGGTTAAATGAGTGTGCCCGCTAATAGATAATACTGGAGGTGATTGACAAATCTCGAAGTTGACTGTTGATAGCTGCAGTGAGGAAGGTGAAAAAAGCAAGATCATGTCTATGATCAGTAAGCTGTAAAATCTTCAAAATAAAATGGCCTGATATGACATTCAATGTAGTTAATGACGAGCCAGAAGAATTTTCTTGGGCAATAGCCAAAATGAATTTTGGGAAACTATTTTAGAGAAAATTTGTATGTTGAGAACAAAGAGAGCACGCTGGAGGTGATGAAAATTGGAAAGGTGAAGGATGATAAAAACATTCAAATTGGCTGAGTTGGATTTTCCTCGACGAAGGTCCAAATTATTAAGATTCCGCACGTTTCAAGGTAGGAATTCTTCAATTTTGAGATTGCAATTTCAAGTCAGATTTTCTCTAGCTGTTGAAGAGTGATGTGGCTAATGAATGATCAGCAGTTGATATTTCATCCTTTGTTTTTATACACTGAATTTTTGTCATAAATTGTGGTACTTAAAAGTTTTTGGCAGATCCTTATCCGAGATATACCTGTGTAATATTATTCGTTATATTCATTATAGGATTATTAGAAATGTCTCCTACAAATGGTGACTAGGTAAATGGGTATTGAGCATCTTTTGTATGTAGCATTCAAATTTTTCTATTTAGGGTGAGGTAATTGCTGCTAATACTTGGTAGTATCTATTAGTGGCAATCCTAAAAAGGAAGAAAGCAGTTATCTCGTGAAATAACCAATTAACCTGTTTATTTTCATCAGTTTCTGACTAATGGAAACACAAGTTTGTCTCAGTGATTTGTGCATTGAATTTGTTTTTCCTCTATCTATCTCTCTTCTTGATGTTTTCTTCTTCTTTCATACTCCTTCACCATTATCTGCCCTGCATGCTGCAACTATTTTAAGCTTAATATTATGCACTTGACGGGTGTTTTACCCCAGTTGTTTTTCTTTTTGGGAATTAAATTCAGCCTTCTCCAATTACCTGTTTTCAACACTTGAAGGTAATTTGCCCATATAAGCTCAATGCTGCATTTTGCTCTGTACACTTTCATGTAATGGATACACTGAGGATGTTTTGGAGTAAAGAGGCCTCAGAAGACAGCAAGCTAATCATAATCTTTGGTGATAATGGAACCTTGTGTAACAAAGAAATCAAATTTTACTTTTTATAATTGTTTGGTGAAGAAGCCAAGAGCTGACCAAGATCATGAATAGTTTCAAGTAGAGGGCTATGGTTCTCAAAAGATTGCAATACTTAATCAAAATGAGCCATTTTGAGGGACTAGTGGGCAGTTCTTGCGACTTAGTTGAGCATATGAAAGATGTAGTTGCAAGGTATAAGATGCAACAATGGTTTGCAGTGTCCTAAAAAGATGTTAGTTTGATGATTGAGGATTCACTATGCTGCTTCAACATCTGATGAGAACCACACTTGTGCTAATTTAGTGGTGATTTGTGGCTAGTAGGTGCTCGGGAGCAAACCCAGCCAATTGAAGTAGGGAAACTTGGATAAATAACGGTATCTGTGGAAAATTATTGTGTAATTTGTTGAAGAGAGAGACAGGGAGAGAGAGAGTAGTATCTTGTCTAATAATGTATTCAGTCCTCACGTTTAATTTTTAATATATTCTTTTTCCTGATTGTTATAATAACAATGAAAACGCTTTTTGATTTGAAATTGCTGTTTCTGCATTGCAGATTGTTGAGGGTTGTGTTTTTTGTGGAGTAAAGGGTAACCTGCTCCAATGTGGGGACTGTGACCGACCATGTCATCATCAATGCCTTGATATGCCTCATAAGGTACTCTTAGCTTTTAAGGAGGAAAGAGGAAAAGAAGAAAACAAAAATTGTTGGCATTAACTTTTAATTAAGAACATAAGTTTCGTGTCCAATTAACCATTCTTTCTCCCATCCCCACTTTTCTTCTCCAATTCTCTCCCCCGCCCCCCCCCCAACCATGTGCACATGCTCAATCAAAGCATTTTAATGATGGCAAAAGGCTAATCTGTGGTTGTAAGCAGCTAGATTCTTCAACAGTTGGGTCCTACTTGACCTCAAGAATGGAAGTAGAGGAACAGGGACCCAATACAAAGACGGATGGTTCTTATAAATCACCTTCACTTGTGGTGGGGAATTGTGTTCAGATTAACTCAGGGAAGGACAAAGGTTTATTGCCTTCTCATGATTTATTGTTGGAAAGTAAATTGTACCACGGCAAGGATTCTGGTTGTCTGGTTAAGGAAGAGGCTGAAGGGAAATTAGCTCCTGCTTTACTGGGGGTTAACACTGGAAAGAATTTAGATCATATGGGCTCAAAAACACTTGTGAGAAATTGCAGCTCTGCATGTGATACTGTTCCATGTTTGTTGAATGCTCCACACTTGGAAGGCCCTGACTGTCTTTCTACAGACAAGTCCACTGACTTACCTGGAGATGTGCATGTGCAAGCCAAGGAGACCACTGCATTGATTACGTTCACTCGAAGACACAAGAAGAGAGAAGACAGTGACAAGGCCAATGTAAAATCAAGTGCAAATTTTAAGGAAAATTGGCATTCGTGGTTTACGAAATGGAGAGGCTGCTCGGGAGATCATCCGGCAGATGTGAAGCTAGGAGAGGAAGATACAGATTTGGAGGGCATGTGCTGTCAAAACAAAGACAAAGTATATTATCTTATCTCTCTGAATATGATTATTACAGCATTTTTACATCATTTTCTGTTTTTCCTATACCTGTGGTCTATATTGCTGATTCACACAGTGATTGGCAGTTAAACGTACATCTTCACTGCATGCTGTTCATTTATATCAATGCCTTTTACGTTCACTGATATATGGTCAATCTTGGATGCTACCTACATGCTACACGATAATGTTTAGGAGCTTTAGATCAAGAGATGCCAATAAAGTATAAGGTTTTTTCACAGTCCAGTGCTAGTTCCGTAATTGATTAGGAATTACTGGGATGTTATGATCTAAAATGGGTATACTGTATAGCGTGCAAGTTTCATACATGTTTGTATTTGGTGATAAATTCATTAACTTTATCTCTTAGCATATTGACAATCATCTTAACATTTATTGGTCTGTTTGGGTTATTCTTGACCTTAGACTGAGTCCAACTGAATTTGTATGTTGGTTTCGTATTTTCAGTCTGCAAAATTGAAGGATTAGCTTAGCAATAGATTTTTTTTTTTTCTTTTTTGTGCAAGCTTTGTGATAGATGCACTTAATGACTAATGGTTTTTTTCTTTTTTTGTATGCATGTAGAACCCTTTTTAGTTTTACGTCCCAGTTTGTAATTTTAGAGTTGTTTTTGCATCTGCTAACTTTGTGCATGAATATCTCTTCTGGAGAATGATTTGTTGTTTTATTTATCTGGCCAAGAATTTGGGAGATTGAGAGACACTTCAAATGGTAAACTACTTCTCCATGAGCTGTTGGAGTAAGGTTGAACATAATTCATACTTTCAGCCTCTGTGAATTTTAGTGATTTAAGTAGGCATTTCTTTAGCATCTGCATAAACAAGTTATTGCACAGTTTTTAAGTAGCAACATTCTATAGCTTACATTGTGGTGACACCTTTTATTGTAGACACTAGAAACTGTCTGAAGAGGAGTGACACCTTTTCTTGTTTCATTGTGGTGTATCTTACTATTGAGCTCTAGCAATGTATTGAGCAATAATGAATACACAAGTTGATTACATTGATGAGTGCTAGTGATTATCGGATTGCTAACATGAGGAAACTTATCACTGCATGGAAACTGATTGTTTGTTATTGTCTTTATCTTCTTCTTCTTTTCTTTGCTTAAATTTTATCAAAATATCTGTGTACCTTGTGTTGTCAGGTCATCCTATGTGGCTTTTGTTTCCTTTTTATCCAAAGAATGTTTCTGATGGCAAAAGAAAGGAGGCCTTTCCCTTACAAACTAAATTCTAATGTCATCCTTGATTGATTCTTTAATTAACACACTTTCATGCGTACAGTGAACTCTGTGTGTTCAATTTATGGTGCTTTTTAGTGCATCGACAATATTGGTCATCACTTCTTATGTTAGGATTTTTGTTTACTTTTATTTGCATTCCTTGCTTGAGAATCACAAGATATAAAATCTCTTACTCCTCTTTCTCCCCCCTCTCTATATAAGTAAACAAGAAAATCTTATGCATCACTTGCCTTTTTTGGATCAATAGAAGGCAGGACACATCAATGGCTGCTGCAAGCATCCATGCTTTCAAGATGCTGTCATTATTATTACATTTGGACTTTGGACGGTAATGCAACAATTCCTTTTACACTGCTGAATAGACACCTTGTTAGGCTTGTGGAGACAGTCTCCTTTACGAACCAATGCGCAAGACAATTAACGTAGAAAAAGAAGACAAATGCTGGATATTGAATTGCACTTTGCATGGGAGGAGATAACTGAAGGTCAAACCAAGGGAAACCCCAAATCCAGTCTTTAGTATTTTATTGAGATATATATATATATATATATATATATATATATATATTATTTATTTATTTATTTATTATTTTTATTTATTATTTTTTTTTTTTTGTGTGTGTGCTGCAAATGTTCATTTGAAAACATTTGAATCATAGGCAATGATTTGGAATGATGCTGTTAATTGAAGTTGGTAGGAGGGAAAATTAATTTGTGCATACTTCTGTGTGGACATAAGTTCCATTGTTGGATGTGTCTGTTTGTGTGCACTTCGGCATCTTTATGCATGTGTCCATATGTTTCTGTTCATTTCCATTGCTATGATGGTAACCCCGGGACCATGCTCACTGATTAATATCTTTGAGTTTGTTTTTAGAGGCTGATGCTGGGTAAAGTCTAGAGTTTAGTTATTGGCACTATTTCTTCAAATCCATTTGCTCAGATATGATGAACTTGTATCCTTTTTAATCTGAGTTTTGAGTTCTTCCATCTGCCATATAATCTGGGACAAAATCTAAGTTTTGGCTTCATACATGAGAAGCTTATGTGGTAGTTATGTTACCCATCACCAAATGCAGGTTTTTGTCTCTCAGCCAATCACACATTTAATTTATTTTTGACAGCTTGAAGATGTTTGCTCTGCATACCTGCCTATGGGATCAGATCTAGAATCTAAGTTGTAAGTCCAAATTAATATGGTAATGATTTACTCATATTGTTTTTTGATTTTACAACTTCTTGATTACTTGTTCTACAATAGCTTGAAAAGTGAGGAACTGCAATCACTGCATTCTAAAAGCATATCTAAGGATACTTCACCAATAAGTGAAAAAGAGCTGGGCCAGAGTTCCAAAACTGCTCATGATGCTGTTAATGGCCCTTTGGAAGCTGTTATTGCAGATCAAGAACCAGAAGATTTTAAGTATCAACAGAAACCGGAGGTTGTACCAAGTGGTGGTGGGACAGTGAAATTAATGCATGATATCATGACAGAGGGAGAGTTTCCCCATTTTAATCTCTCCGTCACTCCCCCTGGTATGATTTATCTACTTAACCTTTACAAATTGATAAGCATGAGCTTGAGGTTGTGGTCTCTTTTGAAAAAACATTTCGGCAAATTGCATGTGCAGTTTCCTCTGTGGATGATTGAAGTGTCAGCACTAATCTTATATTACTTCTTACAGATTCACCTGCCATGCCAGATCTTAATGTTATCTTGGATCTGGGTTCCCGAACTCAATCCATTCACACAGTTTTGGAAACCCTTCAGGATTCTATTCATTCTACGGGCACAAATCATGCTACAAGTGTACAGGAAGTGTCTCCTAAACTGCCCGGGGCATTGAATGAGATAGTTGGGGAATCTCCACCAGCTCGCTCAACAAAGGCACTTAATGGCTTGGCTGCTGCACAAATTTGTGTAGAGTTTAAAAATGACGGCCAAGCTGCCTCTGGATTGTCCACAAACAATGCATCAGAAAAGAAATGTCTACAGGCAAGTGGCATCTTATGATATACACGCTAGTTCCGAAGTTGTCAATTGTATTAGTTCTCATAGCATTACAGTACTAATTCTTGTTTTGTATTATTGTCCTTTAGCCTTCACAAATATCAAAATTGCCATGTGGGATCCTTTTAGATAAAATTTGACCACCAGCTTAATGTTTCTCTCTCTCCCTTTTTCGGCCTTGTTCCCCATTCTATGTTATTTCCAGCTACTTCCTGAAGAAAAAGCCAACAAAAATTTTCATTCAGCAGCTATGGAGCCAGAAGGGGCGACTTGCATGGTTTTGGAAGAAGGGGGTTATTTCCATCCGGAAAGTAACAATAATAAAATGAGAGAGAATTCAAGCAGTTCTCTGTTAGATTTGGGTTTGTCCCTTCCAACAGAACCCAAGAGGAGTGACTATTCTTCTAAGGAGTCTTCTACCCCATTGCCACTGTGGAACAATAACAGCGAGATTGGAGAATTTATTCTGGATGAAGCACCTCATCCATCATTCAACCGGGCAGCTTCACTTCTGAGATGTAAATTTATGCTCAATAGCATTTTAAATCAACCAAGCGCATCAAATGTGAAAGGTGGCTTGCAAGACATAGCATGTCACACACCATGGTCAGAAGAGGAACTAGATTCTCTTTGGATAGGTGTGAGGAGACATGGGAGGGACAATTGGCATGCCATGTTAAGGGATCCTAGATTGCGCTTTTCATCATGCAGGGGATCAAGAGACCTATCTGAGCAGTGGGAGGTTGAACAGGCCAAACTGTTGAATGACGCACACATTTTACAATTTAAGCATCCGACAAAACGTTACATTTCTTTAGGCCACAATGGTGGTTTCCTATGTCCAAAGACAGGAACTTGGAGAGAAAATGCAACTGATGAAACTGAACACTCACTAAGAGACATTTATGATCGCTGTGCTGGCAGCAGTGTCCTGAAGAGACGGCGATTGAACTTCACAGGTAGTGAAAGTGATGGTGCAGGGCAGCCCTATATACTTTCTGGTGATCCACGAGAAACCTTTTATGCAGATTTTCAAGGAGAACTCTATGCTTGGGGCCCAGGTACATATTCAGGAAGAAGGGCAATGCAAAAGTTTGATCCTTCCCCGAGAAATAGTCCCCTAAAGAATTCAGGAGTGAAGGCCAGTTTGCCCTGTTGGTTAAGAGAAGCAGTAAGTACTTCTGTGAATCTAACAGAAGCAGTGCTGCCTCCAGGTGTGTCATCGTTAGCTAAAGCAGGCACAATGGGGCATGTAAGACCTTTTCCAGTTTCTTGTGAGCAACGATTTGGGCTGAGCAGTAGAATCCATGGACAACTTGGTGGTTTGAGGGCAAGTGAGCTACATCAATCCAGTCCTGCTTGTCGCTCAAACGTCACTTTCAGTACAAGACATGGAATAAGGGGACCTAGCAGGGGTTCATTATACCAAATTAGTAAGCCCGACAACTTAATCATTATTGATAGTGATGCATCTTCTGAAGAGACCATATCTGAGGGTTATGCGAGTAAAACTGCGAGTCAAAGGGTTTCCCAAGACTTGTTCTCCTGACAGCTGTACAGGTTTTGTAATTTAACTACCTGTACAAGGAATTTAACCTTTTCTTCTACTTATTCTCCCAGAGTTGGTTTTACGTGTACTATGCAGATGATGTACAGAGAGTAGGCTTTCATCAAAGTGCCTGGAGCACAGGAAGTTGTTTTCCCATGATTGCAACACCTTTTGTTTTGGCATTCTCGGCCAAAATTTTTGAGGATTTGAAGGACCGGGTGAATAGGTGACTTTGTTAGTAAATTTAAATAAGAGAAGTTGAGCTAAGGGTGCAATCATGAATGGGAAAATGAGGCATGCATACCCGATAAAGTAGCCTTGGGAAATATTGCAGGTTCGTAAAACATATGATCTATATGCAGATTTGGAAGTTTTGGCCTTTATAGACAATAACCATTCCGATGTGAAGGGGTAATTCTGGGCAGCATTTAATTGCCCTTAACGTGTCTCTAAGTTGCTGCACTTAATAACAAGGTTCTATGAGTAAACATTACCTCTCCGTTGCATCTGATCATTAAGCTGACGGATGATAATTTAAAGACCTTCATATACATTATGGCTGTCATCAGTCTAACAATGTAAGTGAAGAGTCTGAGATGCAGCACAACCTATTTTAGGTTTATGTAGAAGTTACCAGGGTCGAGGCTTAAATCTGTAACATGACGCGAAATATATGCCATTAATTTTATAGTTTGAAAATGGTAGCTTTTGTACTAACATTAGTCACTGGAAAAAATATCAAAAATGGAGCTTTTCTTGATAGCCGCTTTCAAGGGATTCAACACCTATGTACATCCAACGTTATGGTTGAGTCGGAACCTGCCAAAACCCATACCTTCTAATGCACAAAACGCCAGTGCTAATGTCATCAAACGCCTTCCAAATGGTCGCGTTTGGCTTACATTTAGTCATAGGGGAAATTTGCAACCGCCAAACTATATCGGGGTCCAAAATTCCGGCATTATTGAGAGGAAGAAGACACGGTAAACCCCAATTTACAATGTTTCAGTCAGTCTCTCCATGCACGGTGAAGTCTCGAATAAATCTGGCCAGTGACCCTTGCAAATATGATTGATATTCTCCACTGGCGTCCACCTTGGGTTGATTCCGCTCCCAAATGGCCGTTGCCACCTTAGAGTCATTAGGGGATGCCAATGTCTTTGGTAAGCTAGTTAAGCTATTGTTCCAATGCCTTGATGGAGTTATGTTCAGTTGATGAACTGACTTGATGGAAGGGGGCCCCCGATATACTGTCTGCATCAGTGGAGTCTCTGTATCATACTTTTTGCTCACCTCATGCTTCGGATAGTTAGAACTATGTTGTCCAGAATTAGCAGAGGGATAGGCAGGCACATCTCCTTCCAATAATTTTAGGACCTGCATCATTGTATAAAATGATACACTGGGAAATGTAAATAACATGTGCAATCTAATGAAATCTGAATAAGAAAGAACCTTAGACATCCGTGGCCTCTCTTCTGGATTGGGTGAGAGACACAGGATGGCAGCACACATCATGCACTGTACTTGTTTCTCGACAAAAGTCTGCTCTAATCGAGGGTCTATAATCTCAGTGATCATGTTTCTCTTGAGTAATGGATAGCCCTGTCAATGCAGGTGAACTAAATTGTCACTAGTGCACACTACTCCTATGTATTGTGTGTTGAAGGACTCATAATGGATATCTGAATTTTGGAACGAACACAAGCTATCAAATCCCTATACAAAACACTATATATCCTGTGCATGCATGTATTTCCAGTATCATCTTTGTGTATTTTTGCTTCTAAATTCAATAAAGCTACCCATTCGAGCACAAATTGTAGTCCTGTATTTCTTGAGAAGTCAACAGCTTTAATGCCGCACAAGAGCTCCAAAAGAACAACCCCAAATGCATAGACATCAGCTTTCTCGGTTATGAGCCCAGTTTGTGTGTACTCGGGTGCTACATACCTACAAGGTCATGACATGAAGTTATATAATGAATTTGGGTACAAAATTATGACTTTCTGAATAGCACAGCTGTATACCCCATGAAGCTGGTGAGAAAGAAAATCAAACTTGGGCTATTAACTATTGTGTAAGCCCATGGGTGATGACTTGGAACCTAAAATCGCTATCTCAAGAAGTGGATGGATCTTTCTCACTGACTATGTCAGCTATCTAATTAGTTGAAAATTGCAGTAAAATGATTGAAATCTGAGAATTTTGATACCCAAAAGCACCAATGACGCGAGTCTCCTCAGCTGACTGGCCATCTGCTTGCCATCTTGCTAGACCGAAATCTCCCACCTATTGTAAGGGAAGCTGTTTGAATTGTATACTCCATAACGAGCACTCCATATTGGTAGATGAAGCCAATTTTCCTGATGAAAATGAACTAACCATGGGTTCAAAGTCATGCGTAAGAAGGATGTTGTTAGGTCTGAAGTCTCTGTGTACAATGCAGCCAACTCTACAATCTTCATGAAGATATTGAAGACCTCTAGCAGCTCCTATTGCAACCTTCATCCTATCATGCCAAGCCATAACCTTGTCTTTTCCATCTCCTGCATATATTGATGGGGTAATTGGCGATGTTAATTTTGAAAGCAAATTTGATTACTTGATCTGAACAAAAAAAAAATAGTAAAGGAACCATTGGATGCAAATGCATCTTTAGTAAAGCTCACCGTATAAATGCTTGTCCAAGGAACCATTGCAAGCAAACTCATAAACGAGTAGCCACTCTGTCTCAATGCAGTATCCAACCAGCTTCACCAAATTTCTATGCTGTGTACAGCCCAATACTTCAACCTCTGCGCAAAATTCTGATGCTCCCTGTGCACTCATCGTTTTATACTGCTTAACTGCAACAATCTGTCCATCAGGCAATATACCCCTATATACTGACCCACTCCCACTCTCTGCCAAGAGATTGTCCTTCGAGAATCCATCAGTTGCTGCTTCAATCTCTTGGTAATTGAACCTCATTGGGGCCTTTCCAAAAATAGGAGTGTTGTGCTTGCCAACGGAGCAAAGAGGGGGTGGTGTTGTACGATGCTTAATGGTGAGGGACATAGCCCTTCTAAGACTTGAGGTTCGTTCTACAGCTGAGAAAGGGTGGTATGCAAGCTCTTCCTCTTTGTGATATGTCAAGGAATGCATTCTAGAAAAGGGATCACTTAACCAATATGAACTCTCTGGTCCTTGCAAACAAGGTATAGAGCCCGTTGATCTTCTGACTCGAAATATTGCCTTTGATTTCACATCAGCACTATTGACTTTTTCTGTAGCTGTCTCATGATATCAAAAGTAATGCAACAGTTTCCATTGACTGACAGAGGACACAATAAAAGAAGTGGATGAATGATAACAGGATGAAGAACATTTTTTACCACAGTTCATGTGCAGAACTCCACTACAGGCCTTAGCGTTTGAGTCCAGGTGGTTTGCCGGTGACTTGAGAGGCAATTCACCAAATTTTGAACTTGATCCCATCTTAGTTGTCCATGATTTACTATAAGGAGGAGAAGGGCTAAATGTTGTTTGGCTGTCAACTTCATCATGAAAGTAATTAGAATCTAAATGAAGGACAGCACTATGGAATTTGGAGTTGTTGCTAGAAGGACTAGAATTTTGGGATGGCTCTTTTTCTGCTCTGGATAATGAACATGAAGCATCTGTGTCTGAAGATGGACTCTCAATCCCAAGACTACTTTGGGTTGTTCCACTGTTGTTCGCGAAATTGCTATGATTTACCAAAGCAGCTGCCCAATGACTTTGGTCCCCACTTGCAAGATGTTTCTTTCCGGATACAGGGTTAGCTGCTCTCAGGACTTTTGAAAGGGCATGGTCGATAATTACAATGTTACAATTCAATTGTCTGAGGCAGGTGTCACCTTCTTTCTTCAAATGTCTGTGAAAACATTAGAAATCATATAGTCTCTATAAAGTTTGATATGGACCATAATTGTTTGACTTGAAGAGCCATGACTTTGTTTCAAGCACCTTAAAGATCATGCAATCTGCAGAACACAGACAACCAACAGAATCCAATCCCCAGGCCTAAAATTTTGTAGCAAAATGTTTTCAGTTACTGTCACTAGATGAAAGAGCTGATTATGGAATCTGGTTCGATCCTATCCCAGATATTAGGTTCATTTAATTATCAAAATCACAAGATCACTCAAAAGTTCTCCCGATTGGAAAAGACAGTGCGTGCTTGGCATCTTAAGTGTGAAATGCACTCATGGAGTTATACAGGAAAAGAATTATGTATAGATACTGCTTACCTGTCTAGAATAACCCATGTAGCTTCTAGCTCCCTGGCTACTTCAGCAACTGAGCTCATCTCAGCCTCAGCTAAAACCTTCACTTCAGTATGGACCTATGTAACCAGAATAATATCAAAACATTTTTTAATACGTTAATTACGTCAAAAAAATGATGAAAAGTAACTGGTATTTTAGGCACCTTTTTATTGTGTTTCAAGCATAGTTGTCGCATCAAATGCGCACAAGCATCATGTATCTGCTGGCACCTGTCCTCGTGAACCCCATGAACAGAATCACCTTTATCAGGTGAGTTCTTAACTCCCTGCCACTTTCGAAGACCCCATTTCTTTGGCAGGCCTACAACGTGAAAGACGGATTCTACTAGAATTTGAATTTTTTTTTGAGCGTATACTTAAATTTCATTGTTAAACTAAAAGGAAGCATTGAATTAACCATTGGCAGATACCTACAAGAAAGAAAGAAGTTACTGGCTTGATCTGCAGCAGAAGCACGAGGTTGGTGTAATGGAAGCACTGCAAGTAGGAGTAGAAAATCTGTAGCTTTAGTCAATACATTTTGCGCTGCCCATTCCAGGGTATGAGCTGTGATCTCTTTGCTGGCATTAAGTGCCACTACTATGACCTCGCCGTCCATTCCCGTCCCAGGAAAAGCAAACAAAGGAAGGTCACTTTTCTGGGAACTCAAGGAACATGAGATATTCCTTCTAACATTGCTCATTATCAATGGACCTGGTTGAACTATGGATTGGTTGCTCTAATACGTTCAAGAAATATAAAAAGGACAAGAGAAATGATAAAGGCGATGACATAATGACAATGCCATTCGTAGTTTGCAAATATATTCTCCCAGTATGTCAACAGAAAAAACAAGCAATCCGGTGTGACCGAGTTCTAAAATGATCCAAAGTGTGCGTTGGACAGAATGGGGGTGGAGCATTTTATTTGTTCTTACGGCTGTTAGCTCTTGGAGGGAACTGCAAACTCACCCGTCTCCAAATTCTGACATATTACAATTTATACATGCACGGTCAATCTCCATCCAATGAGAGGGTCTGCATTTTGGTTAGTGGGCTCTGATTCCTACAAGGCCTTCAAGACCAACTTTGTGCAAGCAATCAAGTCCAAAAGATTTTTTTATGCAGAAACTGTGAAGTATAATAGTCAAAAGGAATTGTTTCGTTCGCATAACATTTTTGCGAAGATGTCCCTTTCTTTTCAAGGTTCACTGTCTGTCCATAAAAGAAAGTAGCTGATCATTAAGTCTAATGTATAGAAAGACTCTATCACATATTAAAGTAACCATAGAATCTGTTAAACAGACTTTATTAGCACTACTAAAAGTTTGAAGACTAAATTAGAAACTGAGTATTAGTATAGAGACCAAAGCAAACGATAGTTTTGGCTATTTGTTCACATAAATAATCGTCAAATGATTTCTTATTGCATTTGTTTCAAGGTGCTATTTCCATTTCTTTATTTCTCTCCCCTTTGCTGCCTCAGAAGGGCCAATAGACCGCATATTCTAATTTGAGATTGCTGGTAGAGCATTTGATAAACCCTGTATTTCCACGCTCCTTCGCTACAAGGAATATGAAAGCTTCTTACTGAATTTTGTGTGTATGATCAGCGTGAGACAGTAGTCTATAGGCACAACAAAGCACAAGCGTTCTTCTTTAGTGCCACCCTGCAAAATGAAATTACCAAACATCTCCTCTATGAACTAGTAGCGCAGGCCGATGGAAAACAATGTTATTTGCAGCGGCATACAAAATAGAGCATTCCATACTTTGTACAAGATCACCAAATGAGTGAAATAGTCAAGCATAAACAAAATGCTTAAATGCAGAAAATCTCAGCAGATATCTATCTTCCTGCTTCTTGTTTTTCCCTTAACCAAATATAGTCTCATTAAACTCCTCACCCATATTATTCTGTGAAAATATCAATTTTGTGTAAAGTTCTTTGGAGAGCAATAGGAAAAGGTCAAGTTTTATATTTAAAGGGGAAAGTCACGCATGAATGGCTGGACTTGAACTTCCTGATGGGTTCGCAATCCATCTAGTTACCTTGTGCTCTTTGCCCAGTCCAAATGAGTGCTTTCACTTTGGGATCTTTGTTTATTTTCTTTGCAGGAAACAGTCCATTCATGTGATCCCCTGCTGCCGCCATCATCAAAGGAAGCAGTTCCATACTGGAACTTTCTTCCACTCCAAGGACTTGAAATATCGAATTCCATCATAATTTCCCCGCTGCTGGAGCGGCTGAAAGGACGGTCATCATTCTGTGATCTTCTACCTCCTAGGTGGCTGGGAGAAACACTTCCCTCCATTGATCCCCTGCTGCTCCTGTGGCTCAAAGAGAATAGCGAGCTTTTACTACTTATGTGGTTTAGAGAGGCTTTAGTTGAGTTTTTGCTACTCTCCGTGCTTAAAAAGCCCTTCGGTGAGTTTTCGCTACTTTTTTGTCTCAAAAGGGCATTCTCTTCGCTTGAACCTTGACTGCCTGGAGAAACACTTCCATCATCTGTAACAATACAACTTTTGTGCCTCGGAGAGACGCGTCTACTCCCCAATTTCTTGCTGCTCTTTTGGCTCGTAGAGCCACTCTCATTAATTGACTTCATGCTGCTCTGGCTCCACCCTTTGCTTTTGCCATCAGTCTGTTGATGCTCATCTGCACTATCTTCGGCTTCAATGACTACGTTGTCATCTTCTTCTTCACAATCTGACTTGTCATGATCTTGCCTATCTGAAGCATACAAGTCACGTTCCTGTTCACTATCTTCATTTTGATGATCTTCACTTTTTTTGTCCTCATTACGTGAATTGCCATGCTCGTCATTGCTTTTGCTGCTATTGTCTTCATTTCCTGAGCTATCCCCAGTTTTAGTTTCCTGCTGATCATCATCATTGGTAGCGTCCTCCTCCAAAGGAGCTGTTGACAGAGGTAGACTTTCCTCTGTAGCTACTGAAAGAAAACTCAAAGCTGTCACGACATCACTCATCAATGGACGAGCTGCTGATTCCTCTTGCAAACACATGGCTGCTATTGCAACTGCCTGATTCAAATCCTTTTCTGGGAAAAGCTTGTTAAGAAGTGGATCTGCCATATAAGGAAACCTCTTCGGATCCTTAAATATAGGTTGCGCCTGTATGATGACAACCATGAAACAAACGGGTATACAATTAGACAGTTAAGAGAGCCCAACACTGTACATATATCTGATCAAACAACATTTTGAGGTGAATAAAAGCATTATATTTACCCAAGGAACTAGATTTTGTTCGTCCATTGGCCTTGTGGTGTCCAGAGCTCTTCTTCCAGTGATGAGCTCTAGTAGAATAACTCCAAAACAGTATACATCTGATTTCAAAGTTAGTTGACCTGATCTTGCATATTCTGGGGCACAATAACCGTAGGTTCCCACCACCCTTGATGGAAAAAACATAGGGTCGCTGCGTGGGACAAGCTTGGCAAGTCCAAAATCACAAAGCTTTGGATTATAATCTTCATCCAACAAAATGTTTGTAGGCTTCAAATCACGATATATGATGGGGGGAATGGCCTGATCATGCAAATATTCTAGGCCTTTAGCAATGCCAAGCGCTACTCTCATCCTGGTGAACCAGTCTAGTGGCTTTTGCTCTGGCGAGATGTCTGGAAATGTTGCACGATATGCAGTCAATTAGTACAAACATCAAAATTCCATGGCGCTCTGACTATCTATGTTATGCAGCGGAAGAGAGTCACGCAGGGGTTCTTGGGCAGAATAGAAGTGGCAATCTCAGTATTTATGACTTAATAACAAAAGGTGCAGTGTTTAGTAATGTCAAAAAAGTTACCTCGGAGATGATTTTCTAAAGAACCCGCTGACATATACTCATAAACCAAAAGCTTCTGATCTCCATCAGCGCAGTATCCAATTAGATTGACAAGGTTTGGATGGTGAAGAAGACTTAGAGTCACAATCTCCCCAAGAAATTCCTTATTTCCATGCATTCCACTCCTGTCAAGTTGCTTTACGGCAACTACCTGTGTTAGAAAGATGTGAAATCAGATGTAAGTTATGGGGAAGGCTAAATAAAATAATATTGAACCTGGAAGGTGACTTTTTTTTTTTTTTTTTTGGCACAATCAAAGTTTTCTATAAGAAGTTCTCACTGACCTGCCCATTTGAAGCAAGCGTCCCTTTAAAAACTCTTCCAAATCCACCTTCACCTAGCAGGCATTCTTGACGAAAATTTCTCGTTGCGGTGGCCAGCTCCCGGAAGGTGAATGTTTTTGCTCCTGTACTATCCTGTGCAACTTGATCAATTCTTTCTCTGGTATTTTGTTTCTTGGTCTCTAGCCACAAACAGATTTTTTTTTTTAAAAAAAAGGAAAAAAAAAAAGAAAAGAGATAATTAACAATTAGATGCAACATGATAATTGCTATAGTTTAGCAGCATTAATAAAAATAGGACCATATATGAAATAGATCACAATTGCTAATAGAAAAAAACAAAAAAAAATATATATAATTCAACAAAACAACTCTTGACAGGTGAAGAGGGAGAAGACTTTGAACATCTGAGAGACCCTTGTCTCAGACAGCCTCATAAGTCGACAAAACAATTTTTGCCAATAATTTTTTTTTCCTTTTTTGTCAAAATCATCATGCAATTTTCTCGAAGAATCATCAATTTTAAGCACATGGTACAAGATCTCATTTCCTCAATGCAAAAACTGGCCACATTGATCCACCCACATATGCTCCAAAAGGTTAGATTATCAGAGAAGCATCGCCACCCATCACGGTGATTTTTTTTTTGTCGGGGGGGTGGTGGGGGGGGGGTTGCAAAACGTTAGGTGCTGGCCATGCAATTTGAGAAGAAAAATATTCCAAAACTACACGACAAAGTCATACATATGTGTGTATGCACACAGACACGCATATTATTAATATGATATGGGAAAAAAAAAAAAAAAAGTGTCACGATTACCAGGATCAATGAGTTCCTGAGATGCCTGAGATACAGGGCCATCGAGTCGCAGGGCAAACGAGTTACCGCTTTTCTGGGCTTGGAAACAAGGTAAGCAATGCATTTCTTTGACTGCCGAGCCGACCTTGCTCTAACCGATAATATTCAACCAAAATCGACAGGGGCTTAATAGTTATACGGATAATTACTATGACTTTGATAGAAAAACACTTTTGTCAGGGTGCAAAGGTTGGAGAAAGAGATGGAAGAGAAAGAGAGTGCCTTGGACAAAGGCAGGGTGGGTCCTCCAACAGGATTGAAGGACCCCACGACGACCGGGATGAGGAGGAATCAGGGAAACAACAAAAACAATTTCAGGGGAACCATCTTTCTGTTATTTTCTTTTCCCTGGAAGAAAAGAAATTGAGACTCTTTCCTTATACGGCTCTCCGAGAAAATTGGAGAGGAAGAGATGGTTGGATAATTTGAATGATGACCTTCAAAATTTTTTGAGGGGTTTGACTTCTAGAGAGCAGGAACCGCTAAAGCTGTCGCCTTGCCAGGCTCTTCGTGGGGAGCAGGCAGACGCTGTCCAACCAAAAGCGCGACGCCAAAAATGTAAAATTGTGGGGCTAATAAATACCGATATCATGAATGATACTTTTAATTACTAAATGATCGTATCAATTATTATTATTATTATTATTAATTATTATGAGTTAATCTTTATTTTGAATTTATTTTTATGTACCTTCCATAATTTTTAGAAACAGGAAATCTCAGTTTCTCTCGGGTAGCCTATATTATTATTAGAGCATGCTTTATGAGCTCATCATCTTGCAAATTGTTATACATTTATAATTTTATATCAAAATTAAACAATTTTTTATCTTTAATCAGTTATTTTTATTAAATCAAAATTTTTTTTATTATTCTAATTCTATTTATAAATTTTTATAATTTTAATTATTTTATTAATATTGTAAAATTAAACGGTGAAGAACTAACGCGCTCAATTTAATAAAAATTCAACTTGTTAAACCAGCATACTTAATGAAATAAGGTTAGAATCAGCTTGATTCATTAGCTAAATAACATCGAAACCACCAAACATTAGTTTTTAGATCCATATTGTATCTAAATTCAACTTGAATTCAATTTATTTATATATTTTTTATTCAAAATTTAATTTAATTTAAATTTAATATTAAAGTCAACTCGATAGTAAAATTAACTTATTAATATATTTGAATCACTTCACTTATAAAATACACTTAAAAATTTTATAATCTTATATATTTATCTTAAATTTAAAATACGTATAATTAATAGAATTTATTAATTTTTTTTATAGAATAGATCTTTTAAACATGTATATAACTTTAAATAAGTTTATATTGAGTTGGGACTTATTAAGTTTCCGGATGAACTAATAACAAATAGAATTATCTCTAATTTAAACTCAATACGTTTAATATTAATCACTTCAATTTGTTTATTAAAAAAGTGTACTAAAAAAATAGGCTCACTAGAGTGGCCCAGCACCTTAGCATGGGTTCGAATGAGCAGAAGCTGGTCGATCTCCTTCCTCTCGTGGGCTCAACTTGTTCTATTTCGAGCTCATTTATCCTCCATTGAGCAACCCATCAACAAGGTTTCTTTTTATTATTATTTTTTTAAACAAAAAATTAGGTATTATAAGAATGTTAGCTATCATTTTTTTTCAAATTTAAGTTAAGATTATTTATCGAGGATTCAATATAATTTTTTTTATAAAAATAACTCACTATCTCATCAATAATAATTTTAAACAGAACTTTTTACAATCAACTACAACATATTAAAATTAAAATGTAATAATACATTAATTATAAATTTATATAAATTTTCTAAAATTTAGAGAACCCTTAAATTTAGGCCAATAAAAAAAAAAACACATTAAATTACCATTGAACTGTCGCATCGTGTAATTTATCAACAAGACTTCAATTCAATCATCCATCGCGTTGGCTTAGAGGCCTGTTAAAACCATCGTAACTTACACCGCAGGTAAGCTTCTAATGCCCAAGTCTTTGCTATATTTGCTCGTGTAGATTGATTTGACTGATCTAATCTTTGGAATACTAATATTAAGAAATACTTTTAGCCTAGTTAATTCTCAAATAATCTCATGCTGCATCTTTTCATTAATTATTGAAGTAAAGTTTTTATTTTTTATATATAATTTCAGATTATATAGAGATTACATGCCAATGGTTTAAATCGAAACTCTAACTCAAAGATCTTAATAGGGAAAGATTGGGTAATTTTTAAAATATTAGAGTAATTGAGTAGTACTCTTTTTTTTTTTAATACATATATTTCAAATGTATTGACTTTTATATTTATAAATTAAATTTTGAGATTATTTTTTATTAATTTTATTTAACTTTTTTTTATAAGAATAACTATTATTCGAATA
Source organism: Bruguiera parviflora (assembly GCA_019804595.1). NCBI lineage: Eukaryota > Viridiplantae > Streptophyta > Magnoliopsida > Malpighiales > Rhizophoraceae > Bruguiera > Bruguiera parviflora. Next base: position 9,996,175 of record CM034048.1, on the reverse strand, counting down.
TTGTTAAATTTATATAATTTTTTTTCAAACTCAGTATTAATATTAGTAAATTTAAAATTTTATCATTCGAATATTTAAACTCTTAAATTTATTTTTTATTAAAATAAATATCAACATATAAATTTAAAACTTAAATTAATAAAAAAAATGCATTAAATGAATTACTACCTTGAGTGATAGTAATACCCACCAATGTAGCATAAGGCTCAATTAGTTACTTCCTAATGAATGATAAAAATGCAAAACGTATATCTAAAAAATCCCAATCACCCCATACCCTATAGAGGCCTAGACATTTTTAGGGTGAAGTTCTAACCGTTATTCGGCTGCTTTTATTGTGACCTAACTAGGATTCTGTCATATATGTACGGGAATATTCATGGCTTTGCGTGTGGCCCAAGCCTAACAGTGATCGGCTTGGTTTTGAAGTTCATAGCTGGACCTGCAGCTATGGCTATTGGCTGCATTGCTGTGGGTCTGCACGGCTACGTTTTAGGCGTTGCCATTATTCGGGTAGGCTTCCCACCCCACCAAAAGATGGGTGAGAATCTTCCGCATATGTCTCAACTTAGAATTTAACAAACATGTTTTGAAACGGATATGAAGCTCTACCTATTGATTTTTGCGAAAGCTATGATCTAAGTTGATTATTAAGTAAAGAAAACAAGCGTCAGTAAAGTAACAATAAAGGGTGTCAAAGTCACATATCACATGCTTTTAATCCCGTGGTTCTGATCATCTGGTGTCAGAGCTCGTTCTGATCGATTCTGCTTCCATACCATCACCCCAAAATCAGGGAAAGAAAAAAAAAAAAAACAACAAAGGAAACAAATTAGATGAAAAGTTTATATCTTTTACCATTCAACAAAGGAAAATTCTTGGATTCACTTGCTAAAAGAAACTGCAAAATTGCAGGTATACCATTGTAAGATAACAAAAGTATCTTCTCCGCTAAGCAACCAACACAAAAGAAGCTTCAAGCTTACACATCAAAGATTACAGCATAGTGCAAGGCATTCTTGCCCCCAATTTTTTTTTCTTCTCTGCAGACAGCTGAAGAAGTTGCAAATAGGCTTGGATCAAACCCAATTTTGTATGCCTGTTCTCCTCTTCATCGTCTTTTCAAGGGTGGGAAGAGACCTTTTATATCATCTAAGGTCTGTCATTTGATTTTAGGCAAAATAAGAGACTATCAAAGGCAGTGAGCAATTGATAACCTAGTGCAAGCAAAATGGTAACAGCACCTTGCACAGAACGAGTAATGTTTAAGATTCTTTTGGCCCATGTGGAAATGGCATTTGATGTCTACATGGATGAATCCAATCACCAAACAACGGCAGTGACATTTAAGCCAACGCAATCTTTGCTCCAACGTAGATAACCACCAAAATGCATCATCCTATCAGCACAACAAAAATGATAAATATGATATGCATATAAAATGCACAGCCGTCTGTTTTGCAAAAGTGCACCAATAAAATCACAAATAATTTGAAATTTTGGGGGCCTCACGAGGACCAAAATTGAGCTACATGCATTTTTGAAAGTGGAAAGGTTTTCCATGCTAACCATTAAGCGATGCCCACGAGTAGCCAAGGGATGCATCTGAGAAATTCCAATATTCTCATCTTTCTGTAAGTAAGCCCTCCCAGTTAAAGCAGCAAAATCTATAGGCCAACAGGATCCAGACCTCTTTTAATCATCATTTCAACCACAAGCCCAGCCTCTGCAGTCATCCTTCTCCGGCGGAGTGCAACAACCAGAGTTTCAAATGTAATTGCATTCGGAGTAACATTCATGCTGACCATTTCATTCAACAATCTTGTAGCTTCAACCATCCTGCCCTTCTTGCAGTTTGCATTAATTAAAATAGTATAGCTAACAACATCTGGTGCACAACCCTTCTCAACCATGATATCAATTACTACTTTGGCTTCAGCCTCATGACCTTGCAAACAATATGCCTCAATCAAGGCATTATAGGTGAAACTATCAGGCTCCAAACCTCTTTGAATCATGTTTTCAACAACATGCTGGACCTCTGAAATCATTCCTTCTTTGCAAAATGTGTCGATCAAAGTGTTAAATGTGACAATGCTAGGAGAAATATTCCTATGCAGCATTTCTTCCCACAATTTCATAGCTTCATATATCCTCCTACTCTTGCAATGTCCATTGATCAAGATGTTGTAACTAACTACACTGGGTACACAACCGTTGTTAACCATAACATCAAGCAGTTTTCCAGCCTTGGTCACCTGGTTTTGCAAACAATATCCATTTATCAGAGCATTGCAAGTGCAAGTATCAGGCTCTAGGCCTCTTTGAATCATCATTGCAATCACTCGTTGACCCTCTGAAATCATTCCTTCTTTACACAATGAATCAACTAAAATATTGAAAGTGATTACGTCCGGTGAGATGTTCCCACCGACCATTTCATATAACAACCTTTTAGCTTCATTGATCCTCTTGCTGCAGCAATATCCCTTTATTAAGATGTTATAACTAACAACACTGGGCACACAACCTGTGCCAACCATCATATCTAAAACTTTTCTAGCATCATCTACTTGGCTTTGCAAGCAAAATCCATGCATCAAAGCGTTATAAGTACGGACATCCGGATCCACACCTATTCTAATCATCACTTGAACCCAATGTTGAGCATCTAGAATCATTCCTTCTCTGCAGAGCTTATCAATTATAGTGTTAAATGCCACAACATCTGGTGTGACATTCTTCCTGATCATCTCATTCAATAACTTTTCACCTTCATCTATTCTCTTCCACTTGAAAAGACTGTCCAGTACCGTGCTATACACGACCACATTGGGCTTACAACCATTTTCTTCCATCTTGCCAAGTAACTGAATCGCTAATTCAGTGTTGCCCCTCTTACAAATAGCCTTCACTAAGCAACTGTAAACAATCAAATTAGGTTGGTAGCCATTCTTCACCATCTCATCAAACAACTCAATGGCTCGAACAATCTCACCCTCTAAAATAAATCCATTAATGATAGAACTAAAAGTCACACAATTTGGCTCATAACCGAGCTTAAAAACTTTCCCAAGAACAGAGAAACCGAAATCAGCCTGACCCAGACGGCAGAAACAATTGAGAAATATGGTAAGACTGTAAAGACTATGCACAACTCCTAAATATTCCAGTCGCTTAGACAGCAAAATGACAGTAGAGTAATGATTCAATCTTGAAATTCTAGTGAAAAGCCGGTTGAAATATACGATGGAAGGCAGAGGGCGCATTTGAACCATGCGGTCGAAAAGGGTTAAGGCATCCTCAAGATTTTCACACTTTTGTCGGACAAACCATGTCTCAAACGGACAATGATAGGAAACGTAAAGCCGACCAAACTTGTGGCACTGGCTAAGAAGACGAGGACGGAAAAAGTACCTTGATGATGCAAAACCGCCATGTCTCCGCAGCATGAGAGAGAGGAAGGAAAGCAAAACTTAGCTCGAATAATCAATTCATCTGTTAAAGCGAATGATGGTACACAAAAGGAAGAGAGTGAGCAACAACGGTGCGCTGGTCACAGCTTGCGGCAAGTAGCTTTAAATACAAAGTTCCATTCTTTGCTTGTAGTTGTACACACACTCACTCTCTTCGCTGCACTGAATTGAAAGAATCAAACTTTGGACTGTGTTTGGGACGAGAGAAAAGGGAAAACTCAGAACTGCAATGATACCGAGAAAAAAGGAACCTTCTCCTTTATTCTGATAAACAAACCAACAAAAATCGCATTATTGGGCTGCAGCCCCCTTCTTGTTGCCATCCCCTGCGACCCCTCTGTGGCCTCTTTCTCCACCGAACAAGCTCGTTCTGCATCCCTCATCCGCGTCTCTCATTCAGCCTCCTAGTACGTTGCCCCCTCGTCCTGCTTTGGAGGGGAGGCTTTCTGTCGGTTCTAGTCTATTGGGTTTGGGATTGAGCTTATGGGGGGTTTTGGATGGCTTTTAAGAATGAGAACATGGAGGGTAGTCTCTTCGGAGACGGGGGCCGAACGAGCGAGCGGCGGACCAGTGGGGGGTTTTTGGTTAGGATTTTGGAACGCACTTTAAAGGCTACCTTTGTTACCTACCCACTAACTTTTCATATCGAGTTACTGTTGTAATAGCTATTAAATTTTAAATTTAATATATTTATAAATAAGTGTCAGATATTCTATTTATTGTTCAAATAATAAATTTTTTTATATAAAAAATTAAATTTAGATAGTAACAAGAAATCTAACTTAAATGCATATTTTAAAAAAAACACACACACACACACACACACACACACACACACACAAACAGACGACTTCTTTATTAGTAGGCGGGTGGGTGGGACCTATCAGGAGAATTGGCCTAAGCATTCCCGTTATAGTATAGATTGTTGATATGCATATCAAAAACAGGGGATGTTAACTTGTGTAGCATTCAGTTGATCCATGGTGCATTTCCACTTCCATTTGCCCGATGCATTTTTCACACAAAGGTTCAGTTGGTACACAACGGTTTTTTTTTTGGCTGCTACTACCATTGGCATGTGCTTATAAGGGGTTGGGAGTGGCAGCAATGTGTTCGAAAAGTGTCGTTAATTGGACTTGCTAATGCTATTATGAGAGCTGAGCTGTTGGTTCTTTCTGTATGCATCCACCCTCGTTTTATTATTGGTATTCAATAAACTTAAAACTACCGCTCTGAATTAAAAATATAGCGGCAAATATGCCACTATCACCAGAACTGGTTGACCTTTTCCCTTGATATTTTGTTACTGCCACCAGACTCAATTTACCAATGCCTTCAGCCGCAAGGCCTGGCCACAATCATTTTAAGTGGGGGATTTTGTTCTTGCAATGTGACAACATATCAACTTGAAGTACAAACTTCTTCCAACTTAGTGCAAGAAGTTCATATGAGCAATGACTATATGTTACCTGAATAAAAAACAACATTCCAATTGACCCAATCAATGACAAGTTGCTTACGCACAGCAACCAACCAAGCAGAAACTGAATTGCTTACGGACAGCAATAGGGAATTGAGTATCCGGATTTAGGTCACCCCTCCTTTCCTGTTTCCCGAAGGGACATGGTAATAGAATGTCTTGTCGGCCATCTTTAGCACAAAGTGCAATTAATAATGGCGATGGGGAGGGTGGTTTGAATTTGGAAGATGAGCTTTAGCACAAAAAATTTCAGCTTGGTTTCCATTTTCAATTCAACATAATCAAAGATTTTGGTTTTGTTCTCGGATTTTGTGATACATTTTGGTTAACCGAATTGTGAGCACCCCTAAGTATACCAGACAGCATTTGGAGATAATACATAGACAGGCAAGGTAAATTGTAGTGACAGATTTCATGCAGAAACATGAGTTTTGGTCTTGGAATTTTTAGATATCTTAGAACATTTTTTTCCTATTTCTGGGGCTCAATTGACAACCTGCCTTGTGCGCAGATGGTGTAAACCATATCTTGTAATTAAGGACCCCCTCCCCCCCCCCAACTCTTCGGTCGAGGAAAAAAGGTAATGGATATAGATACAAGCCAGGAATAACTAGGAAAAGGCAAACGAAGACGTTTTATCTCAAGGAGTATGTTTCCTATTTGTTTTCAGTCAGTTAAGTTCAGTTTGTGCTACTTCTCAGAAAAATATCATGGACTTTGTGGTGGCAAATTTTATTTATTTGTTTTTTCGATGGAAGTTGTGGGGTTTCGAGCGCTGTGTGGATGAAATTTGCCGGGGGGGGGGGGTTGACAATGTCAAGATGGGATCGACAACCTGTAAGGAGGCGTTGTTGTTTCCTAATTTTAGTCAGTCCTCTCCTGGAGTAATGGAACCAAAATAGCCTTTTTAACCTCCAAGCATGGCAAAAATTAGAAAATTTGCACAAACTGGCCCGAGAATCCCGAATTAAATCCTATATTTTTGGAGAACCCATCCATTAACATCAATACCTTGAGACACATTTGCAGGGAAATTTCTGCTCACAATTCTAAACCTTTTTCCTTCTTATAAAAAAATAATTAAAAAAAAAAACTCTGCCTTTTCTGCCTCTCTAATCAAATATATCCGTCTTTTGGGGCAAACTTGAAAATCTACGGAATGGGGCTGGCGTCATCCAATGGTTCAACCAGCCCATTGCAAAGGATGGGGGGCATGATACTCCAGGTCTTGGTCTTCTTGGCATTCGTGGGAAATGCCGTGGCGGGCGAACAAGCAATGCAGGTGAGGCTATGCTGTGTTGGCTTTTTCCAGTTTATTAGTGTCGGCTCTTGCTGTCAGGACGAAACCATTAAGCGCTATTGATTCTATATATATATATATATATATAAAATATTATATAAAAGAAAAACTTTGTATCTTTCACCGTCGAACAGAGATGATTGGCTTTTTGTTGGAGTTATTCGGTTTAATTTTCCTTTCGTTTTTCTTTGCTCTGACTACCCCATATCCTTATAAATGCTATGATTCATCCATAGCCACGTTGACATTCCCATAGTTCATAGTTTGTAGTTTTGGTCAATTGGATCCTTTGACGCTCCATACTCGAGACCCTTAACCTAACACGTAAATGTGTTTCTTAAATGCCAACCAAAAGAGCGAATACAACTCCAAAATTCCCTATGTTGGATCAACCATTGACCCCACCCCCAACCCCCACCTATCAAAAAGAGGAAAAACAATTTTTTTTTAAAAAATATATATAGACAGAGATTAAACCTGTTAACAGATTCGAAAGCCTAATTCGACCAGATCAACTCGCAATCGATTTTCTTTTTTTTTTGGTCAATTGGAGGGCATTTAACCCAATAAAATAAAATAAAAAATACAACACAAGATTTCAAACGAGAGACTTTATATTCCCAGTTTAGCCCACAACGGGCCCAAGTACGCCTTGGACACTCCTGTTCCCAAAATTGCCTATCTTGGTAACTCATTGTTGCCAAGAGAGAGCAAACTCCAGTCCTGCTAACAGGTTTAAGATCTGATGCAAACTTGTGTCTCTAAAAAGAAAACATGATAAATGTAGAATACTGTGTTGTGTAGGTTTAGCAAAAGAGATGTCATGGTATAAATTCACAAGATTGCAAGAATTATAAAAGCCCTTACCTCACAATCAAATAGCAACTAGGCTTCATTGCCCCCACCCAACTTTCCCCCACTACACTACCTTTGGGGTTGGCTACACATGTATGCATTAATATCATCACCTCTCTTTCATCTACCAGCAATAAAAACTCCTTCCTTACAAGGGCTTTGTAGACAAGCAATCAGCACTCATCTATTCGGGGTCATTCAAAAACCACCCTCTCTCCCCCCCAAGCAAGTGTGTGATTGAGTGAGCCCAAAAGGAGGGAGGACGGGTATTCTCACTATACAAATAGGACCACCGCGATCAAAATATGATTTGTTGGAACTTGACACGACACCACATGCATAAGAAAACCAGGCTTTCAATTGCCAGCACAACTATGACGAAAGCAACATTACTAGAGGCCCCAGAGCAATTGTGCTAGTTCTGATCAACTGATGGTCTTAATTGTGGTGCAAACAGTGGGAGGATAGTGCAATGAAAGAAGCAAAAGAGATAATGGAATAAAGACAACAATGTTGAGCAAGTACTTCCGCAAGACAATGTTGAACTAGTACTTCTGCAACGAGTTGCTGCAAAATTACAAGCAGAACTCAGGGGAACTGTTTTGTATTGAAAACAGTCCCCCCCCCCTAAGCTCTACAGCTTTGCATTAAACAAATGTAAGCACACAAATAAAATAACAAGCATCTTTGTCAAAAGTGAGATACACCAGCCTTAATGAGCATTTCCACTTGAGCACTGGCATTAATACAATACTAAACAATCAATTAGATAATCACAGTCTGATGGCTTGATAAACAAACAATAATGTTTCTGCCAAATACCCACATTATTCTAAATCTAGCCCTTGTATATCTTTCAGTCATTGCCCCATCCTTAAAAAAAAAAAAAAATATGCACAATTTCCACTAGAAGTGGCGAAAAGGTCACCTGCAAGTAGCAACACTAAAAGACTAGTAATCATGAAAGAGGAAAAAGAAGGGACAAAACAAATCAAGAACAGATATTCTTTTCTTCCTCCCATTCAGACTCCCTACCCAACCCAACAGAATCAAAGATGAGCACTAAAATTAAAATTAAAATATAACCAAATTGTGAGGAATCAAACATGGCATCCAAAGCAATTGCAGGTCTTGGGAGTGAAAGAACAGTAACCAAAGGGCCTGTTGGGTATATGGCAATTGATGGCATAGCAACATGGAGATGGCAAGCACACCCCTTTAGCACCTCCACAGCAAGTGCAAAGCGCACATATCTGGAAGCCACCACTCAATCTCCTCCTGCTATCACTAGCAATCAATTTCATCTCCACAAACTTCAATGGCTCCATCAATGGCACCATCTCGCTGCTTGTTGCAGACTCATTCGCCTCCAAATCAAAAAGAAAGAAAGAAAGAAAAAAAAACAAAAAACCCACAAGCAAAACATTCAATCCACATAATACCCACAAGAAATCATGCCCAATTTTTTCAAGAAAAGCAAACAATATCTATGAATCACAACACATTTTAAATGAACAATATAAATTAAAAATAAAAAATAAAAAATAAAAAGAAAAAGAAGAAGGAGCTCACTGGGTCTATGTTTGTGCTGGCTTCACTGTGATTGATGAAGTTACCTGAAAGCAGCAGCAGCAGCAGCAGCAGAGCGAGAGAAACGGTCAGAAAATGAGCAGACATGATGATCCGTTGCTGCTTGAAATAATTTTACAAAAAACCAAAAAAAAAAAAAACAAAAACAAAAAGGGGGAACTGGTAAATTGGTAGTTTGGATTTTGGGTTTTGATCCTCCGAGGAGAGGGCTGTTGGGTTGAGTGAATGTTGTGCCCTATCCGCTGTGCTATAAAAAACAAAATACACAGGTTTGTAATTAATTAGGTTGATGGGGTTGTCAATCCTGAAGTGTGAAACTTCAATCTTCTTAAGTGGGCATTTGTGATATGAGAGAACGGCTGTTTTAATTGGGTCTCCTTTTTTTTTTTGTTTTTCAATTGATTAGGTGGATGATGAATGTAGGTTTGAATCATGGGACTGAGTTTTTCATGAAGAGTTCTTTCGTATAATTAATTAATTTTTAATTTAAAAATTTATTCAAACAGTAAATTATAAATAAAGATAATTTTTTTTATTTTTATTAATTTTATTAAATTATAATATTTTAATAAATAAAAATTTAAATTCTCGATTACTAGAATATCATTTTAAATTTTTATTTATTTTATTTATTTTTAGTTTTGAAGAAGAGTTTTCTTAACGTAAACTATTTTTTTTTTCTTTATGTTTTGTGAACACTATTAGCCCTTTGTTTTTTGTTTTTTTTTTTTTTGCCTTTTAATTTGTAATTGAATCATTGGAGTTGGAGGTTTATTTGGTGCCTCGGTGCACTATTTTTGCGCTGCCAATTTTTCTGAAATTACATTTTGCAATTTACACCGTCAATCCACTGTCTCATAGATTGTGAGCATTATTTTTTATCTTTTATTTTTATTAAGATTGTAGGGATATACCATATATGTATCTCCCTATTCTTTTTCGCTTGGCTGTGTGAAATTTATTTATTATTTATCTTTTATTTTTATTTTGTAAAAAGTTTTATTATTATTATTTTTTAAGCTTTTAGCAATGTCCATATTGTCACGTGTTGCTGATTTTCTACCAAACCACCTAAAAATCAACTAAAACTAGATCATTTTATTTTTGTTATTTTATTATTAAAATTCTCAAACACGAGAAACTTAATTGAATCCTTATATTTCAAAGTGTAAAATATGCCAGAATTGAAAATTCCATCATAGAATTTGAGCTAAATTTTATTATCAAGTTAATACCGAACAAGTTAGAAATTCATGTGCTTGAAACCTTAGGAATGTAATGCTTTAGAAATTGGAAATGCCCTTGAGCATGATCAACCCTCCTGTTCAAGAAATACCGAAAAGAGGCAAACCATTAAGTTGGGCCCCAGTAGGACATGGAATGGCAGCGAGTGTAGGCTGAGAAGCCAGAAGCTTTTTCTTTTTCTTTTTTATTTTTTTTTATTTTTTAATTATTTTTTAAGCTCTTGGCAATGTCCATATTGTCACGTGTTGCTGATTTTCTACCAAACCACCTAAAAATCAACCAAAACTAGCTGAACATTGTTGGAGCCACCAGTAGTAAAGCCACAAAAGAAGGAAGCTTCCCGGAACAACCCCAGAAAGATACTGCAATTATCTTTTACTTAATATGGTATGCCCCTTATCAAAATAATTAATAATGAAGGGGACCAAAAAAATAAAAAAAAGAGGTTGAAACCCCGGGGGGAGGGGGCTACAATAGTAGAGTGGAGAAGATTCTATTCTTTCGTTATCATTGCATTAATATGAAGCACGCAAGTCGTCTTGGAAGTCTGAATCATTGTACAGTACACTACTCCCTTGCAATACACCTATGGCTAGAGGCTCGGGTTAAAGACTTGAGGTCACTCTGATCTCACATATTAAAAAATAAATTTTAAAAGCTTTTGTTAAAATTGTTTATAAATCTGATAAAATATGTAATAAGAATGATAAATATGTATAACAGAATATTAAAAAATTGAAATATCAACGAAAATTATATATAGATATATTAGATTATATTTTTGTATATATTACCACTGTTATTAATTTTCACACATTTTTATGATAATTGTCACGCATATTGCCGTGTTTGTCAAAATAAATTATATATTCTGATGAAAAATTTTAAAATTCGAAACGGTAATCTTTATTATAGTTGACCCAAGTGACGTTATAATCACTTTAGCTCGGACTGTGACCAGAATCTCTAGTTATGTAATAGAGTCCCTGAAGTTAACAATGACCTGGCGAGTGCATGCTTTGATTGTTTTATGTTTTTCGTTTGGGGTTTTGCATTTTTGAATTCTCTTCTTCAAAGACCTATCATGAAAAGTTAATTAATGCTGTGGTACGTTTAGGCTTCTACTGCGAGGTGAACTACTTCCTCTTTTAATTTTCAAAGATGATAGCTTCTTTTTGGTTAATTGGAGGGCTAAAATGCCCAGAAGGAGTTAGCTAACTACCGTAAGTCGTGGCAAACTAACACCACAAATTAATATCATCAAGCAAAATCAGAATGTGGATGTAAATTACCTGGAGAATGCAAGACTTTCTGCTGCTGTTAGGGCTTAATTAGAGATCAAAATGGGAGATGAATTGCAGGTTTTTCGTGATCACCATGTCAGAATTTAGTGGCTTAGGAGAGAGCCTGCTCCTCGTTTAGAGTCTGGGCACGAGGGCCTTTTAAAACCAGCCCTTGCAGAACCTCGCCACCTCTCAGCTACATAACCTGTACACTGAATTCATTAAAGTTCATTATATTAAGAATCATTCATGTTAATTAAATTTTAACTCATTTACTCAAAATGGTCGTAAAATTAAGTTTTTTGTCTACACCAAACATCAGAGTCATTGCAACAACCACTCCAATGCATTCATTGGCGTTAATCTTAGTCCAAGAACAAATATTTTGAAGTTATAAGCCCGTAAAGAAATATTCAAGTCCCACCGTGGAGAGGGGAGGAAACATGTAAGCAAATATGATTTTATGATTAGCTCCTTGGAAGAGTGGAATAGCATGTAAAGAGAATTAACCCAAGAAATCACCCTAGCAGAGATGACACAATTGCACCGGTCGAAGCTAAAAGAGTTGTCTATCACCTCAACAAAGGACTCAGTTCTTTGCTGCCAGTAGGCTACTGCAAAGAGCACAATTGCCCTGATATATAAAGGATAACAAAAAAAAAAAAAAAATTACAATTGTCCTAAGCAATCACATTTGCTAATTCACCTAATAGAAAAGCACAGGATGTCTAATACAGATTTTAGATTTTGTCACCTCCAAAGTGGCCATTGTAAATATCTCTAGGAATTCTTTTCTCACCCGTTTTGTAAAGTTAAATATTCTTTGGCTTCAGGAAAAAGTAAATAACTTCCAACTTCAAAGAGATGATAAGACCTTTAAGCATCATCAAGAGAAGAAAGGCTCAAAAGAGTATTGTGAAACCATGCTGCCTGAGCCAACAAATGCCAAAAAGTAGAGACCTCGACAGGCATGACATTTTGCTCTCCAAAGCTATTAAATAATCAGAAAGTCACAAACCCAGAAATGCACTTACTGGTTTTTAAAATCAACTATAGGACCAAAAAAATAAAAAAAAGAAATCTTTACACTTGACACTTTTCTGAATTTCAGGGTCCAAATAGAAGGTTGTAGTGTGGCATTGACTCATCCCCAAGACAACCAAAAGAACTAACAAGGGAAGTTCTGGGGGCAGGCTGGTAAGGAGCCACTGGAGAGCCCACTCTCTAGCGTACTTGTATAGCATAACAGATTGTGACTACATGACACAGCCAGGTGAATGGCAGTGCAATAAAGAGATGGAAAATGCAATTTCCCATATACACAATAATGTTATGCAAAGCCAGAAAATCCAAATTTTGCAGGTAAAACATGTAATTAAAAAGGAGCAGAGAGAATGAAGTATCCCACATGATCTCAAAATAAGCATTCAAGAAAAGTTAATGCCATTATGTAGAAGCAGCTGTAAATCACTTAAAACATTCTGACAGACAACACAAGAATGCCAATACTTACACACAAAACCATTCCTAAATCCAACAACCTTCCAGTGATTGCATTTTTCAGAATTACAGGCCAGGGAAATCATTAGCTATGTGCTCAAGGTACCTGTTGTAACTTTGGGAATGTACTGGAGAAGACATGCATTGCTGCAGACCTGATCTAGCATTCTGTTACCATTATTCTGCACAAATCCCGAAAAATGAGGTTAAAATCAGACTTTGCCACGCAACCCCTCAAAGTCAAAACTCCAACAGAGCAAAAATCTCTAGGTCTTGTTAGCAGCTATTATCATACCATCACAAAAAGAAAGCCCATCATGTGCGGAGGCCTTCCAGAGTTTGTCCACTGAAATTATAGCAACAACTTTCTTCTTCATTGTGCTGCTCCCATCAAACTCCATTTTCAAACCAAAAGTTCACCCAGAATAGAGTTCTGCAAAAGGAAATCTATCTGAACAAGTAAACAAATGAGAATCAATAGCAAGACAATAATTTACCCCAAAGGAAGATGATAATTGTGATACATTAAGGGTTTCAAAGGATTGTCGTCAATAAGAGGAGTGAATGCATTTCCGTAAGTTAAAAGGTTTCAGAAGAATATGAACATGATTGTGCAGATTGAGGCGTTCAATTCCACAACCATGCAAACAAATGGCACATATCCAACAATTATAAGACGCATGACCCTAATGTGGGCATTTCAATCTCCAGCAATTATCACATTGTTCTAGATGATAGACTGAGCCCACAAGACATATGAAATGAAAAAGGAAACTGGAGGAATATTGAACAGCATTAGGAAAAGGCAAATCTGAGAAAGAATTGTTCACATTTTGGTTTTACCAAATGTGACAACATTTGTTAACTTATATACAATGTGGCAATACAAAATTCAGTGGAATAAAATCTGTCAACTGAATTGCATTATCATCACTCTGTACATCTCCAGCAATCTGAAATGTATTTGCAGACCAGTTTTTTATCATCCAAAAAGCTGTAAAGGTATGTGACTGTATCTATGGGCAGCATTCATCCCTCTGTGTCAACACTATCATCACCAGAAGACACCTGTCTAGGGTCTGACAGTGAAAGCCATCTGGGCTTTGTTGAGCCTGTTTCAACAAGGCCATCTGAAGACAAAGTCAATGCAGCAGAACCTGATGAAGAACCAAGGAAATGTTGAACTGGAGCATCCGTTGAAGATGAGGCTGTGACATTGTATGCGAAAATTCCCATAGGATGATCGAACTTGCAACTTGGACCAAATTTGCAGATGCCATAACGAGAGTAGAACATGCATAAAGGTTCTCCCTGTTACAATATAAATGTGAGCTACATCAATCTCCTTCATAATACAAAAGACACATAACAACTCAACCCAATTATGTCATAGGGAATGGCAGGCTTGTTCCATTTTTATGTATGTTTCTCTAAGTGTCTGTGCGGTTTCCCATTCACATCATTAAAAAAAGGTAAATTGAAACAATTAGAAGCATGTCACAGGAAAAAATATTGCATTGTTATTCACAACATCAAAGTCTTGGGCCCAAAACCACACAATGCATGCAATAGTGGAAACAAAAGCTTTTCAGTCATTTGTGTGATATGGTATAATTGTCTCCCTTTTTTCACACTCTGAAGCTGTGGGAAAGGTAATAGAACAACTCTCAAGGAGGACTATCTCAATCTCATACAATCAATTCAGGTTAATGTCAGGGAGATCAACAACAAAAGTCATATTTTTCCTAAGAAGGTTGGTGGAAAGATATTGATGAGAAGAAGTTTGATCTACATATGGTTTTTATTGATCTAGAGAAAGTATATGACAGATTTTCTACGCAAGTGTCATTGTGGGCAATGAATAAGAAGAAGATTTTCACATTATTTAGTAATATAGTGAGAGACATGTATGGAGGAGCAGTAACCCACGTGAAGACAGAAGGAGGTGAGAAGGAGAATTTCCCAGGGTTCTGCTAGAAGTCTGCTTCTTTGTGCAAGTTATGGATGAATTGACAAGACATCAAGTTGATGGGAGATGTCCCATGGTGTACGTTATTTGTAAATGACATAATCCTATTAGATGAGAACAAGGAGGGATTAAACCATAAATTAGAATTACGAAGGGATACCCACAACTTTATGTTGAGTCAAGCAAACAAAAAAAAAAAAAAAAACAATATATGCATTGTAATTTTAGCTATGGTGGAAGAGCAAAAGAGCACACTATCATACTAAATGGTGCAGAAGTTCCTCAACTGGACTTCTTCTGCAAAATTCTCATTAAGTTTGAGCGTCAATTCTATTGAATGACAGCTTAAATGGATTTGTGCCAACTCCATGAAGGATTAAATAACAAAATGAGGATATCTATAGTAAAACAAGTGGTGCACCAATTAGAAATAAGATGAGGGAGTGATGGCATGTTGGTTTGGACATGTCCAAAGTAGACCTATGAATACTCCAATTACTCCAATTAAGAGGAATAACCAAATCCAGATGGACGACGATAGGAGAGGGAGACGACAACCTAATTAACTCAAGAATCTTTGGTTAGGAAGGATTTAGAACACCTACATCACACACAAAATTTAGTTTAGAATGGAATGGGAAAAAAAAAAAAGATTTATATAGCTAACTCCAGTCAAATTTGGAATTAACAGAAAAAATCAAAACATAAACATAACTAAAGAAACACATAAGAAGATAAAAAAATAGGTACAGTTTAAAATCCCAAGTTGAGGCAATTAAGACAATAATTTCTCATCAAATCATGAAATTTTTCATGAAAATATATGCTGCACATTGAAAAGGGAAAAAATGTTTTTGAAAATATATGAGTCACACTTAGAAGTGGAAGAATGTGTAATCACCAATAAAAGCTTGAAATAGGTACATTTTAGTTGGCAGCATCCATTTGCCATTAGCTCAATCCTTGGTTAATTTTCAAATTTAAGGAGCCAATTAAGCTCATACTAGTTAAAGGGCCTTTTAAAAGCAGTCAGACAGAAAGAACAGATCAATGACAAACTTACAGGGCGTAAAGGGAGGCCAATTGGACTCAAGAGACAGTCTGGAGCAGGAATCAATCGTTCTCTTGGGTGATGGAACCTACAAACTGCACCGAATTTACAGTCTCCTGTCTTCATGTAAAACTTGCATTCAAGCTGGCCAGGTCTCTCAGGAAAAACATTCTCTCTTTGCAATGCATAAAATCCTGTGGGGACAGATCCAGAGTGGAAAGAAGAAAATGTCCCTTGAGACCTGGTTGTTGTTGATTCACTAAGGTGAGAAGTTCCATATATTTGACTGTTTCCTGTTTGTTGCTGGCCCTCTAGAGATGGCCCTAGCTGACCCTGGAAAAATTGCAATATATTAGCACATGTCGCTTCTCAATCTTCACAAGTTTTGGAAAACATAAACATGGTCAATTGAATTAATAAAGCAACTTATGCAGGCAGACAAACATCTAGCTACAAAACAATATAAGTCCACAGAAGCCATCTGTTGGAGCTGTGAAATTAGATGTAGAGAACCCCCTATCTCAAAGTTCAAATCATATTTAAATAAATTTGAAAATATCTGGATGCACACATGATAAAAAAATATTGATTCCCACATGTTTAAGACAAGCTGGGAATTGACTGATATGCACAGTGTCAATTTCATTGTTTTGATCCTTAAAATTAGGATTGGAGTGCATTCCACATCATTTCTCCACATACTTCCTCACTTCATTCTCATTGTAAGTGAATTCTAGAACCTTAGGAAACAAATCCTATAAAAGAGTCCGCTGACATCAAAATTGCAATTCAGTTAATGCCTGTGAAAAGGAGAACTGGTACCAGCATCCAGTAACAGAGAAAATTTTTCCAAATTACTACATATAGCATTAACATCTCAGTTTCATGCCCAATTATACTTCATAGAGTTTCAGGCAACGTTGGCATCAAGCAAGAGCACTGCATCTACAACCACCATTAACCCCAAACCTGCCAACACACTTTATTATAGAAAGGAAACTGTCATCACCAAAAAATTCTGAACCACATTGACTAAGCTTCAGCTCCGTGCATAATTATAAACCCATATAGAAAGAAGGGTGCAAACCAAGCCATAAATTGAAGATCCAACTAAACTCCTGGAGAATAGATTGAACAAAAATATTGCAACTTACAGCCCCATACATTTCACAAAAACAAAGAAAATCTTTGCCCTAATGTAAGCAAAGTTTAGTCAGATTTTTAATGTTAGTTTCACAGCTTAATGCTTCCAAAAAACAAACTAAATTAGATGAGGAAAAAGGACAATTCAAAATCAATGCAGGCTCAGCAACTAATTAGCAGGGTTGAAAGATCTTTCAGGAAATGCATAATGAATTACTTCTTAGCAGGTCATGCTGTGGCAAGAGATAAGCTGACAATTCAAGTATTTCATAAAATATGAACACAATAAAGCTACTTCCAAAGAAACCCAAATCTGCTCTCCCCAGTTGCAAACAAGCATGCTCAACATGCTTCAATGCCTTATCAACAAAAGCTACAGAGGATCTTACACCATATGTGTTCCAGCTTGGAACAGATACAACTCCTTGAGGCAGGATCAAGGGTGTATAACTTGAAGGAGATTGCCAGCGTGGGCTGGCAATAAAAGATGGTCTTGACCAGTTTGTAAGCCCTCCTGGGTAGGATTGCTGACCAGGAGTAGTTGGTGAATGGACAGTAGGATAAACAGAGGAACCATGCAATGGAACCATCATACTTGTTGGTTGAGGATGATGGAACTTACAAGTGCCTCCAAACTTGCATTGTCCAGTTCTTAAATAATACGGACACTCCATCTCATGCTGCATAAGAGAAAGTTCAACCTCCAACAATTACAAAAGAGACAAGGAATGTGACTCACATAGCTTCTCGGTGCTTGAATGAATGACACTGACAAAACATGTTTCCATGGAATGAAAAATCATGAACAGGGAGGCAGAAACATAGATCAATTGATAGATGGAACCAAAGGCAGTGTGCAACAGGAAATTTGTTCCCACCATTCTTAAACAAAGATATCCTATGAACAAAGGATAATAGACATGATAAAATGTGGAATGCATCTGTGGGTCAACAATCAGTCTGACCAAGCTAGATCAAACTATCACCTAGGGCCCCCAAACTATCTTAATATTCACTTCCTGTTTTATTGATTCACTATGGTGTCAGCCATCATTCTCTCTCTCTTATCTGATAAATCTTAAAATTTATATCCTCTATCTAATTTTACCTCTTCTGAAGATTTCCCCTGGACTAAGCTTTGAAGATATGAACTGTTTCCCTCTCTCTCTCACACCCCCTCCCCACCCTCTCCTAAACTTCTGCCTCCCTGATATCTAAACTAAAAAAGCCACAAAAAACCACTCAGGAGCATGCCAGAATGTCCACATATACCAAATGTTTAAAATCAGAATGCAACTAATAGAGCAAAAACAAAATAAAATCCATACTGGTCGAAGTGGGTAGCCAAGAATGTTTAAGGAAACCCTTCCAGCAATCCCAGCCTTGTCTCTAGGATGATGAAACTTACACGTGGCTCCAAACTTGCAAGTTCCAGTCTTCAGGTAGTACTGTAGGGCAACTAAAACAAAAGTTAAAGTTTCCAATATACACCAAAAAGGGGAAGGGAAAAGGAAAAAGAGGACTTTGCATGACATATGTGAGAATCTGAATAACAAAAAGAAAAACCTGCTATGACCATAAACAGAATAAACCAAATTCTTCTTTGATATTCGAGCCTTAGTTTAGTATATTAAATGTAACAAATAGCCATGCCAAAGAAAAAAAACATTTGTTGCAACTTTTCAATTATCTGACAGTGTCAGGATACAGAGAAAATCAAAATTACTCAGCCAACCACTGTCTTATCATTATCCAGAATCATAGGTGTATTTGTCGACATACAAGCCAGTAGCAATGATCAATACTTATCCTCTTAAACTGCAATATCTGCACTTTCTTTATTGTGAATTTGTCAACTACAGTCAAGATTGTCCATTATCACAGTATCCCACTGTGCCTAGAGAGAATGAAAGAAGAAAACCATCTGGAAAGGTAAATTTTGCTCCTCATCATGTACAATTCTAGACCATTGGGATTTTGTACTCAATAAAAACCATCCACACATATTCAAATCCTCAAAAAGATATCAAAGCTCACTTAGCCACAACTATATTGTTAACTTGAAAGCTAAAGGTAACCCATGCTTCCAGAATGAAGAAATTTATGATGACTAAAATACAAATGCTTTTCTGTATGGAACAGAAGTTATGAGATGAAAATTACTCCTAAAAAATTATACAGGCATTGAATTCTGAATAGCCACTCCAGATTTTCTTTTTCATACAATCAAATACCACAATGTAGCGAGGCACCCTGAGGTCTCTTCAGGCTTTCTGATCTATTTTTCATCCAACCCAACCCCAGCTAATTTTGTCATGTCTCCAAGCATCCCTAATCCAAACTCTTCACCTCTCTCAAGGACCTTTGGAGAACTTTTGAAGCTCTCTCACCTTCTCCAATTCTGTGCAAATGCTTGGCAGCCACTATCATTTCTTCCCCCTGAGGTTTGGAACCTTTATTTCCACCTTTTTAGAGTCCCTCAGCATTTCTCCAGCACCAGAGGAGGCAAGCTATGTGTGTGAGCGTGATCCTCAATCACTATTCAGTATATCAAAACCAAAATCTAGTTTCCTTTAAAGTTTAAGTTCCATTTATTCTAGTTGTTTCCTGTTTGTGTTCATTTGTTATTGCCTTCATGTTTGAGGAATATCCTTTATGTGGGTCACCATGTAACTCCATTCAGGTCGCATCTTTTGTCATCCCCCTCAGTTATTGTGTTCTGAACCATCTTGTTTGATTCATCACGTGATCCTTTGCTAATTTTGTCACGTGATCTTTTCCTATACAATTTGGGTTTATTAAATGTTTATTTTCATGTCATGATCCCTTTCCTCATATACTTAGGATTTATGAGATATAATAGCTTGTTGACATGGATAATTGAACTGTGATATTCTCCAATTAAAACTACCTCTTCAATGGCCAATCAAACTCTTTTTTCAAACAAAACTCAACTTCGATGGTTCATATAGACTTCTTAATCAGTTTACATATGGTCTAAGCCTTAACCCCATGTCGGCAAACTATGTGGCCTTTAATTCAGATGGGTTACCAGAAGCAAAGAATTTATCATACCTGGCATTCAGGTTGTCCTATTCTTTCTGGAAATTCCCCCTTCAATCTTGCCATGTCGATAGTCTGTCATGTAAAAGAATTTAGTTTCCACGTATCGATCCAACTGGATATTTTGGGACCGAAAAGTTATGTGACACACAAGGGGTTTTAGTGTGCAGAGGAACATAAGAACGATTGCATGAGCATCTTCTTTAGGTTTGCCCTAGTGAATGAATGCCTAAAGAAGTCCAAATTTCTTTGGATGGGGCAATGCCACAATGCTTTTCGTACCAGCTTTCTGTTAGGGGGATGATTATATCGGCACATAGCGCCAAATCTGCAAAGGCCTGTCCTGATGTAGTACAAGCAATCTTGCTCTCCGGGACGCTCGGGATAAGGCCCAGATTCCATTGTTTTGGTTGATCGCAAGTTCATTTGCCACATTGCATCATCTGAACGACATTACATTGTATAACTGGGATCAGACATGTATACAAAAGCACATAATTCACAGCATTCCATTCCATCACCAAATATCTGGAATTAGATTTATACAAAACACATCAATGCGAAGTGATAGTCATCAAATTAAGAAGCCAATAAAGTAAAACATCTAACAGTTAGTCAGTTATAATACCAACGATGTTGAGCATCCCGAAGAATCAGTTTAATCATTAAAAAAAAAAAAAAAAAAAAAACAAACAAACAAAGTTTACCGTTATGATCCTCCTTCCCCTCCACCACCAAACTGCCACGTCATCCAACCACTCCGTAACTCTCATTAGCCCCCTCCAAAACCAGACAAGCCTTCCCTCACCTCTCTCTCTCTCTCTCTCCTCTAGCTTACACACACAAGAGAAGGGAAGAAGAGAGAGGGAGTGTGAGAGAGAGAGAGAGAGAGAGAGAGAGGTGGGGAGAAAAAAGAAGTCGTCTCTCTCTCTCTCTTTTTTCTTTTTCATCTCCCTAGCTCCTCCACCGCCACTCGCTCGCTCACGCGTTTTCAGAACCAAACTTCATAACCGACGTCGGTGTGCGCTGCGATGAGGGAAACCATCTTGTGACACGTGGCCAGTGTTTTAAAAAGAATAAACTGCTCACTTTCCAGTTTATCTTGTCTGTATTTTTGCATTTTTTTAATCACGGCCTGTAAGGTAAGACTTAAGGTTAATTGTTATCATTTTTAATTTTTTTTAAAAAAAAATTTATCGCATAAATATTATTAAATAATTTTAAAATTATTTTAAAAAAGTTTCACTTAAATACAATTAAATGAATTTCAAATTAAGAATTTAAATGATATTAAATTATTTATTAAATGATTAATTTATATTTATATTTTTTATATTTATTTTTTCACTTTTTATTTCTTTTCAATTTCTTTTTGTTTCTCTTTGGTTTCGTTTTCCATTTATCTTTCATTTTCTTTTTGTGTTCTTATTAAATAAATTACGTGTGAAGTGCGCTTATTGAAAATGTTTATTCTGGTGCTCAATATTATGTTTTGCACGCATTTGATATTCGTGTATATAAAATTATAGATAATAATATAAAAAATTGTTAATATTATTTTTTACATAATTTTTTAATATAATAATTATTAAAAACCTAAAATAAATGAGCAAAATTTATAGATTGATTAGTTATCTCTAACATAGAAGAATTCTTAATTGTGATAATTGAGAGATGATGATCTATATATATTTTAGACTCTTTTTTTTTTCAAAATTGTAATTATAACCTTTTAATCACAAATAATGTTATACCTTATTTAGCAAAATTCATATGTCTTATAAAATTATTATTATTATTATAGAAGCAACAAATTTAATTTCATTATCAAACAAGAGTTATTTGAATATTGAATACAGCGCATATAAACAACTTCATTTACTCCAAATTAAAGGAGTAAACAAATTCATTTAAATCGTGTATAACTTAAATACATGATAGGCACCCGAACGTTAGTAAGATAAAACAAACACCTTTATTTGGTAAGCGCGTTCCTCAATTGTTTGCAGCAGCCAATTTGAGTTTTTTTTTTTTTTAGTATAAAATACGAAATTTATTTACTAGCAATGCAATTATATACATCTTATTTAACCAAAAAAAAAAAAAAAGAGGAAATATGAAAAAGATTAATTTCACCCTTTACAATTTCGTCCATCACAGACAACTCTTCTTCAACTAAAACAACGTAATTTTAAATTAAAATATAATTTTACTTTAAGAAAATAATAGTAACACGCATTCACGGATTGGTTGTGCATTTTCTCTCTGTATAAAATGCTTCACTTTATCAGAGTGCTAAAGAAACATCTTTTACCAGTTGTCTTGATTATAGAATACTCCCTTAAGTGGATTTCCGATTATGGCCATTAACCCTTTGCCTGGAAAAAGAGTACAAAATGAGGGGAAGAAAAATAATATTTAGCATAATTTTAATTGTGTTTTAATATTAAAATTGATTAATATTAATAAACAAAGTTAATATAAAAAATTTGGTCATTTTTAAATCAATTAAGTGAATTAATTTCTGTTTTTGGAAATTAAGGGGAATGAATTTGATGAATTAGAGAGGAAACTTTTGAAATTTTTCTCTCGAATAATTTAAACATTTGCTAAACACAAATATAACCCCATTTTTTCTTATTTTAATTTTTTTTCTCCCTCTTTTTCTAACATATAATATAAAAATTAATTAAATATGTACTGACGCTTAATTTTATTATTATTTTTTTAGTCTGCAATGACTCCTACCGCGTGAACCTCCGCGAAAAAAGAAATGTAATATTTATTTATTATTTGGTTATTTATTAGTGGTCCACGTGTCTATAAGCTTTCGGGGATGTTCTCATTTTAGCAGGATCTCTGTTTAGTGTCGCTCTCTCTCTCTCTTTCTCCCCCTTTCTTCTCCTCTCTATCTCTCTAGCTGCGGTAGATCTCAATGATCCAAAGCGGCGCCGTACAGAAACAGCAAAGCCAAGGTCAGATGTCATTCTGCTGAGAAAATAAACGTTAGAATTTTCTTCGCGTTTGTCTCTTTCTCTCTCCAAACAGAAAAGACGGTAGATCGGCTTGGAGAGAGAAATTCCATCGTAGCATGAGGTTTCTCTCCTTCGCTGCCTGCCTACTTTTGGCTCTCTCTTCCATCTCTGCTCAGGTCTCCCTCTCTCCCTCTTTGCTGTAACTTTTGATTTAATTATGGTGACTTTTGATTATCTTTTGTGTTTAGGAGTCGGTGCTGGAAAATGAGAATGGAGAATCAAGCAGATCGGGTAAAGGTCTGGGCCGCCGCGGCATGGTGAGAGGCAGCAACTCTCTAGCTTTCAGTATTGCGCAATAATATATGCATTTTAATGTGGAATTGTTCTGTTTGAAGTCGTTAGGGTTTGGAGAACGGAGCTGAGCCATTCGTGTTTAGGTTTTGCATGTCTTGAGATTCTCAGGTCTTAGAATACTTTTGGTTCTGCGATCCGTTTTCGTAATTATGTGCTGTGGTTTTTGGTTTTTTTACAGATTGCTGCTAATGATTTCGACATCGATTCTGTCGGCCTCGCTCTTAATTTGGACTCGGGTCTTGGAATTTTTGATGCATTCATTGCTAGCTTGTCAATGATTATCGTCAGTGAGGTCTGTTCCGTGCACTTGCCTTTTATTCCTCCGCTTTTTTTGTCAGTTTTATCTGGCTTTAGTTATATATGGACAGAAATCCATTACTGCAAATTCCTATTCAGAATAAAAACATTATCTCTTGTAATGGATGTTTCCTCTGATTGATAATGCTGTTCTTAGATTGGAGATGAAACTTTTATAATAGCAGCTCTTATGGCAATGCGCCACCCTAAGTCAACTGTCTTATCTGGTGCCCTCACTGCCTTGATCGTCATGACTGTACGTTATTTCATTAATTTTTTGTTTTATGGTATGTGTACTTTTACCAGCAGAAAATTTCCCTCTCTCCTTTCTTAGTTTTTCCTTTTTGTTCAGTCTTTGACCTTCAACTGCAAAGCAATTTTAGAGCTTTGTAATGAATGCTTCAAGGGTAACATTTGAAGCTTATTGCCATTGTCCATGTCAATTAGGTGCTTTCCACTGGATTAGGTAGGATTGTGCCAAATTTAATATCAAGGAAGCATACAAATAGTGCAGCTACTGGTACAACTACTTTACTTTTATCTTTATTTATTAATGGGATGCTGCTTTCTCATCTTTGTTTTAGGTTTATCTCTTTGTAATTCCTTTTCCATGTAGAATTTCCACCTTACCTTTTTTCAATCGACTACAGGTTTTGTTTATGCTTTAGTTTGCTATCTCAAC
Source organism: Bruguiera parviflora (assembly GCA_019804595.1). Taxonomy (NCBI): domain Eukaryota; kingdom Viridiplantae; phylum Streptophyta; class Magnoliopsida; order Malpighiales; family Rhizophoraceae; genus Bruguiera; species Bruguiera parviflora. Next base: position 9,971,912 of record CM034048.1, on the reverse strand, counting down.
TTTGTTTATTCTTCTTGTTCTATGTGATGTAACTACTAAATGATTTGCTTTGCAAATTCTGCTAGCATAGTTGCATTTTACGGCCGCAAAATGATTTAGGACAAAAAGAATTTGTGAAGTTTAAAATTTGAATGGAGTAAAAAATAAAAAATATAAAAAAAACAATGGAATTAACAGCATTTCGTGAGTAGGGTTTAGGAATCACTCCTCATTCCTAAAAATAGGCACTATGTGTTATGACAGTCTTGCACGTTAGGATGCACACTTTTATTTGTAGATGGAATGTCTTGCATAGGCTGTTGTGGAACTTGATGGAAGTAGTATGCCAGTTTTTTGGGGTGCTGTACTGGGAGTAATATTTCATTTCAACAGTGCTTGATTTGACTACATAGATTAAGGGTTAGAGGCAAGTATAGAACTACTAATTTTCTTGGTTGTCAGAGAACAGTGTCTTTGCTGTTGATTATTTCAAAACTTTGTACCTGTATATGCGGTTTTCCCCAATCTGTTACTGTTGACACCACCAAAAAATTGTCATTGAGCCTACCAATAGAAACCATCTTATTGACAACTATGATAGCTGGGAATCTGTGGGCTGCCTTATAATTACTTTTGTTCATCTTCAAAAATAAAATGGATTTTTCAAGAGAAACGAAGCAAATAACTGGTAGATGAGCCTTCTTGTATGTTTCTTTTGTTGATTTATGTCTTTCTAATTGTAGAATGCACTGCTGTTGTCAGGTACTTGTGATGGACTAAATTGTTCTCGGTTCATGGAAAGTAGTGAAATAAGCATTGAAATGGGCTGCTGCAGTGTAGACTGGAAAAAAAAATAAAAAAAAGAAAAAGAAAAAAGAGATTAAGTACTCTGAAATAGCATCTCATAATGAATCCTTCTGGAATCTGACACTTGATTTTTTTTTTTTTATTTATATCAAAATTTCTAGCACTCAAAGTTAAGGATGCTGAATAGTTATCACATTATTTCCTTGTATCAGTTTTGAGGATTCAGAAAACGTTTTGGCAAACATTCGTTGATTATTGGACTTTTTCCTTTAATTTATGCTCCTTTCTACCAAATTTATAGCAATGGTTGCATGTTCTTGTAGTCTTCATTTATTCTTAATTCTCCATCAAGTAGCTGTATGTCCATTGGTTTGCCTTTATAACCCAATTGAACATTTGAACTAGGCCTAACATTCTTTGTATAATTGAAGGAAAACAAATGGTGAATTTCAGAATAGGGATTTCTCTTAATAAATCTTTTCAGAAGGTGCTGCAGTAGTGCTTTCAGCATTTTTCTGCCCGCAGCTATTGATTCATTTTAACATGACCATGTGTGTGGTAATTCCTGTTTCTGATTAAGTTCATGACACTTGAAATGATTTTGATGCTTTTATCTTCTTGAGTTTTGGATTTTTGGCACTTGCACTGAGCCAGATTCTAATCCTATTAAATAAATGTATTACACTGCAAATCCATGGGCATTGTTTTCATAAAAAATGAATTTGGTTCTTGTTATAGTCTTGCAGATATTTGATTGACCTAGAATGTTAGCTTGACTATTTGGTTATATGTTGTGCTGCATAATTTCAGCTGTCTAACCTTTTAGCTGCTCTGGATGAGAAATTGAGTGGAACCTAACCTCTTTGTTTCTTTTCATGCTTAGTTCTTTATGCCTTTTTTGGGCTGCGGTTACTTTACATTGCGTGGAGATCGGATTCAAAATCATCTCAGAAAAAGGAAATGGAAGAAGTATGTTTTTCATGTCTTGAGTTTCAGTTTGTTTCCTTGATATATGTCTAATTCCTAAGGGAAAAGAGAGCACAAAGATGCTGTTTGTTTTGATTACTGTATGACTTAGTTCTAGTATAAGCTTGCACTTCAAGTTTTATATGCCTTTTGGATGTGTACTGCACATGAAGAAAGGACCATTGAATGGGTTGGTCATCTGATTCACAGATGATAAACCCAAAAAAAAAAAAAAACCAAGAAAGGAACATAGGATAAAACAGCAAAGACATGCTCAGATTGCTAATTCTGGTCGATTTAAACTTGTTCAAACTCTGCTTCTACAGTGTTTTTAGATCACTGTTTATACAGGGGCCACAATAATACATAGATCATAGCTTATATAGCACATATTTCAAACTAATCTAGACAACCTCATTATGGTCACGTGACTGTTTTATTGACCTTGTAGCAATAACAAAATATAGAAATATAAGACGCTTAACTCTGAGGTAAAACCAAATACCGAAGTGTCTCCCAGATCTTTGACCTTTTATAAGGTTCTCCTTCATCATTTAAACCATAGAGTTTGTAGTCTTATTTTATGTGTCATCAGAGGCCTTGTTTTCATTTATCCATTGCTTGAAAATTTTTTATGAACAAAAAGTTGAATGCTATGTTGTTTTGGACAGACTTTAGGTTTCCTTGTCAAGTGGTTGTAATCTGTTGGATTAGCCTTTGAGCTAATTTATGCATTTGGCCTAAATCTCATTTTTCCAGAAATCAATGGTGTTTTTTTTTCTTTGGTGAGGGAGATGGTTCCATGTTCATTAAAGGGCATTCAAATTGCTGTTAATCTAAGGCCATTAATGTTGGATTGACGTATCTGTTTGAAGAGTTTTCTCTAGATAGTTTCAGTGAAGCTTTGGATTTTTCCCTCTTGGCCTTAATTTTATCGCCGCTTGTCCGTGAATTGTGCATCTTGGATTTGGTATTATTATTGAATGAAATCATCTTGCTTTCAGGTAGAAGAGAAACTAGAGTATGGGCAAGGGAAAACAGCTGTCCGCCGCTTCTTCTCCAGATTTTGTACACCAATATTTTTAGAGGTATGATGTAGCGTCCAGACTTTTTTCAGCATTTTGGTTCCATTTTATGTCAGATTCTCTTCTGTGGGATATTGTAACGTGAGTTGCATGCTAATTCTTTTGCCGTTGTCTGGATAAGCCTTTGTCTTTTCGATACGCTGTTGCAAGCCTTTCAAAGGAAATACTTGGCTTAAGTTTTCTTATTTTGTTCTGCAGTCATTTATTTTAACATTTCTAGCTGAGTGGGGGGATCGGAGCCAGATTGCAACAATTGCCGTGAGTAGATCTCAATTTATTGATTATCCTTGCATTTTTGTTTGAGTGTGGACCAGCCCAAAATTGATTCTTTTCTCTAGTGCGGTCATACTCTAACGGACGCTAAATTAGTTTATGAGCTTTTCTTTTCCTTTTTACGCATAATTGTATCTCTCTTATAGTTTGTCGATGTCTGTCCAGAGCCAAAGCCACTGATTAAAAGTTTTGGTTAACTGTATCACCAAGTTTGTTACTAGAAGGCTGTGGTTTAATTATAAATTGTTTTGGGTTGGTATTGGGTTCCTTCTCAAATTGGTCGGTGTTCTGAAAGAATGAAAAGCACACAAGAATGGGATTTATTCAAATGATTCAAGTGATTTAAGTGAAAAACATACCAAATGGGATTTTTTTCATTGTGTATGCAGGCGTGCCTATGGAATTTATTCAAATGATTTAATTACATTGCACCATGATATGCTAGCATGTTATCTTAACGGTGAGAATTCCTGTGTTCAGCTGGCAACACACAAGAATGCGGTTGGTGTGGCCGTGGGGGCTACAATCGGACACACACTCTGCACATCGCTCGCTGTGGTGGGGGGAAGCATGCTAGCGTCAAAAATCTCTCAAAGGACGGTTGCAACAATTGGAGGCTTGCTTTTCCTTGGGTTTTCCCTGTCTTCTTATTTCTACCCTCCTCTATAGTTGTGATATTTCCACTAATTGGTGACTTATTCTTTTGTACAACTATTACATACATGATATATTAGTCAATATTCAAGCCACGCAGTACCACCCGGATAACTTCTGGGTTTTGCAAAGTTTCTTTGTTTTTTTTTTTTTTTAAGGGTTGTTGTGTCGTTCTCCTCCGAAGAGTTGATTTTGCTCAAGTGGGTAGGATATCTCGATGTTTGCGAAAGTTCTGCCAATTGAAGAAGTGAGGAGATTCTCTGCGGGTTCACAAAAGGTTAATAAAAGAAAGAAATTTATGTGAACATTTAATTACACCACAACCCGCAACTTGTCGGTTTACCGATGAAGTGCAATGAATTTGAATTGTTGTATGGTTTAGTGATTATTAAGTTTTAGATTCGTGGTGAGACTTGGTATTTGAATTTTAGATATTATTAATAATTAAATTTTCCTCTTACACTACAACTGGACCCCAGAAAAGAAGAAGAAGAAGAAGAAAAAAAAAAGGATAAATGGCATGACATGTCAAGCACGATGAGTTCAATATATGAAGGGCGTAATATACCCGAAAATAAAAATACATGAGATCGATAGTTTTAATTAGTTAAGGAGTAATCTTCATTTTAAAGCAAATTTAATTTTATTCATTGAATTGAATATCCGTCAGAGAAACTATGAATCCAGAATATAAAGATGAATTTGACTTTCAGGACAACCGAGTATTTTCAATTGAAAGGGTGTCGGTAGACATGTGGCGTTTGACGCAGACCTCTTGTCTCCACTCTGGTTGGTTGAGTCTGAAACTAAATCCAGAAAGAAATTAATGGTGAAGGTGGGGAGAACTTTAAACTCCCATTTATATTTGGACCTCGAGTTAGTTATATAATTTTTTTGGGAACCACGAATGCCTCTTAAAGCACCTCTTTACTCTGGTATTCCTAGAGAGACCCAGTTGAACTTAAGGCGGCCTCATCTCTCATCTCAAGGCAGACATCAAGAGGAGAAGATTGCAAACAAAAAAGACTTTGGAGGACCACTCCTATGTTCATTTATTCTTCACATACCTTTCAAATTCTTTTCTTCTTTTTTTTTTTTTTTTTCTTTCTACAACTAGAGAAATTCTACGAGGGGATTTAAAGGAATTGCTGCATGTAAAACTAAGGCTTTGTGAGGGGAGTCTCGTAACTCAACAATTTTGAGGGGAAAAAGAAAATGCTAACATTTAATTGACGGTGACAGAATGCTTCCGAGCGTCAGCCACCGCGCGGGTCATCTTCAGCCCAAATGCATTATTGTTTCCAATGCCATAAATCCACCGTCTCCCAGACTCCCACCAAACTAAGGAACTGAGGCACTAAAAGCTTTTATATCCCATAGCTAGGGGGCCATCGTTTCGTTATCACACCCTGTTTCGTTCGGTTTTTGATTTCCTTATTATCCACACTCAAAACTATAAAATTCTTTTCGCGTGCCATCACACAAATTACTTTTCAAACTGTTCTTGAGTACCTCTCAACCACATGTTTTATTTTTTTTTTAATTTTTTTAAAAAATTTTGAGAGAGACTCGTTAGCCCCAAATTATACAATAAATATATATATTTTTTGTGTTTACAAATTATATATTTTTAATATCAAAATAAAAGACTCTAATTGTGAACTGAGCGGTAAATAACAGCATTAGCGACTTCGGAAAATTTTTTTGTTTATAATTTTAATTATGGTGATGTACGGTGGACAGTTGCGACAAGGACTTTGCTATGAGTAAAAAATTTGTTGCGTATTATGAATATGTATTTTAAGATTATAGTTAAAATACCACCAACTCCATACATGAAGAGAACCGTAATGGAGTAATTCGCAAAAGTTACACTTGCATCCATTGTAACTTTATTTACGCTTCCTTTGTTATTTAATTTTTCAACTTTTTTTTTGGGGGGGGGGGGGAAGAGCATCAATAATTGCAAATAAAAAAGTGAGGCCCCTCGCAGCAAGATCTACCTTAGGTGTGTAAAGTTACTGCTTGCAAAGATGCTAGAACTCGTATTATAGTGACTGAAACAGTCTATAAAAAAAGAGGGTACGCCGCCCGACTAGCTTCCCAAGCCATAAGTGGTTTTGTTTTAGCCTTTTTTTTAGCTGCCAGACTGCGATTGGTTCCAAGGTGGGTGTGTGTGTTAATCATTTCAAATGTCTCCAATGGCTCTAACTGGTCAGCTAGAGGTTGATCTCGATTTGCAGTCGCCTGCTGATAAGATGTTCAACGTTCTCAGGAATGAAGCTCACCGTCTCCCCGCTTTATCCTCCGACAAGGTGCATGCAGTTGAGCTACGTGAAGGCGACTGGCACGTCGAGGGCTCTGTCAAGCTCTGGACTTTCACAGTAGGTAGGGCAATTTCAACCATGATTATGCATATCTCAAGAGGGAACGTTTTAGTTGCTCAGCTGAGTCGTTAATCATAATAAATCATGCCTCCAATTATTTGTGCTTGTTAAGCAAAACCATTGCCCCATATCTGGATAAAGTGCCGAGGGAAAGGTTATAGAATGATCCATGTAATTATCCGGAAGGTGCTGGGGTGTCCGCGGCAGTGACACGAACATTCTGATCAATTATATGAAAAGGGTAGGCATGAAAAGCTTGGTCGAGAAAAAGCTACGCTTACTTTTTTTTCTTTTTCTTTGGTTTAAGTATACCAAATTTATTATTTTTAATTATATATATATATATATATATATATATATATATATATATATATATAGATAGATAGAGAGAGAGAGAGAAGTGCATTAATTGATTGGTACATGAGGAAGGATAACACACGACCGGCTAATCAATCCTAACATTCTTCTATATGTAGAAAACAACAAAAGATAGTAATGTGATGGAATTGTAATTTTCATTTTGAAATTTTAGATGGGAAGATTGAGACTTTCAAGGAGCAAGTCCTAATGGACGATGAAAACAAGTCAATTTTATTCGTAGGCGTGGAAGGAGACTTATTCAAGCAGTACAGCAGCTATAGGGCTGCAGTTCAGATTGCCCCAAAGGGAGAGGCCAGCTTGGCAAAAATTCTGGTTGAGTATGAGAAACTGAAGGAGGATGTACCTCCCCCAACCAAGTATTTTGAGTTTGTGGCTGATGTCATCAAAGACATTGATGCACATCTTGTCAAGGCCTAAAATATGGTGGGATTGCGAGTGTCCGGACCCCTTTGCCCTTCCTAGCAATCTCGATAAGTTCTTGATGGCATGGTGCTTGTGTGTGTGTGCGTGCGTGTGTGTGTGTGTGTGTGTTACAGTTTGCGAGCTCGCATTGATTCAGCATCCATAAAAATTACTCGTGTAATAAAAATTTGGACAACATGTGCAATGCATTTTATTAGAATTCACCTATTCCTTTTCTCCTTGTCTTTTTTATTCCCCCCCCCCCAAAAAAAAAATTAAGAGTGACCACTGATCTAAGCCTGTATTGAGCCATTCATTTTGTTGTGATATTATGAAAACTTTATGAGTTTCAATTCACACCCTTTATCTGTCTTCATTTGTTCAGCTATGGGGGTTGTTACTGCGAGCGTTGGTAAGCCCAATACAGATAGTCTCATACACAAATGTAAACAATTCTTAAATATAAAAGTTGAAGCTTTGGATTTGTTAGTACAATAATGTGATTAAACCTATCACTTTTTTTTTTTTTGGGCATAAGAAAATTTTGTAGAAATTTGATAGCTAAGATCTAAACTTTTAACTTTTTTTTTTAATTTTAAATTTACATTTACCAAACTCTAATTTATATTCTATAATAATTCACAGTATATATTTTAAAATATAAAAAATATATATATACAATAATTTAAATCTCTTAATTAACTTGATGAAAATTGTAAAAAGATATATTTATTTATTTTTTTAATAAAATTTATAATGTTATGAAAAATAACTCTAATAATTAACAAAAAATATTATATATAATCTATTTAGTTATGTTATTTAGTAATAATATTATTATTTAAAAAAATTAATATAATAAATAATTTTATTTCAAATTTTAGTCCAAAAATATTTTTGTTATTATTTTAATAAAATATAGATAATTTAGTTTATTTATAACAATTATAATTATATTTTTATAATTATTCCAAAATTTTTAATAAACATTTAATATAATATATTAATTATTACTAAAGTCAAAATTTAGTGTACAATTATTAACCAAATTAAAATAAAATATATTAAATATTTTTTTATTTATTATTGTTTACGTGACCGAGCAATGCATAGAAATAAATATTTATATAGATATTGAGCAAACGCTTGTGTTTTTTTTTTTTTTTTCAAGAAAATCATTAGGTGGTAAAAATTTGATGGACTCAAGTGAATATAACAAATGTTTATATTATATTTTATATAGCAATATAAATTATTATAATATAAAAATATTCATATTTATTTAAATTTATTAAATTTGTATAAACCCTTTTTTTTTCTTAAAAAAAAAAGAAAAAAGTAAATAAATGTAAGATAGGATCCTCGACCTACTCCCTCCGCAAGAGAAGAGTGGCCAAATGCATTAACATGGATGCCTCTAACCTTCGCACCTCTGGGTGTTCTTAATTTGCATTTGTCACCCTATATTTTCTAATTGCAAAAATCAAGTCGATCTATGGCATTTCTGATAAATTCATTGACGATGCATAGCAAAACGAAGTTGCTTCGATACTCAATTTTATTTTATTTTATTTTTTTGACCCAATCTTTTCGCCGTATAATTTTAACGTAAGTTTCAAAACTTTATTATTTCTAGGAGTTGTTCATCGTAATTTATATATAAAGTAACCCTTTTAAATCTATATTTATTTGAAAAACATTCATCCCCAAGTAACCTTTAGGTTATTTTTTCTTTTAAAACAATTTCAACTTATGATAAAAAATTGGCTAATGATTCTAACGATTCCTTAATTATTATTATTATTTTTTTTCGTGCATGATTTGATTTAGAAATCTTTTTTTTTTTTTGCGGGTATAATCATTCAATTACAACACATAGATTAAAGGTCATTAATTATTAAAAAAATAAGAATTAAACCTTTTATTTTCTATTTTTTAAACAAAATTAATTTAAACATTTTATTTTTGTTATGAGAGAGGCCAAACGGTAAATTCATATCTATCTATATATAGATATGAGGAGGTGGAAATGTCAAGAAAGGAGCAGAAAATAAAATCATTATAACTCAAACATAAAATTAAAAAATTTTAACAAAAGCATTGTAATAAGTTGCATTAAAAGAATGCTGTCTTGTCTTACTCTCCTCCTCTCACCTTAAGGCTTGCGCGAAAAAAGTCAAACTTGGACGATTTCTAGAAGCATGGAAAGGGATTCGCGACCGAGGAATTGCCCAACTTTGACTTTTTCAAATATGACTTCTCAAGAAGAAGCGCCGGCGGATACGAATCCAATACATGTCACAATCACGGGGATTCAAATAAAAATAATAAAATTTTTTTTTCATTATTACTTATTTTTGATATAAAATAAAAATTTATATTAAATATTAAAAAAATTAATTCAAATTTATCGATATTAACAAATTATTTTTAAATAAAATGATTGATATACTTACAATATATATGTATATATATTTTTAATTTTTGCTCTAAAATACCTTATGTTTTTGGGTAAAAAAATACCTTGTTTACTAAATCATATTTGAGATGTGATATGTAAAATTAAGTCCATAAAATATGAAAAATTCTATACAACCAACTATTACTAGAATTGCTAAGTTTTAAAATGTTCATGGTAAATGAATTTTGTAATTTATGGCAATCAAATTATCTTTATAATTTACTCATGAAAACGTGTTTATCTCAATAAATCAATCAATACTATTTGGTTTTAGGCCACCAATTTAGATTGAGTTAGTTACAAGATTGAAAAAGTTAATAATTGGACTAGTGTTTAAAATAGAAAATGAAAAGGTGTGGTTAAACTACCTTCAAAGGAATGTGGACAAGAGAATGGTGAGAAAAAGAAAAAAAAGTAAAAAAAAAAAGAAGAAGAGGATGGAAAAATGATGGTGAAAAAGAAACATAAGGAAGAAATTTCAATCTATTTCTTACATCAATCCGTATATTTATGAAATAATTGCAAATTTTCATACAATTTTAGGCTAATGACACATGAATAATTAATCTTCAATTTAAACATTCTATTATTTGACTTCAAAATTTTACTCCTTATATTTTGTACGTCTAAATTAATATAAATGTAATGAAATCAGGTTTTTTTTTTTTAAATTTAAATTCTACATTTCTTTTTCCTTTGATAAATGAATTTTTCTTGAGGATTGCAGGTTTGATCTCCCCTGCTCGGAAAAGACACCACCAAACAGCCCTTCAAATGCTTTTTGCTGAATTGGTATAAAAGATAAAAAAAAAAAGTGAAAAAAAAAATAAAAACAACTTTGGACCACAAAATTTTAGTATCATTGAACTAATTTATTGAAGTATTTTAAGAATATTTAATAATCAAAAAATTTTAATTATTAAATATTCTTAAAACACTTCAATAAATTAGTTTTAATTTTAATAAAAAATTATAAACTTTACAAAAATAAAAAATTACTCTTAAAGTTCGTTTATTTTTGATAAAACATATTTTTATAATTTTTTGTATACTATTTTTTTACAAATTAAAAATATGTAACCAATAAAAATAATTATAAAATTTTAAAAATAATAATTTTTTATAACAAATAATAATAAGTAAAGTTATTTTTGTAAATATTATAATAATTAAGAGAAAGAAAGAGTACCTAAATTGTTCTATTCAATAAAAAATTAGTCAATTTTTTTATATTTTTATTTATAATAATAATAATAATAATAATAATAATAAATTTATATTAAAATTTAAAATTATATTATTTTAATTTCATTATATAAAGATTTAACAATACAATTAAATAATACAAAAATTATATATATATATATATATATATATATATATAAAAAATTTTTTAAATATATATATTTTATATATATATATTTTTTTTTTTAAAACAAACATTTTTTTATTATATAATTAACTATTAATAATTGGAAAAAAAAAAGGAATAATTTTATTTGAGTTGGAAAAGGATTTCCTTGTGTTCTTTACTATATATCACCTCGCGACGCCTTTTCCATGCCACCACACAAGACAGAGAGAGTTAGAATCCCAAAGGAAAACGACTTCTTCTCTCTCTTTCGCAGCTTCCAAACAGCCTGCTCTTCTTCTCTCCCTTGTCTCTTATTTTCTTGACCCAAAAAAAAAAAAAAAGTAATAATAATGGAAAGAAAAGCTTCGGAAGACAAGGAGAAGAAGAAGAAGAATAGAATGTGTGACGGTGGTGGCGACGACGACGTTTCCGTCCCTCCGACGAACTTCTCCACGGTGGACGATGGCATTTTCCGATCTGCCTTTCCTCAGCAGCCCAATTTCCCCTTTCTTGAAACCCTGAACCTCCGCTCCATCGTGTGAGTAAACAAGATTACGCGTGCATACATGCCTACATTTATTACATACGTATAGCTTTAGCGAATCGAGAATTTTGTAATTTTTCTCTGTTTTTCTTTTTTCTTTTAATATCATATCAATTGTCGTAATTTTTTTTTTTTCAAATTTTCGTCGATATTGAACTTGGTCTTGGGATTTTTATGTGAAAATAAGGAGAGACGATTGGTGGGTAAATTAATTATTTTTCCTTTTTTCTGTTTTTGTTTTTGATTTCATAATTGTACTGGATATTGAGTGAGCATCAAGTTTTTATGGGTATTCGAATTATCGAATTGTGTTTTAATGTGATTGGAAATTGGAAATTGGAGCAGATACTTGTGTCCTGAGCCTTACCCAGAAGAGAATATGAAGTTTCTTAGTGCTCACAATATCAAGCTATTCCAGTTTGCTATTGAAGGGAAGACGGTAAATTCTTTTGCCCTTGTTTTAATTTCTTTAAATTTTATATTGGGGGGGGGGGGGCCCGGGGGGGGGGCGCTGTCTGTGTCTAAATTATGCAATCTGTTTTCTTAATTGGAATTCGTTGTTGGACATCGATACTAACTTGCATTTGTGCGTGTCAATCTGCATTATTCTGCAACTGTACTTGAGAAAATCTGGAATTAATCATCTGCATTTGCAGGAGCCTCCTGTATCTATTCCCAATGATGCTATCATGGAGGCCCTGAAAGTCTTAATTGGTATTAAATTACTTGCTGCTAAACTTCTATTCAATTTTGCACTATACTCCCATGTGTTATTTTTCTCATCGCTGCTCTTCTTTTCTTTTCTTCAGATGTTAGGAATCATCCTGTGTTGATTCATTGCAAACGTGGAAAGGTGAGTTTTTCTTTGACTTTTGCCTGTATCTGCTAGAGTCCAGTACCTTCTCTGTTTACTCTGTGTTTGTGTGTGTGTACACACATGCTTCATCCAAAACTACTCCAACTATATGCCAAGTACTGCACTTTCAAGGATTAGTAGCATGCATCAATTGTATGTTTTCCCCCCTGCCTGTATGCTGAAGACGCAAAATCAAATAGATTGTTGCGGTGGTACTGTGGAAATTGATCCATTGGCCGAAAAGGGAAGATTTCTTGCACAAAACATTTAATGTAATAGTCCATTAGCAGATTGGAGCGGTTGCATAGTATGTTCTTTGCAGCCCCAACTTATTTTTGAGTGTTTTAGCACCGTCCATGGCAAAACTTAACAAAACGGATATTAATGCTGCTTGGATGAAAACTTGGCTCCATTTACTAGGCTGCTACATCATTTGCTGCCAATGACTCTTGATTTTCCTGTTTGCTCTTATCTTATTCTCATATTCTATCTTGGTAACTGCAGCATCGCACCGGTTGTCTTGTTGGTTGCTTTAGAAAATTGCAAAACTGGTGCTTGTCTTCTGTGTTCGAGGAATACCAACGTTTTGCTGGAGCGAAGTCAAGGATCATTGACTTAAAATTTATGGAGAGCTTTGATGTCAAGTGCCTGAGGCATTGCCTTTACAGCGTTATCTACCAGTATCAAGGGTACGGTTTGATCAAAAGGCGGTTACTTTACAGGGAAGAGAGTATACAGAAGCCCCAAATAACGTCAATTTAAGGTGGGGGGTTTTAGGATCCGTGTTTTATTTTGGTTCCTAATCACACACAGCTGTTACAACCTTCGCCCAAAAGATCATTCAGATAGTTTAGCCTGTCAATTTGTTTACGAGTGAACAAAAGAACAAGTTTTTCATCTCTTTCTCTTGAAAAAATGCTGTATTCCAATTGCTTACCAGGTGGCTGGACAGACAGATGTCTATGATTCAGTCCCTCGGTTTGATGGGGTAGTGACAGCTAACTAGAAATATTTTACCGGCCCCCAAAGGACATAATTTTGAGTTCTATTGTTTCTTGATGAGCACGTCTGTTGTGGTCCTCGGAAAATTTCTACAAACAACGTTGAAATCATATGTTATTACATTCCAAAGACGGCTTTGAGGGGCAACAATTCTGCGTGTCTCTCATTTAAAAAATTAAGTTTACATTCAAGAACACTCTATTTTGGATCCAGGAAATAATTTACATCTATATTTTGTAATCTAATAAAAAACTAACTAAAATTTGACTCTAGTAACAATTAACCTTCTCCTTGAGTATCCATTAATAGAAATTTCGAAATAATTACAAAAATGGTACCATAAATGCTCCAAAGTGAATAAATTATCTTCAACTTGTTGAGAGAAAAAAGAAAAAATCATTCTTGGCGTTGGATTTTGAAGCTGAATTGCTTATGGATTGTATTCTGAATTGTTAGGATCTGTTTTTTTTTTTCAAAAATCATAAAATTTTTCAAATAAAGTAATATACTTTTTGTCATTTCCATTACATTAGACTAACGACAATTAGTCATAATAATAATATTATTTTTTAAAAAAATTTTAACAGATGAGATGTTAATTTTTATCAAACTCAGAATATAGTATGCTAAATGTTATTTTTCCTTAAAAGAAAAATCTTGAAAATTTTAACAAATACTACATTCACTTCTACTAATACCATATAATCTTTATAAGAGCTAGTTGGATTTGGATATGTGTTTTACAATATATTTTATTCCCTAGTTGTAATATTACCATCAGCAGTGGGCTCTTTCATCTTGGAGGGGGCCATCAGCCATGGATAAATTTTCTTCCCCAAACCGAAATGGGGGGGGGAGGGGGGGGGGGGGGGGGTGGAATGCAGGGAGGGGGTACGGGGACTCGCGTGGATTTCGCGGTGCTTCTTCTTTTAGTTTTATTTATTTATTTATTTTTAAGGAGAAGGGATATTATATTCAAGTAGATAAATAATATGTGTAAGAGAAATAATAAAACGTACTTATAATTATTAAGATGTTTTGTTTGCGTATTATCTTGTCTGTTTGCATATACTATATTATTTATTTTACGTATTTAGTTTATTTGTTTACACATCATACACTGTTTATACATTTATCTTACTTATTTTTACATTATATATATATATATATATATATAAGAACTTATACTCACCTCCCCACCCATACTGTTGCAAGATCCCAAGTAAAATCGTTCTTATCTTTTAAAATAAGAGTATTATTAGGTAAATATATTTATAGAAGCACGTAATAATTATGAGAGTATTACACTAATTTTTTATTTTTAATTTTATTATCTTATGTTAATAAAAAATAATTAATTTATATTTTTTTATGTTCTTCTAAGTGTATTCATTTAATTTCTCTTTTAAAATATATTAGACTAAAATTTTAGGAGGCATGTCCAACTATAATCCAAAAATTAAATATTAATTTACATCAATAAATTTTAACAATTAATTAATTATAATTAGCACGACCCTTAATGAGTAACATGACAACCGCGATTAACTAAGGTGATATTGGTTAATTCCGTGGCTAATTGTCACGTAGATGTAATAGCTCTCAAAAATGAACTAGGACAAAATCCTAGGTCACATGTCAAAGTTCAGGGTACAACTCCCCTTGCACGTTTAGTCTTTCGCTTGCATGCGCTCGCACGGGTGGAGGGCTTCAAAATGCTGTGTCTCTCTCGATTGATGAAGCCAGAGGAGGAGGAGGAAGAAGAAGAAGAAGGATACTACAAATATCAGCTGGTGACAAAAGCAGATTGGTTTTCAAAAGTAATATCCTTTTGAAGCGGATATCACCCTACAACCGTATACTCACACTCGTCTCCTTTCATAGCTCTTTTCTCGGTGCTCTCCTATTCATATTAGCGTTCCGAGGAGGGAGCGTCTGCCATGAAGTCGGCGGACCTCAGGGTTCCGTGTAGACTCACGCATGGAAGCGCATTATCGCTGAGAAAATTGAGTATGGGCGTTCTTGCTGCTGTGCACGTATTTAGGGTTTTAACGGTGGTTGTTATGTTGTTGGCTGTGGGAGCCTATGTTTCTGAGGTGTCAAGAGGAGACAGCTTAAGGGTGTTCCAATTGGGCACACGTTCCATGTTACTCTTGTTCTTTTGATGCCCGAATCCGATTACAATAGGCCAGTTGGTGTTCTTCGGGTATGTCAATTTTTCCTTTGGCAATTCATTAGCTGATGTTCCATACATTCACAAATGCGCATCGAATCCACTGGTCTGTTTTTTGTGCCAAAAGCCTGTTTCATTTTTGGGTTTATCGTACAAGTATTCTTTTTGTGTGGAAGTTGATTTCAGGAAACTCTTTGGACATGCAGTAGATATTATTATGCATAATATCGTTGACCTTATTCTTATCGTTTGCAAATTGTTGACAACTTAAGTTGTTTTAAGCCTGAAATCGTATCTTCACTCAAATTTTTTTGTTCATGATTGGTTAGTTCCTAAGATGGGTATTACGTTAATTCTCCAGTCACCAGCAATCCTAGAGTGCAGCGTCATTCTGGTTGCCTTTGGTTCCTGGCTCGGACATATTATAATCTAATTGAAAGTATTCATTATGACTTCTGCATTTATCCATGCCAGAATCCTGCTAGAAGGGTGTGTCTACCAGTGACACAGACCAAGTTTCATGAATATCTGATGCGAAGCTCAACATAAAATGCCTATCTCCAAAGTGCAGATAAGAACTGCCTGTTGATTCTTTGTTGCCCCCGTTTTTGCCTTTTCATTTGTGGTTTGTGCAAATATGAGGAGCTATGTAAAGGTAAAATTGAACAAATTCTTGCTGTCAACTAAGGAGCTCTAACTTCCAAAATATTGAGAATCATATGTCACATTTGATTAGCATTTTGACAAGTACTAGTTGCCAAAATTTACATATAAGGCTCATTACTAGGAAAGATTCTCTCTTGCTTTCTTACTCCTCTAGGCTTTTTCTTACTGAAAACGTGTGTACCCAACTTTTCTCCTTTCCCGTCTTTGATTCTTACCCCTTATCAGTTTAGTTTTGTAAAACTAGAAGATCAATCTAGAATAGACTTCATTAACACTTGTTAGCATCCTTGCCATTCTATGTTTGTGCATTGCAAACCACTGAATACCATTTTGTCTTAATAAATTTATTGGCCTCCGCCTAATTGCTGACAGGTAATATATATGCAGAGCATACTATATAGTATGAATAAATATTTGTATGATTTATGACCGTATATGCATGCACACCTACTGGTTTATCATAGTCCACAAGGACTCGGGAACTCTCTTCATGTATCATGCCATGTCATTTCTTGCTTTATCAGTTGACTGCAGAAATTTTATTGGCTAGTGGGAATGTGAAAACAAAAGCAACGCAGCCATGCATGTTGCGATACAGAAGCCTCCCCGTACGCCTTGTACGAACCGTCTCATTACTCGCTTTATCAGTTGACTGCAGAACTTTTATCAGCTAGTGGGAATGTGACAACAAAAGCAACGCAGCCATGCATGTTGCGATATAGAAGCGTCCCCGTACGCCTTGTACGAACATTTCTGATGAGCATACCACTCGTATTAGGAGTTTCTGAAGAAACCCAGAGGATATCAGTTGAGATGATAAAGCACAAGGCAGGTTATCAAAGGACCAAGGCACTCAGAGTGACACTTATTCCGAGAGCCGGAACTTCATTTCTTCCCCAACTTTATGAGGCAGAAATGCCCTTGAGCTCAAAGCTACCATGGACAAGAGAACTTGTTCACAATTGGAAATGGAAACTGTATGGGCTTCAATCTATATTTACATTATGCTACTTATAGTTCTTATCTGTTGTTGTAGACCCCTTGTGTTTCGAAGCACAACGGTAGAAATCAGTGCTAATGACCATTTTGAAACAGATGGCTTCTAAAAGGTCAAAAGAGACTACTATTGGAACAAGAGATGATAGAGGAATTTCAGACTTGGTGAGAAAATGGCAAGAAAAAAGAAAAAGAAGAAGGGAGGGAAAGGCAATTGTATTGCAAGGTGATGTAGCAGAAGCAGTCGGCTCGTCAGCCTCAAGCAGCATTACAAAGGAAGATCCAAGTGGGGTGATTGAAGAAGACATCGCAGATTCTGAATCCGTGTGTTTAGTTGGTTGATCACTCTAAGGAAGATGGCTGCATGGGATTGAGCTTTTTAGCAAGTGCCAGCGTTCACATTGTTGCAATATCCTGCGAGCCTGCGTCATATCTATTCACAAGTTGTCTTTCTTGTCCTGCATCATGTCTATTCACAAGTTGTCTTTCTTGTCCAGATTAGTTCTCAAACAAAGTTGCACATATCTTGTCTTTCAAATGCAAATTCAATCGAAAAGACTGGCAGCACCATCCAGTCCCGCTGAGTTTGTGGAATGTGTTAGACCCAACTGGGTTTCAAACTATTTGTGTGCTATTGTCACTTTCTTTGGTTAAAAAGACAAGAGTGACTGAAAGTGACAATGTAGGCTCAATATTTTGTGTTCGACGGCGAGAACTCCATTCTAGCTAGTTGTCATAGTCCATTCACCTTCTATATTTTATTTTTGGCACAAGTGGTTATATATTGACTCGCCTTATCATAAATTTGTTTTTGCAATGGGCCTGTGGCCTCACATAGAGTCCTGTAATGTAACACATGGATTATTATTAAAGTTCTACGTAACAATGGGGAAAAGGGGAAACAAAACCGAAAAGAGAGGTTAGAAAATGGTAACGAGATTTTAAGAGTGCAGGATTTGAAAAAACAACATATTGCTGCTACTTTTGCTTTTTACTAAGATGTGTCCTGCCTTCTGTGATATGAACTGGGCTTACACAATGCGCAGAGGGAATTGCCGGAAGTGAACTATATGATGCCATAAGGTGAAATGTGGCCACCGGAGCAAATGCTCCGGTCGGAATCCAAAAGGGTCGGGCCTGAAAATGCAATGAGCCTATTGGAGCACAGACTCCACTTGGTCTCAAATCGGGTCTGTAATTGTTGCAATAGCAGGATGCCCCAATAGGCAAATCGGCCAATGGTGGAGGCAAGCAGAATGTCTGGACAGGCAACGTGCTCCTCTTGGTCGTCAATTGTTGAAGACCCATGAATTCGCGAATCCTGTCGTCATTGGGCAATTTTCCCTTTGTTAAAAACTCATACGCTAAGAAGCCAGCCTTCGGGAACACAAATTCAGCCCGATGACAGGAAGTCGGCGACGGCTTTGATAAATCAACAGGAGCTTCTCCTTACCTGGCATCATCACAGCCGCAGCCGGCATGATGATCAGCATTATCTTTGCCTTCCCCATCTCCCCTGACCTTCACGAGCGCCAAAAACGAATTTGATCGGCACCGGAACGACCACACCTGAACAAAAGCGCCTTTCTGGAGGACGTCCCGATTCCGGCGTCGGACCTCAGCCCAATTGTTAACCAATTCAAAAGATTCGCCTTCCAAGTTGCCCAACTTCTTCCTCTTAAGCAAAAGAGGGCGAGAGAATTGGCTTGACGGTCCAATCACCGAAACGGGCCTTCCTTTGTCCCAGCAGTCCAATTGCTTCTTCTCCTGTTCCGTCAAAAACTCAGTTCTGATATCGCAGCCTGGAATCAAGAACCGAGCGCTGTTGTTGAGTCTGCCAGCCTTGCTCAATCGCTTCTGCATCACTAAACGGAAATCAGTCCCACCCATCACCTGGATTCGACTCTTCAATTCCAATGGAATAGCCAGTGCATCGAAATCAGTCATAAAGGTTGTATCTTGATCATCCATAGTTACCATCTCGTCCAATCCTCAGAGACCCTTCTTCAAATTCAAACAACAAATAGAAACCTACGGAATACGAAGTGTATCTCCCCTGACAGGAACCAGAACTCTGCCCGTCCTTTATTTTCGCCTTTTACATGTTAATTATTATTATTATTTAGACTGTTTAGGGTTTAGACTGACCCTGGGCCCGCAGGAAAATTTTTTGAGGGTTTAATTGTCTCAGTTTCCATTTATTGGTCCCGAATTGCCACCCATATTGTATAATGTCTAGGAGAAAAGGAAACTGGGGTGTCTTCAAAAAGAGTTTCTCTAAGCCCTGTAATTCAGAATTATATATTGTTTTTCGGCGCATGGTTGGTGCGTCAGAATAGAAGTAATAAATCGTATGTATGTATGTATATATACACACTTGTGATTTCAAGACATTCGTAGCACAAGAAATCAATCTCTTCTTCTTTTTTCTTTCCTTTTATTTTTTATTTTTCCTTTCCTTACAGCAAAAATATTCTCAAAGTTTAATTAGTAAAAAACGAAAAAAAAAACTAGCAATCAGATTCGGAAACGATACTCCGACTCAAAAGAGGTTTATTAGGATCACAACCTCTCTTCTAAAAAAATTCAGCAATCCGAATTAAAAAAGGCTATCTACATACTTCAATGACTTGAGGCAGAGCCAAGCAGACATTTGGGGGAGGGGTCGCAATTGAACATTCCAGTGATATCATGGAGGTTGTGTAGGCAGTGACCGTTGTGGAGAATTCCGGCAAATCGGGCACGAAGCATTCAACCGGAGCCATTCGTCGATGCAATCAGCATGGAAGCAATGCTGGCATTCGGGTATGCTCTTAAGTGTCTCCTTAGGCTTGTAGTCAGACAAGCATATTGAGCAAGTGCGGTCACCATCAGGCTTTGGCAATCGTTGGCTCTCGCCGAGGACTACTTTTGGGTAGGATTCTATGGTGTGATCATCGAGGCCTGTAGTGACCATGGGTTGTGGGGCAACTGCGGAGATGAATTCAGGGCCATTTTGGCTCCTTCCAGCGCGGTTGTTGAACTTGTTACCAAGAAAACATAGCAGTCCTAGAATACACAGCGCCGCCGGTACTCCAGCGCCCACGCTAATGGCGTAGCGTGCTCCTTTTGGTATTGCTGCACATATTTTTCCCCCACAATTAAATTGACATTTAATTTGATTTTCTTTTATGCACTTCTCATGCATTCTTTTTTATTACACCTATACTACTCTTTTTAGTGTGTGTGCGTGCGCGCATGTACATATAGATTACAGACATATTACAATTGGCTATATATATATATATATATATATATATATATATATATATATATGCACAAAAAAATGGTAAACAATTTTCATAAAAATAAATTTTTCTAAAAGAAATCATCATGGCTCTTCTTGTATGCGAAAGATCGAGAGTTTAGTGATCAAGCCATTGGTGTGGGCTTCGTTAGGAAAGTCAAAGTCAACCCAATAAAAAGTCCTGATTATGATATTAAAAACGTTTTAGGCGCCTCTCTTTTCCCGAAAGGATTTTCGTTATCAATGGCATTATTCAAACAAAACGAACAATCCTATGAAATTGAATATAATAGCATAGCATAACCAGTTGAATGTAAACTGCCAACGAGTTTTTAGCCTGTTATCAATGGCTTTTGTATTTTGTCAGAAATTTCAAACTTGACGGCTGGCCTATTCATATCATCTTTAGAAAAATGACAAAAAAAAAAAAAAAACCCAAAGCTTATAAAAATATTTGAGCCAAATCATACCATAAAGAATTATCTGAAGAGTTCTTGCTTGTTCTAATTGGTTAATGCTTGTCACGATTATGCCAATTCATCCTAATAAGGAGTGTCGGTGTAATTTAAATGTTATATATTGTCGATTAGGTTTACCAAACACACACAAACATCCATCCAAATGAGGACAAAGGGAAATGGGTACAATCTCTTTCAAAGCACAAAAAGCTCCGATTAATGTGGTGAAGCTCAAGGAATGCACCAGTA
The DNA here is from genome assembly GCA_019804595.1 of Bruguiera parviflora. Lineage (NCBI taxonomy): Eukaryota > Viridiplantae > Streptophyta > Magnoliopsida > Malpighiales > Rhizophoraceae > Bruguiera > Bruguiera parviflora. Next base: position 9,950,933 of record CM034048.1, on the reverse strand, counting down.
TATCTAAGCTCAATTGGAAAAAGACATCTATAACCATATATATCAACAAGTTGAGGTTACGGAATACTTTACCAAGTCATTCTCAAGTAACCTCTAGGCAATTCAACTGTATTAGGACCCCAAATCCTAAAGCACTTCTATATCAACCGTCAAGCATGTCCGAGTAAAAAGGGATTGGAAATTATAGACTCCGAAATAGAAAATGTTGATTATTGTGATGAGTGTTGAGCAAATTACCGTGTCGGGGAACATTGTAGCAAACTACTTCAAGAGTGGAACTGCTCTTGAGACCGCAGCGTCCACCGCGCGACTCGCACCGTCCGCACCCCGGCGAGTTCCACACGAGGCGTAGATTGTCGCTGAGGTCGGAGGACAACACTTGGCCGTAAAATGGCCACTCGACTGGAACTGGAATCATGGCCATGAAATTACATGATGTTGATGACGACAAATAATTTGCAACCCTCAAGCTTGATGTGGCGAAAACTGTGTACGTTGGACCACTAAGGCAAGCAATCGGGTTCAACCGATAATTCATGTAGTTGGAAGAGCAATTGAAGAAGGTAAATTCCTGATAATAAAGCCCGGAAAATGGAGAGCCCGAGAGATTGAGGTCAAGAATCCTCTTGGGGAGGCAGTCTCCTGGATCATCAAGCCATATTTCCTGAGCGCTATAGTCTATGGCTTGGACAATAAACCTTCCCGAGTTGGGTAGCTCCAGGATGGTCTCGTTGGTGCTGTCACAGTACAAATCAAATCCTGGGTAGCCGCATGACTTGGCCTGCTGCTGGCTACCAATCCTGAAGGGGAACCGAATCGCTAGCCTTTTGTGGCCACAACCGGCCCTGGGGCAAACTTGTTGGCTGGCTACAGAGCTTAAAAGGGAGAGGAGGGTGAGAAGGAAGAGAAGAAGGGAGGAAATGATTTTGCTGATTTCCATACGGTTGGTAAGGGTATACGAGGGTTAAAAAATAAAAATAGAGAGCAGATGTTTGGAACAATTTATATATGGGGGGCGGCTAGCAAGTAGCTAAGCTAACAATTGCTACATCCCTTCATTAATGTCATGATTGCATAAGCACTAAAGTCAGATATTAGTGTTGTACACAAACTACCAAGTAAAACCATTTTCTTTAGAACTATTTTAATAATTAAAAATTTAAATTTTTATTTAACAATTTTAAATTATATATATATATTTTTATTTATTTATTTATTTTAAAAAATAAAATATAAAATTTATAAAAATAAAAAAATTATTTTTATATTATAATAATTTTAATTCACATTGCAATAATTCTCTTAATAAATTAAAAAAAAGAGAGACTATATAACATGGAAAAAAAAAAAAAAGAAGAAGAAGAAGAAGAAAGAGAGCGGAACACCGCAACCACCGGGAAATAAATAACTAGCGGGTGCGTGTGCGTGTGCGTGTGCGTGTGCGTGTGCGCGTGTGTTGCTACCAAACAAATAACATTCAATTCTCAATTCCACGGCGAACCATCGTTGAGTCTAGAGAAAAGCACGTTTTCCTTTTCCTTTTCATTTTGCCTAACTGTCCCCAGTTCAGTTGATCGATATGTTAATGTGTAAAGTCTACTCGACGCTTGAATAGGGTCTAATTTTGCCTAAAGAAAACACCCCACCAAAGACTTTCCGGAGTAGAGAAGTTGGCAATCGTGCCTGGCAAGTAATTCAGAGGCAGAGGAATAAAGAATGGCCCTTTTTAAGAGCACATGCCGCAGGCCAGGGCAGATGCACTTGAACATTGAAGAAATTAATGTTTCTAGATTTTCGATGAAATAGATGAACTGATGCCTCTAATCATCATGATCATACAGAGGTTTGAAAAGTCAGTGGCTGTGAAAACAGTGGCCTTTGACACCCGACATATATCATACACTACTGACCACAAACAATAGACAATACGGGAATCTTCACTGTCTATTACAGTGAGAACCTTCATCTGTTGTTACCTGATTTTATATTGTATTGACATCGTTTATAAGATTCACAGGTATGTTGCAAAATTCATTGTTATGATATATATATATTTGTGGGATTTACTCGCTTATAAACCATTTGCCTAAAATAAAAATGAACTCATCGGATCTGAATGACAGTGCGTGCTTCGAAGAAAGTGAAAGCAACGGATGTTTTGCTGTTAACTTAGCTCTAATTGATTCAACTGATGAATTCTCAGACTCAGTCAACGTCTTGTCCCAGGAACTTTGCCTCCCATTTCACATGTTCCTCAAAGATCATGCACATTCAATGGAATGAAACGACTATCTCTTGCTTTTGTGTTTTTTTTTTTTTTTTTCATTATTTAACGAACAATGCCTCACCTATCAATAAAGGGCGCAGGAGTTGGTGCACAAGATTTTCATACACGACTTGAACATGCGATTTCTGAATCACAATAAAGTAAAACTTGTCTTTTAGTACTCCACTTATCAATGGACCAAAAGTTAATGCCAAGATAAATTGCAAGATAATGTTGCTGCAAAGTGCAAACTACTGTGGATTTGAATATAACTAATAAAAATCTGTCAATTCCATTAAGTTATTGGACTTGGACTGAGTACCAGAGTTACAAGTTGCAACCATATAAAACAGAGCTGATCATACAGATACTTTTAATATACAGGTATCCCATCTTAGCTGATAAACAAACAGTAACAACAGAAGCAAAATTTTGGGTGTTTGTTTATGTTTAATTTGACATATAAGCAGTGGGTATCAACAAAACATTTGTTTTCAACTGTTGTTATCAGTCAGCTGGTATTGATCTATCAACGAAGACTAACAGGTTCAGCTTCCATTAAACAAAGAAAAGAAAAGAAAAGAAAAGAAAAGAAAATTTCACTTCGACACGCCACAGTTAGAGAAAAATATAATTTTTAAGAGTTAGGTGTCTAGTCTCATTTGTATCATTTCGGTCCCCTGAAATTCCAATCTTAACCAATTTACAACTCAGTGTTAAAAAGTCAATAGCAGATATGCCTAACTAGAGTTGACTGAGAAAAAAAAAAGGAAAAGTTTCTTCCAAATCTCATGAAAAGTTGCTTTGGTACAAGTGGGGATTCTGTGTTGTGATTGATATTATCCTATGATACCGGCACTTCCTCATTGATTAATATTTTGCTTGGCTCAGCTTTTAGGATTGTGCTTTTCATCAAAGTGAAAACTTTAATATATTAATATCCTTAATCAATGGACTTTTAATGTAAAAATCTAATTAGACTACTAAACTAATGCAAATGAATCCCGCATATGCATAATCGATATGGCGTTAAACCATAGGCCATCAAAGTGAATTCTCCAAACGATAAGCATGGAGCAGAACACAACAGGAGCATAGAGGAAGACCAGAACAGAAGAGTCTCGGAAATTGAAGAAATTAATGTTTCGACCTGTTAATGAAATAGATGATGGCTTCTGTCACCATCGTTAGACACAGCTATTAAATTATCCCATTTCACTTGCGCGCGACATATAATGCATATTCGAGAGGAAGAAATGGCACTGAAAATCTTGTCAAAGTCAATTGCCATTATCATGTTGCTGCAAGGTGCAGACTAGCGTGGTCTTGGCTATAAATAACGAAAGAACCCTGATCGAAGAGCAGAGCTACGATCGCATAGAACAAAGCCGACCATTGTGATAAAACTTGAGTACAATATTCTGGGTTATAGACCAAGTCTAATGGCTGTCGAATGCTTGGCCAAACTAACCCTGGTAAAAAGAAACCCGATACGCAGAGCATCTTATCCAAGCTGATAAACAAACTGTAAACAGAAGAAGAAAACTTTGGGCGTCTGTATACGTTAATTATACATACAACCAATGACTATCGAATTTGTCCTACATTTGTCTAGGTGCCCAGGAAACAAAGTATCGCACCGGACTAGAGAATGATTTGAGACTTTTGTGTTTTTTTCTTTCACCCTATAGATGGATCAAATATTTGAAGAAAAAAAAGAGAAACAACTGTGCATTATTCCTTGATAACCACACAAGAGCTAACACATCAAGCACAGCTAGGCTGAAAGCTATCAACGGTATAACAAAAAGAAGACAATAATTTCCAGCATCATGTATCAGCCCCACAGTAGCCACTCCTCACATCTGCCCATCAGCCTTTCTGACGTCCCTCGACTTCACAATGGACCCAGAAGATGACTAATTCCTTCTCTTGTTTCTGACCTTCTGTCGGATGATCAATGACTGGATAACTTCTGTATACTGTATCAGTTCTGCTTCTTTCCAGCATACTGAGAGTACAGAGTATATAATGCTATGTCACAACTGTGTGTTTGCCACTACCTTGGTGCCCCTTTTTTAGGTCTTTGTGCCTCTTGACAAGATCCTCTTCGTGGCCAGTGCTAAGAGCTCCATCCTCTTCTCTCGCAAGATATTTGTCAACCTGAGCAGCAGCTTGCCGTCCCTCTGATATTGCCCATACAACCAGGGACTGGCCCCTCCGGCAATCCCCAGCTGCAAAGACACCTTCTACACTGGTTGAGAAACGACCGTACTCTGCCTTGAAGTTTGATCGATTGTCTCGCTCCACACCCAATTTGTCTGCAACATTCTGAAAAAAAAAAGAAAAAACCCTCATGAAAATTATTGAGGAATTTCCCAAGTTCTTGCAATTCAATTTGCCAATGTGCATTAGTGGCAGATACATGATTTTAAGTCACCCATTTCATCTAAAAGAAACTATAAAAGAAGCGAACACTAACCAACTCAGGACCAAGGAACCCCATGGCTAATAGGACAAGGTCAGCTTCAATGGTTTCCTCGGTGCCCTCTATCTCCTTAAATTGAAATTTTCCACTGGCATCCTTCTCCCAGTGGACGTGAATCACCTCAAGTCCTTTCACATTACCATTTTCATCCCCAATAAATCGCTTAGTCAACACCTCGTAAGACCTTGGGTCTTTGCCAAATTTGGCAGCAGCTTCCTGGTGCCCATAATCTACACGGAATATACGGGGCCACTGCAAAAAATGAACAACATTAAAAGAAAAGCTCAAAACACATAAAAATGCATGCTAACATTTGATTAAGCTCTGCTGATTCGTTAGAAAAATTCAATCTTTCTTAGCAAAGCTGTATGAAGTGAGAAAGCCTGTCAACGTAAAAGAAATGAGATAGGAAACCAAACTGCCCATTATAACTATATCACTACGCTAGGTATCTAAAATGGAAAGTCTCAAGATAGCTATTATCTTTTGGTGCTTGCATATTGATAACAAGCTCATAGGTACATATGCTTATATAATATGTATCAGGAGAAATTAGTCAAACCTGTGGCCAGGGGTTGCCAGGAGCTCTAGTTTGCGGTGGCTGAGGTAGAAGCTCTAGGTTTACTAAGTCAGTACATCCATGGCGAATAGATGTTCCTATGCAATCTGTACCAGTGTCACCTCCACCAATGACGACGACTTTCTTCCCCTTCGCAGATATGTAATTACCATCTTGCAGAGTACTATCGAGCAAGCTCTTTGTGTTAGCATGAAGAAATTCCATTGCAAAATGGATACCAGATAACTCCCGTCCTGGCGCAGGAAGGTCCCTGCACCCAAAAAACAAACATATAAGGTACAAGATTATTCAATGTTTTAGTGATCTGGTTCTAAATGACAATAGAGATGCATTGTTACCACTTTCTGCCCACTGTGTGACCTACCTTGGTTTTGTGGCTCCTACTGCCAGAACAATGGCATCATTCTCCTTCCGAAGCCGGTCAAGAGAGTACAGAGGATCAACTCCAACATTGGCATTCACCACAAAATTGATGCCTTCCTCTGCCATAAGGTTAACACGTCTTTGAACCACATCTACTTTATCAGCCTTCATATTGGGAACTCCATACATCATAAGCCCTCCAATACGATCAGCACGCTCATATACACTAACAAAATGACCCATCCTATTCAGTTGATCAGCAGCAGCCAAACCAGCAGGTCCACTACCAATAATAGCAACTCTTTTCCTGAAGAAAATAAAATTATTTCATTATTTGAAGACTAAACATCTTATATATGAAGCACAAAAGCAGAGATGGTCCAATCTAAAAATGGACATTTCACTTAGCATACTTTCCTATCAACTTCATTCCAAAGTTGATGCTAGTAAGACGGACAATTACATTTGCATTAGACCATGACACAATCAGAAAATGTTATCTTCTGATTATAATAGTGGGGAAAAGGAAAACATACCCAGTTCGCCTGAGGGGAGGCCGTGGCATCATCCATCCTTCTTCGAAGGCCTTGTCAATGATTGCACATTCAATACTTTTGATCGAAACAGGATTCTCAATAATGCCAAGAACACAAGAACCCTCACAAGGTGCAGGGCACACTCGGCCAGTGAATTCTGGGAAATTATTTGTCTCAAGAAGACGATGTAAAGCTTCCCGCCACCTGTTTTGGTACACTAACTCATTGAATTCTGGTATTTTATTTCCAAGAGGGCATCCAGAATTCTCCTGCATTTTATGGATTACAACATTTAGTTGTGGAAGCTCAAATTGAAATTCCATTATAAGTTTACACAAGTGCATCAGCGGTAAAATAAATGAAATACCTGATGGCAGAAAGGCGTTCCACAGTCCATGCAACGGGCAGACTGTGTTTTTAAAAGTGCAGCAGGTTTTGTGCTCTCCATAACTTCCTCCCAATCATCCATTCGAACATTGGGATTCCTGTATCGAACACCCTCCCGCTCATAAGCAACAAACCCTCGATGTTTAACAGCATCAGTTGCCTGAGTTGGCCTCTTCGCTGGCTCAGCTTCCTCCACCTTCTGTAAATACCAAATCTCGCATTAGACCCATTGCGAAGACCACACCCCCAACCAGTCAAATAATCAAAACATATAAAAGTGCAACTCAAAATATCCTTCTAATACAACTACACAGAACAGAGGTTGTGCTTTCAAAATTCCCATTTAGTGATCCTAGTGGCTCTATTTTGCTTTAGGAAGTGAAAAGAACATCCTAGAATTCTACGAGGAGAAAGCTGAGGAGAAGAAGAATGTTAAGAGTTCTTGGGCTTGTGATTGTTCACACTTTCAGCTTAATAATCTTGCGTGTGTGAGGGGGCATCATAGAGTTTAAAATATGATCCATTATTGGACCTCACTGAACAGTTTAAGCTTTTGTGTTGAATGGTTTCTTGACAAAGAGAAAGAGAGGGATACAGAGAAGCCAGGAGGACTGATGTTTTCTTTTTGTGGGGGCCTGGGACACTCTGTGTAAGTTGTGGTTAGATCTAATCAATGATTGGAAAGAGAATTGACCTGACTGGTTGTACCGTTCAAAGCTGCAGCTGCCAACTTCTTCAGCTTCTTAAAAGCATCTTTCTCCAACAACTCTTTCTCATCTTGCTCCTCAGGTTCTTTAGCAACCTGCTCTTCAGCCTCTTCCAAGGCTGCTGCTTCTTTCATGTTTGCAAGAACACGTTTGTAATCTCTAGGGAAGACCTTAATGAATTTAGGAAGAAGATTCTCAAAATTAGCAAGTACTTCTCTAGCTAGCTGGCTATTTGTGTGCCGCTGGTGTTGCTGTATCATCATTTTGAGAGTCATAATATCTTCCTTGTCCTCAACTTTATCAAGATCTACCAGTTCAGGATTGCATCGTGACTGGAATTTTCTGTCTGAATCAAGGACATAAGCAATTCCACCACTCATACCTGCAGCAAAATTCCTGCCAGTTTTTCCAAGCACAACAACAGTCCCACCAGTCATGTACTCACATCCATGATCACCAACACCTTCTACAACAGCCTTTGCCCCTGAATTACGGACACAAAATCTTTCAGCTGCCATTCCATTAAAATATGCCTCACCATTTATAGCCCCGTAGAGAGCCACATTACCAATTACAATGTTCTCTTTTGGATCAAATAGACTTCCCTTTGGAGGATAAACTACAATCTTGCCACCTGATAACCCTTTGCCCACATAATCATTGCTGTCACCTTCCAGTTCCAGTGTAATGCCAGGGCAAAGGAAAGCTCCTAAACTCTGCCCTGCACTTCCTGTGAGTTTAATATGGATAGTATCAGCTGGAAGCCCTGCCAATTGGTAATGCTTGGTCACTTCATTACTAAGCATTGTTCCAACAGCACGGTTCACATTGCAGATTGGGGTCTCAATGTAGACAGGAAGAGCTTTCTCCAAAGCAGCCTTGGAGAGTGTTATAAGTTTTTGATCTAAAGCCATGTCTAAACCATGATCCTGCTTTTGAACACAATACTGGGCAGCTTCAGGCCGAATGTCAGCTGCAGGTCTTAGTAACAAGGAGAGATCAATATTTTCCAGCTTCTCATTGTTCTTGATCACTTCTCGGTCAACTTCTAGCATATCTGACCGACCAACCATCTCATTTACTGCACGGAAACCAAGCTGAGACATTATCTCCCTAAGCTCCTCTGCTAGCATAAATAAGAAATTAATTACATGTTCAGGTTCCCCAGCAAACTTTTCCCTCAATACTGGATCTTGAGTAGCAATGCCCACAGGGCAAGTGTTTTTGTGGCACTTTCGCATCATGATGCAGCCTAGTGTTATTAGGGGTGCAGTACTGAAGCCAAACTCTTCGGCACCAAGAAGTGCAGCTATGGCCACATCTCTTCCAGTTTTTAGTTGGCCATCCGTCTGAAGAATAGTGCGGCCACGAAGGTCATTGACAACCAGAGTTTGATGGGTCTCAGCCAATCCAAGTTCCCATGGGAGCCCAGCATTCTTAATACCAGTCCACCGTGAAGCACCAGTACCTCCATCATGACCTGAGATCAATACATGATCAGCATGCCCCTTTACCACTCCACTGGCAATCACTCCAACACCAGCTTCAGATACCAACTTGACACTAATCCGAGCCAATGGATTGGCATTCTGCAACATAAAGCCATGCAATTATAACTTGAATTTTATGCAAACAATGGCTTCACATTGCCATATTCTTTAAGAAGGGAGTACAACAGTTGGAGTAGGCAGACTAAGATGGAACATAGAGTCTCATGCATCCAACAATATGAAGCAGGAGATGTGCATACCTTTAGGTCATGAATTAACTGGGCAAGGTCTTCAATTGAATAAATATCATGATGCGGAGGAGGACTGATCAGCCCTACTCCAGCAGTAGAATTTCTTGTAACTGCAATGTCCCCTATCACCTTATGACCAGGAAGCTCACCTCCTTCACCAGGTTTGGCCCCCTGCAAAATGATGTATGATGTTGAAAGAATAAAATCAATTGACAAAGAGTAAAAAATTCATTTGATATTTAACCTCACCAAATGCCAAAGAAGGTATCAGTTTAAGATGCAAATGCACCCAGGGGTGCTTTGCAAACACAGCATCATCTGCCATGAACATAAATCCATAAACAATAGGAACCTCCGTTCCAACAGGAATACGGGGGCTAAACAGGAAGGTAGAAGAATGGCAGTAAATGAACAAAAGATTTAACAGAATCTTCAATGATAGAAATACATTATTTGACAGATACCTGAGCCATCTTTATCTGTAATTCATCAGCATTAGTAAGATAATAGCTTGAAACTCCAAATCTCCCACTAGCAACTTGCTTAATTGCACTTCTTTTTGGGTTCATTGAACCATCTGGAAGAGGCTCCATGCGAGATGGTTGTTCGCCTCCCTCACCTTTGGCAAAAGTAATTAAAAAACTAAAGTGAGGGAGAATTTAGCAATGGAAAACCAACCACCTAACCATAGAAGTGCCAATAACAACTATTTGCAAACTAACACAGTAGACAAAAGGTACGAAGCTCATCTTTTCGGTAGGTTCTCAGACTGCTCTCTCACTCAGACTGCTCTCTCATGCAGATAACAAATTTAACTAAATATGACCTCAAAACAGTAAGCCAAATTATCATGTGAAGGCTTCATCAAAATATACCTGTGTTGGATTTGCCTCCTATTTTATTCATTGCCATAGCCAGTGTTGTGTGTGCCTCCAATGATATAGAGCCATAACTCATGGCCCCAGTGCAGAACCGTTTAACAATCTCACTGGCTGGTTCCACTTCCTCCAATGGAACTTTGAACACTGCCTCTTTAAACTTCAATAGCCCACGCAAATTGCAACTTTTGTTCAACTCCTGAACCCGTTTAGAGTACTCCCTATAGGCAGCCACACTATTAGATCTGGCAGCTTCTTGAAGCTTTGCTATAGCAAGAGGATCATTCAAGTGGACTTCACCACCTTTTCTCCAATGGTAATCCCCAGGATTAGGCAATGCTACAGCTTCTGCACTTCCAGGAGGGAAAACCCGGGTGGGAAATGCCAATTCATGCAAGTGAAGTGCATCACGGGCAAGCGTCTCAAATGTAGCCCCCTCTACTCTGCTTGGAGTTCCCACAAAACACCTCTCAATCACTTCAGATGAAAGGCCCAGTGCTTCAAATATCTGAGCACCCTTGTAGGATGCCAAAGTTGATATCCCCATTTTGGCAAGAACCTTCATCATTCCATAGTTGCTAGCCTTGAAATACTTTTTGACCAGCTCATCTTTTGAGTGGAACTCACCGGTTGATTTTGGTGGAATCTTTCCATCCATCTGCAATCTCCAAATGGCTTCTATGGCTAAGTATGGGCATATAGCATCAGCACCAAATCCAACCAGTGTACAAAAATGGTGTACTTCACGTGGTTCAGCTGATTCGACTATCAACCCTATCTGAGTACGCTCAAGCCTTTTAACAAGATGGTGATGAACAGCACCAACTGCCAGGAGGGAGCTAACAGCGACGCGCTTTGCTGAGAAAGCTAGATATGCAAGCAAAAAGCAATAAAAAAAAAATCAATCAATTTATTACTTTCATTGATGAGGATAGTGGAGAATACCATGCAAACAAGTTAATGAGAGATATTTTGTCCCCATGCAACCATAAGTCAAGATTTATACCTCTGTCAGAAAGAACCAATAAAGTGTAACCCTCCACAATAGCAGCATGTGCTTCAGCACAAATCCTATCCAAAGTCTCTTCCAATCCCTCCCTCCCACGCTCCTTTGGATAAGTTATATCGAGAACTTTGCTTCTCCAACCTCTGTAATTCATCTTTTTTATTGCTTCCATTTCTTCAATGGACAAGAGGGGACCTTTTAGTGAGAGACGATGGCATTGTTCTTCTGTTGTTTCAGTTAGATCACCTTCTGGTCCAATCATGCATTCCATGGAAGTGACAATCTTCTCCCTAATAGGATCAATTGGAGGGTTTGTCACTTGAGCAAACATTTGCTTGAAGTACTCAAAAGAGAGTTTTTCTCTGTCAGACATAACAGCCAAAGGTGCATCATTTCCCATTGAACCAAGAGCCTCCATTCCATCTTTTGCCATGGGAAGCAACAACATCTCTAGGGCCTCAACAGTGTAACTGAACAAAGTTGATGCAAACATGAAAATTACAAATTGCTCATGAAAGCAATGAAATCTAAAATACTAGAAAGTGGAAAAAGCACATCTATGACATACCCAAACGCTTTTAGTGGTGCTAGTAAACCATGAATGCCCATGTTCTCCATGTTATCATCATCATTATATGCCTTAAAAATCGGAGAAATATATAATCACATTAGATGTTGCCAAGGCTGGGACACAGTAAGTGTACAAGTAATCATGTGGTAACACATGCAATACTTACAGGAACAACTCCAGCTATCAAAGGAGCAACTTTTTCAAATTCTTGAACAGAGTCGACTATGTCTGTAAGTTGAATCTTTTGCCTCTTTAACCACTCCCCATAAGGCCTTTCAAGCGAATATTGCTGTTTCAAAGCTTCATCATCTACAACAATATTCTTGTCAAAATCCACCAGGAGCATCATTCCAGGGTTAAGTCTTCCTTTCCTGAGGACATCTTCAGGTGCAATGTCCACAACACCAACTTCACTAGCCATAATGACTCTTCCAGTCCGAGTAATGTAAAACCTGCCAGGACGCAATCCATTTCTATCAAGTGTTGCTCCCAGGTAGTGCCCATCCGTAACTGCAATGGCACACCCATAAGTGAAAAACTGCAAGCCTTATGATGCACATAGCAGTGTAGAGAAGAGGCACACAATAAATTATTAAGAACAGTTACATGAGATAAGTGCAGGTCCATCCCATGGCTCCATAAGTGCTGAGAAGTACTCATACAAGGCCTTCCGATGAGGATCCATATTCTTGTCATTTTGCCAAGCTTCAGGGATCATCATCATGACAGCTTCAGGAAGACTTCTCCCCGATCGTACCAGAAGTTCGAGGACACCATCAAAAGCCCCTGCCAATGCAGAAAATTTCAAATACAAACCAGTCAAATAAGAACAGACTGACTAAAAAGAAAGTAAAGTGGTTACATATTAAAGCTCCATAACTTCACGTGGAAAATTTTACCTGAGTCAGAAGAAGTGGCATCCACTATTGGTAAAACCATCTTCATCTCATTCTTTGACAGACCAAGCTCCTTGCACTTAAGCAGACCCTCACGGGCCTTCATCCTGAACAACAGGGATCAAACATTATGTTTGTTTCTATTTGATGCAGAGTTTCTCTATTTCTTCTTTCTTTTGGATGGATACAAAAATTCAAGGCTTAATTCAGGACCAAAGGAAATAAAAAAAAAAAAAGTGTGTACTTGTACATACACACACAAACTGTAGGATCATCAGGACTAATTAACATAAACATTTCCCAGTTACTTGGGGACCTACCAGTTTACATTGCCTCTAAGTGTGTTAATTTCCCCATTATGGCCCAAAACACGCATAGGTTGAGCACGATCCCAGCTAGGGAATGTATTTGTAGAAAATCTGGAGTGTATCTGCACCAGAATTGAAAGGAACATAGATTGTCAGTTAATTTTCCCATCTGCTTAATAGAAAAAAAAAAAAAAAACAAAAAATGGTCTGAAAACCACATATAAAATTTTGTTTAGGAAACTTCAACAAACTTTGAACTGCAGTCCCAAATGCTAGAATAATCCAAGCCCTAAACCATTAAGGCCAAACAAATTTCCTTTCAACCACCAATGGGAAGTTTACTCTCAAACAGTTGATCATAGAGAGCACTGCAGTAATTTTCCGCAAACATGACTTACTTCGACAATGAGGTTTCTTACCAACTCATCCAAGGCATCCAATCGAGCATCCAAATTCAAATAGTAATCAAGGGTGGAAGAACTTAAGAGATCATTCAAACTTCAATGCCTCAGAAGTCATTCCTCAACCTTGCATATCTTCAGTTACCGGTTGTTCCCATGCTGTTTGTTAAAGCATGAGTTAGTGGAGAAGGAGAAAAGTGAACGGATAATATATTTACCAGGGCCATGTAGCTCGTAAACCTTTCATTGCCAAGATCTGCATAATAATAATCCTTTATTTGTACAGGCTTCAACTGACCTTTGTAAACAATAGTCCTGCAGAAAATCAAGTGAGGCATCAGCAGCTTTTTCTGAGAGAGGGAAAGCAACCCGGATAAGAAAACACCTGGAAAAAAACTTATGCCCCTATCAGAAGTAGAAACCTTGAGGAAAGAGAACATATATAGAAGTCTCTAGCACCACCATATTGGAGGTTTAATGCGGCTCGGATAGCTATCATTGACGCTCTCCGCAAAATGTACATCTGGAGAGTAGCATGAACAAGCATTAGAGTCTGCAACTCCTAAAGTAAAAGTAAAAATGCTCCTGTAACAGCAACAAAAGTTCTTTTCTTGAAAATATTATAGTTTGATTGCTTGAGCAGTTGGAATTTTCTTGCTATGCTCGCATCTCTTTTTCCCACTTATTTGACAAAATTTCCACACTGTTTCATATGCTGTACAACAGAAGATAATTTCAAATCATAGAATACATTCAAGCTATAAGCAATCTCATAGAATGAAAACTACCTGTTGTTCCAAATCAGCTTTTGATCTAGAAGTAGGGGTAAGGAACACTTGCTCAATCACAGGCTCGGTCTGTAAAGCAGAGTTGCCTAATCCCGAGTTATCCGTAGGCACTGGTCGCCACCCAAGAACTGTATGACCAAGAGACTCGGCAACCTGGGACACAAGTGAAAAACTTTCAAGAGTGTTCCCAGAAAAGTTAAAACAAAAAATTTATTAAAATTTATATAAAAGTAGATGCTCTTTTGACATCAATATTGCCTTTGGTCCCACAATTACCTTAGTGAACACTCTTTTGCTTTCTTCCCTTCGATTTTCTGATGTGGGCAGAAAGAACATGCCAACTGCATATTCCCCAGGTGGTGGTAGATCAAACCCCATATTCTTTGTGACCTAATTACGTGAAATTTAAGGAAAATCAATGCATGCCTCATAACTAACCAAGATTTTTGAGATGCCATGATGCACATAAGGCCAAAAGCTAAATATCTTTTTTTTTAAAAAAAAAACAAATCACCAAATTCATAGTGCGTTATTGTTGTCTCTTTTCCATATTGAGGATAATTGCTGGCAACCAAAAGATGGCTCTGTAGATTTTATCTTTCAATTATTATTTAATTTTTAAATAAAGAAATAGAATCTTTGACTGCTTCCACGGAAATGAAAAAAGAAAAGAAAATTGGAAAAAGGAATGATCTATTTTCATATCTAAAAAATAATAGAATTATGAGAAAGAAATCTGAAGACCAAAAGGGGATAAGAAACTATTTTTTTTTTCTTTTTTAATCATACAAGCTAAACAATTAACAAGAAGCATGCTGCAAATATGAAACCATCACAAATCAGATGAGCAATCATGAAATGTAAAATGGAATTCATTTTCTCTCTAAAACTATTTATCAGAAAAAAAGAATTTAAAAAAAAAAGAGAGAGAGAGAGAAGAAAAGAAAGGTAAACAATTCGACAAAATTTAGGGAAAGTCAGAAAATGAAAAATACCCACACAAAAAATAATATTAAAACGTGAGAATAGATATACCTCCTTGAAGAAGGGATGAGGAAGAGCCACAAGAAGTCCAGCTCCATCACCAGTATTGGTTTCACACCCACAAGCCCCTCTATGTGCCATGCGTACCAACATCTCCAATGCATCCGTCACCTACACCATCCAAAAGTCAGACACAACAACCACCAATAACAAAAATTCATTGAAAAACAAGAAAAGAAATGAATGCCTGTGTGTGTGTATGCAAAATACATACACAAACACACGACATATACATATACATATACCCATATCATCCACATATAGCCATATAGGCAGGCAGACGGATATGAATATGTGTATGGCGTACGGATAAAAGACAACGTTCACCGTTTTGCGGCTGCTCTCGCCGGATAATTCAGCAATGAACCCGACCCCACAAGAGTCCTTATCGAAAGACGGATCGTAAAGACCGAGGGGCTTTTCCGGCACACCGGACAATGCGGAGCGGACCGCAAACCGGAGCTTTGGCGATCGACCGGGGCCGTCCGACTGCCAGAAAAGGAGCCTTGCCGATCTGGGTTTGGCGCCGAAGAACTTCTTGTCCACGGCGGCAGGGACCGATTGCTTGGCGGCAGAGCACTGGGCGCCACGGGAGCGGCCCCGGCGGGATACGGCGGCAACATTCAAGTTAGGCAGCGGGACATAGGACGTGTGCTGTAGTTTGTTGTTGAGAGAAAGACGAGAAGAGGAGTTTGGTCGGGGGCGAAGGAGAGAGGTGGAGCTAGAGGTGGCCGACATCTCTAACAGAAAAACCAAACACAACTCAAGCGAGAAACGTTAAAAGCAGTCTAGCTTTTCATTAATTGTCTCTCTCTCTCTCTCTCTCTTCCTCTGTCGTTGTTTGTTTGCTGGTTTGTTTGCTTTGTTCAACGAAAGAGATAACAACAAACCAATTTTCCTCAAAAAAAAAAAAAAAAAAAAAACAAAAACAAAAACTAATGGTCTGAAAAAAGAAAAAAGAAGCGAAATATTAGGAGATAATCGTTATAATTTTTAAGTTCACACCAAGCTTCGATTTAAAGTCTCCTTCCTTTCTCTCTCTCTCTCTCTCTCTCTCTCTCTTTCCTCCTTTCAGAAAATCAATGAATCCCAATGGTAATCGAACACAACAAAACACAATCAAAATATACGATCCAAGAGAGAGAGACAAGACTCCTTTCCTTTTTTTCTCTCTCTCTCTTTTTTTTTTTTTGAGCAAGATTAACGCAGACGCGAATCTGAAAGCTGGTGACGATTTTGACCTTCAAAACTCCTGAAATTTGCGAGAATCTCCTTCTCTACGGAGATCCCACCTACCTATTCACAAGTGACAGTCGACCACCACTTGAAAGAAAGGAAGAAACGAAGTTACCAAACCAAACAACAGGACTTGGCAAAGGAAAAGAGACTACAGAAAAGGAAAAGAGACCACAATTCTGCTGCAGAGAAAGCAAGGGAAAGAGATAAGGCTCGTTGAGATGGAGAGCCGTGAGACAGAGAGATTGGCCCAGAAGTCGAGAGATAGAGAGAGACAGCGAGAAAGAGAGAGAGACGGAGAGCTTGCTTGTGCGCCGGGGAGGAGGGATTAACCATTGAGCCAGTGAGCTTAATTTATAGGGGAAAAAAGGGTGGTGAAGGTAAAAAAAAAATAAATAAATAAATAAATAAACGCAACCTGGGTCCCACGGGAAAAATGAAAAAATCAAAAACGCAAAGCTGCACACACGCACCCGCCCTCCGTGGGTGGCGGCTGCGACCGATGTTGTGGTCGTTTTTATTTGGAAACGTTTTCGTTAAACCAAACAGTGGCTCGGCTGCGACCCGCCGCAAGGGTTTTTGTAGGACGGCAGTCGTTGTCTTTTGTGCCACTGCCACCGCAGGTTGTTTAGGCGGTTCTTTAATAACGTTCAACGACCTAAACGGCAAATAGAACTTTGGATTTTGTTTTTCTTTTTTCTTTTTTTGAACTCAATAAAACTGACACATTTCTATCCTAGGCTCAGTGTCATGTTCATCTTTTAATAAAATTTCACCTCCTTATATATATATATATATATAAGGAAATTAAATGAAAAAATATGGATAGTCTTATTAAAAAACATTGTGTAATCTCTATATATGCTTTTTACAGAAATAAAATTCAAATTCAAATTCAAATTCAAACTCTAAAAAGTAAAGTTTATCTATTTTGACTTTTGGATATTGTCAAGTAAATGCTCATAAATACTATTCATTATTCCAATATTTAGCATATATATTTGTATTGAGAGTAAAAGTGAAACTTTAAAACTATCAGTCGAAAGTATTGAATTGCAGTTGAGTATGTTTTTTAAGTGTTGAATTGCACTAAATTTAGTAGTGAATTCCAAAGCATTGGTCTATATTGATCAACCATGGGGGGTTGTGAAAAATTAAGCAAACCTCATTACAGATTCTCCGTTGACCTTTCTCTCTCTCTCTCTCTCTCTCTATTCTCTTTCTTATTCATCTTTATACTTTTCTTTATCAACTTCTTTTCTATTTACTTTGTACATTCTCTCTCTCTCTCTCTCTCTCTCTCTCTCTCTCTTTTATATATTTTCTCTCTACTCTCTCATCCATCTTTATCAACTTTTTTTTTATCTACATTCTCTCTATACTCTCTTTATTTTTTTTTCTTTTTAAAATTATACCTTTACATTTGTTTTCAGGATACTATAAATTTTTTTAGAAAAAATTGTCATTGAGAAAAGCAATTACTGATGTCGTATAACAGGGATAGACAACAAGTAACAAAAACAAAATAATAAAAAGTAAAAAATAAACAAAATATCAAATTGACCCTCCAAGTTTAATACTCTGTGGATTGAAGCCCACTCTGTTTTTTAGTATCTACATCAACACCCGATGCATCTCTCCGTTAGTTTAAATCACATTTTGTTATTAAACTTTTTCTTGTGCAAACTAATGTCATATTATCAAAAGTTACGACACGATATGGTGAGGCGAAAATGTGTCACTCTCTCTCTCTCTCTCTCTCTCTCTTGAAAATTATGCTCACGTCTTTTTTCTCTCTATTTTTCTCTCGATGTCTTGTACTTTTTCTTAGTTTATTGTTTACGCCATTCTAGATGTTTGCTCATGCTTTCATGGACGGAGAAAGGGAAATGCAGTTTCGGTGGACAAAAGCATGAAATGTGGAGGGCTAATTTTGATATGTGGCTACAAAGTAACAATACAAAACCTTCAGGAAGGAATGGTGTCAGATTAAATGTTGAAGGGTCAAATAAAGGACAAGATATTTAAGACAAATGGATTAAATATCAATCAATCAATCAATTCTCCTTCGATATAATCAAAAATGTCTTCTTTATGCGTCACCTAGATTTGTGTGAAAGTTGGATGGCACATGGAAATAACGAACAAAACTGATAGCTCCCATTGTTTGTTCGCCTCTCTCTTTTGAATGTTTGACCATTTCCCATGGAAGCAACCGCAATTGCACGTTTGTGACTTGTCCAATGCGGCTTCACGGCGATCCTTTTGGCCACCTTCCCACCTTCCCAAAGAATAAAGTCCCCTTTCTTTTTACTTTGGAGATACCGTTTTTTTTTTTAAAGAAACAATTTAACTCAGTTGACTGCACCCCAACGAGTGTATTATAATTGAATGAAAGGTCTAATTCAATTATATATATATATATATATATAGTGCATTTCTCATTGACCCAAAATAGAAGTGCAAAAAAATAAATAACAAAGGTTAACCCTCGTTTTTTAAAAAAAAATTATTTTTACTAATAATTTATTTAAATAAAATTTACTAATAATTTATTAATATATTAAAATAATGAGATAATCTTAACTCTTAAATTTTTACATATATTTATAATTAAAATAATCTAATTATCTAAAAAAATTATAACTTAAATAAGAAAATAATTAATAACTAATTGAAAAAATATTTTAACTAAATAGAAAAATATTTAAACAAATCTTAAATAGTTTATTATTTCATAAATAGGTTAGTTAAAAGTTTTCATCATATTAAAATACTATAAAATAAATAAATTAATTAAAAAATAAAAATTATAATATAATTTGTAAGATAATATAAATATTTTATAATGTATTTCACTTTAAATTCTTCTATTTAAAAGATATTAGTTTTTGAACTACAATAAAAAAGCAATATTTTTCATATTATAAAAATTATTTAAAATATATTAATATCTTTGACAAAAAGCAATTGCTTCTTTCATAACGTTGATTAATAATGATATCAAACCATTTTCTATTAGATTGTTCATGTGAAGAAAATCAATAAATATTATAAATAAATAATTAATAATATTTCGTGATTTATGTGATATAAGATCATTCTTTAATTTGATAAAATTTACATAAAATATTATAATTACTTAGCCCTTATTAAAATTTATATGGTCCTCTATTAATATATATATTTTTTAGTATTTGATTAACAATTTAATTGTGGAGTAAACTTGTAACTTTCACATAAATAAAATAAAAATTAAATTTTCTTTTAACTATATGTAAAATTTTATTAAATTTTTATCACTATATAGTTCAAACACTAATAATTTTTTTGTATTTATCTATAATTAAATTATTAATTTATTAAATATAATTAATGATATTGAATATCATTATACTAATTAGTTGCACATTTTAAAATTTTTAATATGTAAGAGTTATTTTTTCTTCTTTACAAATATTATTATATTCAAAATAAATATTAATCTTTATTAATCATTTCATAATATTTTTAACAAAAAAAGAAATATCTTCAAAATTAAAAATATTTTTACTAATATTAATTATGAATAATATTTTAAATATAATATTTATTGTATTCACGATTATAAAATTATTTTAAACTCAATGTTCTCATCACGATATTCGTTCATGGAGAGATTACTTCAAACTTTATAAGATGACATTAATATAAGAAAAATCTATTTTAATATTATTTGATGTAGAACAAAATCATGAAAAATAAATACCAAAAATAAACACTCGATTGAACTTTTAAAAAAATTTTAAAATCAATTAGAAAAATAACAAAATAAAAATAAAATTTATTTTTACCAAATAGTAGAAATGAGAATCATTTTTTAATAACAAATGGTTAACACAATACCCAAAGACTTTTTGTTTAGATAATAGAGCAGGGAAAGAGTAAAATACAAAAAATTAAAATAAAAAGAAGATTTTTTTATTTTTTATATTTAAGAAAGGATAATGAGAGAAAAAAATAGATATTTTTTATTTTTAAAAAATAAAAAGTGAAAGAAAAAAATAATATTTATCATAATTCTAATTTTACTTTTCTGAATAAGTTGATAATTTGACAAATGAAGTAGGGAATTAATTATTTTTCTCTTATTCTTAAAAGGAATAGTTTTGGTGAGTCAAAGAAAAGTTTTAATGTTTTTTCTTCTTTATTTTTCTCTTTCCAAAATATTGGCTAAATATAAAGATAATTATTTACTTATTTACTTTTTGGCTTTCCTCTCTGACTTCTCTTTCTCTGAACAGGCAAACACAATGCAAGAGTTTGCGGTAGTTGGCTGATGGCAACTATCTGCACATTAGGGCCCCGAGTAACATGTAAGGACCTGTAGAATTTGTGTTGACTTCCCTATCAAATCACAAGCTCTTACAGAGGAAATATTCCTCCTAATTTTAGGATCAAATTCGTCTAGTCTCATACCAATAACGTTGTAACACCCATGATTTACCTACTCCCACGTCTACCACCCCCACCCCCCCCCAAAAAAAAGGGCGAATAATTGTAACAGGACAAAAACAAAGGATTTAAGATGAAACCCAAAATAATTTTCATAACTAGTCAGGGAGCTACAGTGAAAATATAAGTTATAAGGACTCCTTGTTAGCAACGATTATGAAAAGTAGAAGTACTAGAAAGCTCAGCCAAATAATCGAAAGAAGGAAATTTTTGGGAGTAACACTGAAATTTCAATAACTTTTGGCTACAGTGAAAATTTTTACCTACAATGTTTAGTGATAAAGTTATATAAATTTTTAATTTTAAGTTTAAGATTGGATTTTTAGTCTCTACAAGTTTCAAAAAGAAAAAAAAAAAATCTTAATTTGACTTCTATTTTTCTTTTTCTTTTTTTTTAAAAAAAAAGTCATGTTAATTTAACACTGAATCATAGGATTTAAATACATATATCTATGTCAAGAGAAAATTTCTTTTTATTTAGATGTTTCAGCTCAAAAAAGTTAAGGAAATTAAAAAATTTAAATGGGATTAAAACTGAGAGCGCTGCTAGTATGCTCACACATTCAATTTATAAAATTTTGTTTTGTATTTACCAAAGAGTTGACAGCGTTGTTAAAAATTGTATGAGATGATTGCACAATAAAATATACTTTACATGCATCTCATAAACCTTTTCATGGACGAGCCAATTCATCATGAGGTTTTTCATTATATTTTTTATATTAATTAATTATTTATGCTATGACCATCATTATGACTTAGTAGTCCGTAATACATTAAAGGCTAATTGATAAACTGACATTTCAAAAACTTATTATTAAAAAAAAGTAAATGATTTTGATAATAGTCAAGTTACGATTTTTAGAAGTGTTTTGTTAAACCGTAAATCAAATAATTTTTATACTATGCAATGATTTTAAAAGATATCATTATCTGTAAATGTACAAATTATTTGACAATTGCATAATTTACTACTAAATAATTAATCATTATTAGGTGAAAAAATTAATAAGAAGACAAATCATATAAATTTAAATTTTCATTATAAATTTTGCCCGGTGGTCTTGTCTTAAAACTTTTAATTACTTTATCCACCCACGAGTATTTTTGTCTTAAAGATGTTGGCAAACAATAGCAATAATAGTGGAGGGTTCCACTTAACTCTTAATTACTAGACTTATTTAACTAAAGAATCTGAAATAATATCAACAAAATAGTCTAATGCTGTGGTGCCCATCTTCATGTTTTGCTACAGCACCCTCCAGTTTCCAAATAAATTTGAGCTGTACTGTGCTTTTTTCTGAATATGTATTTGGAATATTGCCAATCACTATTTTTTTAACATTTGACTAAAAGTATAGATTTGTAAATGCCTAATAATAGAGGTTCGTATTTGTCATCTTTTAATAATGTAACATTAAGAGTTATCTTTCCAGTGGGTCTCCAATTTAATAATTAAGCCTCATGTTTGTCTTTTTTTAATAATGTAGCATTGTGTGTTCATTTTTTGAAATTTGGAAATATCAAAATTATAAATAGGGTCTAAATGAAAGACAAAGTTTTCTATAAAAGGTGAAGCTAGAGATATACTTAATCAGAATATTTTGAGATTCTTGTGATCAATAAAGAAATTTTGAATTTAGCAAAATTGTGTGTTATTATTTATTATTTATTTTTGTATTTAGATGTGTTTTATATATTTAATTGAAGTGATTATTTTTTAAATAAATATAATTTTTATTTGAATAATTTTTATAATTATTATGAAACAATTTTTTAATTTTAAATTTAAATTAGATTAACAATAATATAAAAAAATTTATTTTTTTATCAAATTTTTATTTATAGAAAAATATATAGGGAAATTATAAGTGATCTTAAGAAAAATAAAAAGAATTGTAAAAATTTAAAATTGAAAAAAATTTGAAATTAGTTGATATATAGTATTAATTAGTTAGTTATTAGAAAAGAGGAAAAAACTATAATAAATATAAAAATTTTGAATTAGTCACTGAACTAATATTTGTTGTCCATTAGACTCCAAAATAGATTTTAAACTACAAATGAAAAAAACTTATAAATTTTAAATAAGTTAATTTGACTAGTGATCACAATTTATTAAAACTAGCTAAAAATTAAAAGTCTTTTATTGTAAAAGTTATAAAAAATTTAGTTTGGTTAATTTGATTAGTAGTTATAATTAATTGATAAAGTTAAATAATTAAAAAAAATTATAAAAATTTTAAATAGATAGATCAATTTAAATATTTTAAAAATAAAGTTTGATTTTTTGAAAATTAATTTTCTTATGAAAATTAATTTCTAATAGTTAATTTATTATTTTTGTGTATAAAAAATTATAAAACTCTTTTGCACACAATGAAAAAAAACACTTTAATTGCTTTTTATTATATATTAGAGTGAGAACTCAAAAAAATAATAAAAAAGGAAATAAAAGCAAAAAAAAAAAAAAAGAAAAGAAAGAAGAGGAGTTTTTAGAGAAAAGTTAAAATTGTAAATGAAAAGTAATAGATAATTTTTTTAAAT
Source organism: Bruguiera parviflora (assembly GCA_019804595.1). Classification (NCBI taxonomy): domain Eukaryota; kingdom Viridiplantae; phylum Streptophyta; class Magnoliopsida; order Malpighiales; family Rhizophoraceae; genus Bruguiera; species Bruguiera parviflora. The sequence goes on along the minus strand of CM034048.1, from coordinate 9,927,696 downwards.
TGTGAAGAATAGTTAATTTTTATGAAAATTTCAATAAAATTTTATTATAATTAATATCAAAATAATTTGATATAAAATATTATTTTTACTTTATAAAAAGAAAAAGAATTAGTAAAATTAAATTATTAATATATAAATCTTATTAAGTAGATATAAATTTTTAATTTGAATATAATAATTTTAAATTACTGTATATTTTATTATTATTATAAATTATGAATTATGAATTATTATTAATTATTTTATTATTACTCTTTTTTGAGATTAAATGTAAGTTGAAAGACTTAAACTAAATAAATCTAACTCACTCCTTTAGATTGTTCAATGAACCAACGCAGAGGGCAAATTTGAACTTGGAATCGAACAAAAATAAGCCAACTCAAATTGGGATCCGAAACATACTTAAGCTTTGTTTGCATACAATTCTGGGTGGTAACATCGTCTATCCATTTTGATGCATTTGAGCAAACAAACAAGGATCTCAGCGTCCCAACCGTTTTATCTGCAATAAAAATTGAAATCGACCCATGGCCCCAACAAAATTCTAGCAGGAGACCAATAAAAAACAAATACATGATAGGCACTCCCACTTGTGCCTCGTTTGGACTTGACTTCGGTTTTACAGCCCATCACATCACAAGAACAAGACAAGTACCCGTCTTCCAACAAGGGCAGTCCAATTAAATATCGCAACAAATTTGTTAGCATCGGATTCATTTCCCCTCTTGTCAGCATTCGTGATTTTGTGCACAGTTCATGTTATTATTGGAGGATAAGATGGTGACTTGGTCGGCATATATGCTTCTTGATGCTTATTGGTGGGTGCATTCCCAACTCTTCTCTAAGTTTGTAAGGTGAGTTTCAAACCAACTCCTACAAAATTGACATCCTCCTACTTCGATGCAACTGATGTGTGAAAAAATTTTACATGAAAATGTCTGTATGTTGTAAAGCAAGATAGGATCAATTCAAATATTATGTGTGGGAATAGATGTGAGTGTGACTAATAAACTACTGGCAAATCACAAAAAGAAAAAAAAAAAAAAAACTTAAACTTTTCGTGAGTAAGTTATCACATAAAGGCCCTTTTCAATCAAATTTATTCATGAATCATTTGATTTGTGTAAAGAACGTTTAGATTACATTTGGATAAAAAAAAGAAAAAAAAAACATATATTATTGAACTATCAATTTACCAAACTTTAAAAACTTTTTAAATTTGGTTTGAACTTTCCATTTTCTATCAATTTGAATACCTCTATTTAATGGAATAACAAAATTTCTAATCCCATCGAAAGTGTTTACTTCTTTCTATATGATTACCAGATGACATTATATTATCATTATTATTGATAAATTTTTAATAAAAGGGTGAAATATTGTTATTATTTTGATTTTTTGTATCTTTAATTGTATTTTTTGTATTTGGTTATGAAATTAGTGGTTTATAATAAAAGAGTGCACACTAATAAACAAGATTTTTTTTATAAGACTTATTAAATAAGATTCTATTTTAAGAAATTTCTCAATTATTATTTTTAGGGAAATCAATAAAAAAAACAAAAATTCAATATTAAAATGAATATGAGAAGAATTATCGATAAAATTTTATGTGTCACGTATTCTAATACATACATTTTTTGGGTATAGAATAAATTTTTGTTTTTTTGGTCCAATTGAATTGTGGAGAGATAACTATATCGGTAAACTTTATATTTGATAGTCACTAGGCTATACTTAATGATTAAATTAATAATTTTACGTTTGTTAGTGAACACAAAAGAAAATTTTCTTAAATTTGTGGTTGGAAGAATGCAAAATATGTGGAATAAATTTCAGGCGAGAGGACTCACAATAATTGAAAATTGTGAGCACCACAATAATTGAAAATTCAAACATTTAACTTAAATTTCTATATTCTAATTTTGAGAAGAAAATATGAGATATATAAAATATATATATATATATATATATGAGAACTACCTTTACAGCTTGACCTATAATATTAGTTTCCTTGATTGGCGTGGGCATATATATGTACGCAAACCTGTGTCCCAAGTATGAAAAGTTTCTTTTAATGTATGTGTGCTATTCTTAATTTTTAAGCAAGATCTTTTTTTGGGTATGCTAGCAAAAAGAAGAGAAAAGAAATAATAATAATAATAATAATAATAATAATAATAATAAAGGACTTGTTCAGAGCTTGGCTATCTGGCCCCCTAGACAGTGGGGGCAATAGGCCCCTTTCTTGGCCCCCTAGTGTTTTTTTTTTTTTGAATCGGTTATTAGTAGATCCATGTGTGTGAAGTCGATGTTTTTGTCCTTGTCTAATCTAGAATATTTAGTTGGCCATTGGAATCTTTGACCCCGAATCCATGACTTGCCCGTTGCTCAGTTTCCTTTAAAACGATCTTTATTCTTCGTGTTCATCATTGTGGGGTTCGTTGGATTCTCTATTCAATCAATTACATTGATTGTTGAGAGCATATTTTATGCCTCGATATGATCACAAGGGCAAGATCAAAATCTAGAAGGCTTCTAAAAAGAACTCGGAAGCTTCTTCAGGCACATACAGTCCCAAACACACAGAGAAGCCACAAGAAAAATTTCCCCCCAGTGAGCTGCCCTGCCAACCACACTAGCTGTTCCTACCCTCGGCCAGATTTAGAAAAACTGATAGTTTTTATTTTCCCCTTTTCCCTTTAATTAACTAAGCAAGGAGTCAGAGGGAAAGAGAGCATCGGCGGCTTAGGGAGGTTGGTCCAGATTGACTAATATAGATTACGGCATTAAAATCGAGAGTCGAATCATGAAGTAATTAATTAAGACGGTTTGGAGGTTTTAAGCTTATAGTTGTTTATTCGCTAGCTGCTTATATATGGAATTGAGCTATGCAATCACTTAATCATGCATTAACGTATTGATATGATTGTCGTTCAGTTTGCCTCAAGTGCGGCACAAGATCTCAGAGAGTGTGTGAGGGGGCTTGGTAGCACCTATCTGTAGCAGAACCGATTCCAACACGTAATGCCAAGCGTTGCCCCTTTTGCATTTCTTCTCTTTTCTTTTTCATTTTTGTTTTTTTTAAAGACCAAAGGGTGGCGCTTATGCATGACATGAAACCAAACGAACCTACATCAGAGGCAATTTGTCTGCATTGGTTGAAACTGCCCCTAATAGATAAGATGGGTGGAAAGCAAAACAAAACCACGTCAGACAACTTGTACAATATAATGGAAGTTGTCCTTAAGAAGAACGGAAAGCCAATGAGGTCATGGCACATGCCTGAGAAGGCAAAAGCAAGTTGGCCAGGTGTTTCTAATCTTAAACAAGAATCAAATTCAACTTTAGTCATCGTGGATCTTGTCTTGTCCTTTCCTTGGTTTTGGTTTATAATGAATTTGAATTGACTTGCTCGATGAAGTGAAAGGAGAAGAATCTCTTTTTTGCGGTATGTGCGCGCCCGCTTTCACCAGCCCACTTTGCCAGGTGTGTTTCGCATAGGAACATTTCCATGATTGGGTGGCCGCTGTGGAGCTTTTACCACCAAAATCGTTCCGAAGCAAAAAATTAGGAAAACGTATGTTATCAAAACACATTGCATGGTAATTAAGGGGCCGAATAGCACCATGCTTGCCTTTGTGGCCCTGGTCCCCCAACTTTGTTCTAATTTCATAAATTTCCGTGATCTTTAGTAAAATCATTTTACGGTGTAACATTTTGTAAAATGTAGCATGACATCACGTTGAATTCGTCATGTATTGTTTTTTTTTTTGGGGGGGGGGGCTTTACAGTGAGTACATCTTGGCAAAGTGGTCGCGTGTAGAGCTCTGGCAAAAGCAGATTCGACTCGAGTAGTCCGACTTGATTTATTTGAAATTCAACTCAACTCAACTCCTTTTCACTGAAAAATCAATGACTCAATACCCAACAAATGTAAAATCAAAATAAACCCCTGTTGGATTAATCTAAAATATTGAAATTTGAATAACTGAAATCCAAATAATTTGAACCTGAATAGTTTACAATTTCAAACAATTCTAATCTCTTTAAACCAAATTTGACCCAAAATTTTCATTGAATTATTAACATTTGAATCAAATTAGTTTTTAAACATATAATATATAATAGTTTTTTTTTTATCAAGATATAATATATAATAGTCAATATAGTGGGAAAAAAAAAAAAGAAAAGAAAAAAGGGCGCAGCTAACTTGTGTATCGTATAAGAAATAACTTGTTGAGTTAAACCCAAAAAGCTGCCCAAACCCACCCGAAACCTTAAATATTGAACTTGAAGTGAATTGAAATATGATTAATTTGAAACTGGAAATTCTTAAAACCCGATGAACCTATAATCAATCAAACCCAAAACTTGATAAATTCAAAACTCGAATGACCTAAAATGACCCAGCCTGAAACTGACTCGACTTACCCATTTGCCACTTCTAGTTGCATAGTTTCTTTCCAGCTCCTGCTGCTTTTTTTTTTTTTTTAAATGCTTTTGATGATTTCATTCAATTTAATAACATATTTGTATGTTGATTGATTCTGAATATGCGTTGCACAGATAGCACTCAAATGACATCTATATTGCAAGACCTTTTATTTAGAAATATATATATATATATATATATATATAGATATATTGCACTAAATAAGACTAATCAAATACGACTTCTCGCAGCCGATAATGGTCGGCAAAAGGAATATTAAGATCGCATTAGATGATTGAGGGACTTGATTAATAAAACCATTGATTATATTATTATAATCTGGATGAGTCGTCAGGCGTATAGCATCCACTATATTATTGAGATGATTTGATTAGAAATGAGCGAAGCAATTCGAGCTGTCACGGGAGGCACTCGATCAAATTCGACTAAAGTCCACCGAGGTATCAGGGAAATAAGGAATAATTGGCCGTTAAATAAATCTATAATGTGATATAAGATTCCTGCTAAACATTAAACAAAGATTTTAATGTCGAAAATGAGTAATTGGCCATTTCATTAGTTGAGGAGTCTTAATCCCTCTCAGCACTTTTTCACAGATTCAAAGGATCGCAAGCAAAAGGGGCCAGCCCGCTGCAGGTATATAGTGCATTATTTGAGGAATCAGGATAATTGAATGTCGCACGCTTTCAATTTCGTTGTGCACTTTAGCCTCAGCTTCGGTTAATATTTCTTTCTCTCTTGCACTTATACTAAACTATTCTCTAATTCTTGTCCAATAAAATTAATTTGAATTAAAAAGAAAAATAAAGAGTTGCAAATTGGAGTTTTTTTATTTTTATTTTTTTATCGGTGGTGCTATCTATGTCATATAAATATAAATATACGTGACCCACGACCCAAAACTTGAAGGGAATCTTAGGTCATTGAATATTCTTGAATTCTCTTGTTATAGGTATTTAATTGGAGGTAAAGTACTTCAAGTTTGCCAGAGTCATTAAATGACCTTTGCATCTTCGAGGAGGGATGGTTTTTGGTGGTACTAATATCTTGACAGCAGATTCATATTCCAAGGCCACTCAATTTTGATATATGACACTAGGTGTATTTTCTTAAATAAAAGAGTAAAATATTCAGAAAATTTCAACAATAGAATAATATCTTAACCGAAAAACTAAATCGGTGAGAAGATAAGGTGTTTGAAGACCAATAATGATCTAGATTATTGTGTTGGTGAATTTGAAGAGTTTTGTGAGAACAAAGGTTTCGTACGACATTGCAAAATCAAACATATGCCATAACAAAATAAAGTTGCAAAATGGATAAATAAATATTCCTAGAGACAACGCGCTGTATGCCTTTTTAGATAAAACTATTAGAGAAATTTTGAGCTGAAATTGTTATTATAGTTTGCTACTTGGTTAATTGATCATCGTCAATGGCTATTGAGATGGAAACTCTAAAGAAAGCATGGTATGGTCTGATTTTCCTGTAAATTACTTTAATTTTAAAGTATTTGACTGTCCAACTTTGATCCATTAAAAAAAAAGAAAAAAGATAATCTTTGGCTAAGAGTAAGGAAATGCATATTCCCAGACTATGTAAAGGAGATTATAGAATGTAGGTTGTGATATATTAACCCAAAATCAATTACATTTATTATTAGCAAAGATGTATTTTTTTTTTTTAAATGAATTTACTATATTCTCTAAAGAAAAAGAGTTTTTCAAGGTTGACAATGACCATCGAGTAGGAGGAGTTGGAGGTGAAAACTTAGTTTGAGAAGGCAATGAAACCCAACCAGTAAACGAGGATAAAGAGTAAGGGGTACAATTAGAAAGCACTGAAACCTAAGAAAGATTATTATAATAACGTGATAAGTAAAGTTAAAAGAGAAATTATACTACTCGTTAAAATCTGATTGCGTATATCTTAATTGTTGTTGAGCACATTGGTGAGTATGAAAATCAATTCTTATCAAGAGATTAGGGCCAATTATGAATCCTTTTAATGACTCTTTGTCACGATGGAGAAAATTGAGTTTTCTCATAAGAATCAAATATGGAAACTAGTGAAATCATTAAGGGGCAAAAAAAAAAAAAAAAAGTTAAATGTAAATAAGTCTATAAATAAAAGAAAAGAATTTTAAGACACAAGAATTCATAATATAAAATACACTCAGTTATAAAAGATTTTATACAACTTTCAAAAAATGTTTTCTCTTATAGTAAAACATAGTTCTATTTGAATGTTACTTACAATGTTTACCTTATTTAACTTAGAGTTAGAATTAATCAATTTCAAGAAATCATTTTTTATAAAAATCTTAACAAATAAATTTACATTTATCAACTATAAGGCTTCATTAATCTAACAAAATATGACCGTGTATGTTTATTAAAAAATCATTTTATGGCCTCAAACAATCACATAAATAATGATACAAGTGGTTTGATGCCTTTGTGATCAACAGTGGGTATTTTATGAGTAAATATTATAGTTATGCTTATTATAGGAAATTGTTAAATGATTTGTCCATCTATTTATTATTCTATTTTGATGATAATTTAATAGTTGTAATAAACGTATAAAAAATAAACTAGTTAAAAGCTTAACCTAATAATAAGTTTAAAATGAAATTTATGGGAGCAGTCAACATGATATTAGGGATATAAATCCATAGAAATCAAAATGCCAACAACTTATATTTGTTATAAAAGAAGTACACTGAAAAAGTTTAGTTATAATTTGGAATTGCAAACTTGTTAACACTTTATTGACAATTCATTTCAAATGATTTATAACGTTATTATCACACATATAAGAAAAAAATGTGCAAATAACACACGTTTCATACAATAGTATAACTAGTAACATCATATATATTAGGGTTTACACTCGTTATGATATTTTACATGTTATTAGTATTGTATTTAAATTTAAGGAAGACCCTAGTGAAATTTATTAAGATGCAGTAAAATTGATTTTATATACATTGGTGATTTAGATGAAAGAAGATTCCTAATAAGCTATGTCTTCACTTTATATGGCTATATCATAAGATGGAAGACAATTTTACAATTTACAATTACTTTTTCTATAATAAAAGATGAATATATTTTATAGTAAAAACTGAGAAATAAGTACCATGGTTGTGAGGTCTTATTAATGCTTTATGTATACAAAAAAGTCTAAACCATTTTTTATTGGGATAACTAAAATGTTATACTTTTGACCAAAAGTGTAATATATTACAAGAAAATTGAACAAATTTATATTAAGTTTCATTTTATTTGTGAAATCATATTACAAAAAGAGGTATTGTAAAATGAGAACATGTTTTATCCTACATTTATTGCACAAAAGAGGAAGAAATGATGAAGTTATGTATGGAATATGCATCGTCCCTTATTATATACCAACTTCTTTAATGTCTTTTTATCCTTATAAGATGAGAAGATTTACATGATTTTTTTTAGTTTTTTTTCCCCATCATATCCTATAAATAAAGTCTTATTCCATTATACAAGACAACTTAAGGCAAAACATAAAAAAGCTTTAATAAGCAGATGGTAAAAGTAATTTTGAAAAATTTTAAGTTGTTTGAAATTTTTAGAAGGTAAGGTATACTAATTGCAATTTGTATATCTCTTATTTTTTATAATAAAATATTCTTTGATCATTTTTGTTATGAACATACACTAAATGCAATTATAAAAATTCTTATATCTTTTGTTTTTAAACAAATTATTATTTTTACCATATTAATTATTATACCTAAATAATTAGTTTAAATCAAAGAATCTTATTAGTTTATCACAAAACATGCCTGATTATTAGGGATTGATACTCAATAGTAAGATTATGTGATGATAAAAGTGATAATAACCATTGGTTATCGGGCTCATGAATTAAGAATAAGATAGATGTTATTAAGAGACTATTAGGTTACTTATAATTACTTGTTGTGGTCCAATGTGATTTTTGTTAAATAATTATATGAATACTTATATTTTTATTAATTTGATAAATTTTCATATAATAATAAAAGAAATATACATAAATAACATAGATATTATATTTTTATATAATAATATACGCCTAAATTTATCTAAATATTAAAATTCAAATTAGACTTAATTAATATAACTTATACTATAATTCTAATAAATTCATAATTTAGATTAATTCTAATATTTCCTTAATTCTGATTTGATGATACTCTTAATTTTAACAATTTGTTTAACTTAACAAATACTTTATACTTTAAGAACTCTTTTTTAATCTTAAAAACTCACTTTACATTAATAATTTTATAATCTCATGAAATAATGATAAGTTCTCATATATTATTTTTCTTAAATACCTTAACTTTTGTATTTATAGTATTCACTCATTTTATATCTTGAATTATCTTATTAAATAACACAAATTCATAATTTATAAACATGATAAAATATACCAAATTCTCATTATCATCAATAGTATTATTAGTAATTACCTTATTATCTTACAATTTAACTGATTGTTAGTGATTTTTTTTTATTCTTTTATTCTTTTGCAAAGCTTATAGAGTAAGATTTTGTATGACAACTAGTAAAATTTTTCCATTTGTATTATGTGCTACAATAAGAGTTTTCTTTTCTCCTAAAATAGCAAAACCTCTTTAATAGTTATTCTACTCTTTAACATGAAAATTTTAAATTTTATCTTTAGTAAAAATTACATATCTACTTCAAATTACCTTTTTTATCACAAGATTAAATAGCTTAAATCATTTTTTAATATAATTAAGAAAGATTGTCTTTACTCTACTCACATTTAATTTCGTGCTTGTCTCTTTCGGAATGTAAACACTTTGAAGTGCCTTATATCATACTTAAAATTACTTCATTCTTCTTCAAGATTAACATTTTGAATGCTAATTATTAAAAATCTGTTTAACAAGCAAATAAAATATAAAATAATTTTTACTTAAAAAGGTTTAAACATTTTTTTGGCTTTTAACTAGTTTTTTTTATCATATTTATAATTGATTTATTTTTCTTTTTAACAATTCTATATTATATTGTAGGTGTAAAAAATTATAATTTCATACTTTATTCCTTATACTTCACAATACTCTTGAACTCATTAAAAATATATTAATTATCTCTATTAATTTGCTCTAATACTACTATAAGAGTACAATATCTTTGATATTACTATTAACCAATTATATAAATACTCATTTTTTGTTAATCTAATAAAATATTATATAATAATAAAAAAATATATAAATAATATAACTATCATATTTTTATATAATAATAGATAATTAAATTTATTAAAATAATAAGATTTAAATTAAATTTAATTAATATAATTTATTCTATAATTTTAATAAATATCTAATATCCATTAAGCATGATCATTCTTAGTGAGTAGCTCAAGTGTGCTGAACATAAGACTGCCGTCGCAACTTTTGCTACTTAGTTTCTTTTAATTTAACAGTAACATAGAAAGAGATGCGGCAACTAACTATGTTTCCAACAACACAATGGCCCACTTCATTGTTTTTCAGCTATCAATTAATTAAACACAACGATCAGGAGAATCAACATCATGCTCATGTAGCTACACTTTTATTTTTTTTCTTTCCGTACAGCAGTTCATAGACATACGACCAACCCTTATGAATTGGTTAGTGGAAAGGAAAATCTCGAGAAGCTCTTTGTGTGGTTTTATGAAAGAAAAAGCACCAATGATTGTCACTTTTATAGTTGTAAATAAATGGACAAACGTCCAAGCACCAAGTCGCCTTTCACTTTATATATGAACCGTATAGACAATATAACTGGTGGATGGTAAATCCAATTGGGTCCATTAAGCGAAGCTATTTAGCTGAACTTCTCATTCGAGGTCAGAGAAATTGGAGATGGACCGTCAGAGGGAGCGAAGGTGTGTTTATAGCAGTCTTCGGATCAATATTGTAGCATGCTAATGCTGTATACGATGAAAAGTTAGCCCCCAGTTGGAAATTGGTAGCTTTATGGTCATTTGTTGCGGGTACATTCCAAAAACACACAATAACTTGGGGTTTGGATGCACTTGGATTATCATACTCGGGTCCAAAATTATGTCCATTCTTGTCGAATATTTACTATTTACACCAAATAAATGAGGATTTGCAATAAAATATTCATTATTATTTGATCTAGTCCCTAGAATTAGGGATATAATATTTGCCATTTTCCAATTAAGTCAACTTTGGAAATTTTTTTTTTCGTACATCGTAACAGGAAGTCAACTTCGGAGTTTGAAGGGCCCAATTTAAAGGTTCTCACACGATGCTGCCACAAAGTACTAAAGGCTACAACCAGAAAATTTTCTTTAATCAATTAGGCTCTAGATCTGATTCAAACTAGTGATTTTACAAACGGCTCAGGGTTGCTATTTAGACAGACAGATGCTATATATGTCACATGGTCAGTATCAATACCAAGATGTATAGCCCTTTTGCACAATATACTGTCGGAATCAATAATTGTTAGCCCAATTGATTGTCAGATGCAACTCACGGACACGACTTTTCAGGTGAGGCATGCCAGGAGGAATGATAATGCAAGCAAGCAAGCAAGCATAGGGTCTTTCCCTCTTAAAAACAAAAACAACATATTAGGATTCACAGTAATCAAATTTATAACACTCGAGATGTCTTTTCTTTATCCGATATCGGAGTTGGGTCGTGTATGTCCAACTAAATTTATCTACGTTCTTGTCAGGAATTAAGATTTTCCTTTTTAACTTACTTTTTTCGCTAGAAACACCTGTCACAAAAAAATATTTGACAAAAAAAATTAGAGTTGAATCGAGATTAACTTTAATATTATTTATTATACGGTTATTATTTTTTCTATAAAAAAGTAATCTGTTAAGGTGTATAATACTTAATATCGCTCTTTTTCCTTCACAAAGGGCTGGTGATCCTGTTGCCTTCGATTGATGGCCTTGTAGCTTCGGTGGCAAGTACTTGTTTGCTCAAGACACAATTGCATTCTGTGGTAGGTAGCTACCTCCCTAAGTTGAACTTAGACTTCGGAGTTCGCATGCTTTTGGTGTAAAGTTAGTATCAGCGTGGTTGATGCTACCAAAAACCTATATTAATATCGTTTTGTCTTGCCCTATCTTACATAAAAGTGGCATTCCCCACCATTAATTCAGATTTCAACCTGTACCCGGTGAATCTGGATCTAGAATTATATCCAAGAGAAGGGATGAAAATGAACTGATATATTAAATTAAGATTTTATACTTTGCACAAATAATAATCTAACATTTAAAGGAGGCAGTTTGAACATCTTAATTCTAAATTAGGAATACTATGCAACTTTAGCAATCTTGCCTTTTGTAGGTTTAATTCCCTTATTTTATCTATGTGGCTATAATGTCTTAGCCCCAAAGGGATGCCCAGTGAATCTTGGCTACACCATGCAATACTCGCATTCCATACGTACAAATTTGACTCAAAATTTCCAATCTAAAATCCCAAAATTACTAGTTGTTGCGTGGGATTATCAAGGAAATAATTACTATAATATTTAGACAAGTATACAATTGCCTAAGTTACACAATAATTAGTAATTATTGGGAGAGAATGATTCTATTTATTCTCATAAACCTCGTACTTCTTTTTTAAAATTAAAACTTGAGATTTTAAATATGAAAACTTAAGTTGTTAAACGACTAAAATGTCTCATAAAACGACTATAATACACCATCGCTAATTCTCGTTGCCAGCCATACTCTCCTATGAAAGTATTGTGCACTTTTATAGAATTTTCTTTGAAGGATCATCCCTTGATATATAAGTCTAGAGGTGGAAACAGGTCGAGTCGAGTCCAGTTGAACCTGTGTTTTATTGAAACAAATCCCATTTCAAGTTTTTCATAAACAAATCCTTTAATTTTTGTTGTATTGACAAAAATAATTAAAATTATAACAATTATTTTTATGAATAAAATTAAATTAATGAAAATATTTATTTTAATAAAACTAACTAATTAAAAAATAAGTATTTATTTTTAATGTATAACTATAAATATTACAGAGTATACACATTTTAATATACAGAGTATACACATTTACAAGATTTATAAGAAATTAAAAGTGTACACTTTTATTATTATTTTCATAAAAAAATTAGTTTATAATTTAACTAAGTCTTCTAAACATTCTAATGAGAAATTAAGAAAGTGTTTTAATGAATTTAAGATGAATTTCAAATAATTCTTAAATAGATTGTTCACCAATTTTAATAAATTAAATTTATTCTTACTTAAATTAAGTTCATTTATTAAATAAACTTTGACATCAAGTTTCAAAGAATTTTAAACGAGCCATATTACTGAGGTTTTAGCGAACCTATTTGTTCATTTATGCTCCTAGTCATGTCCCGAGGATCCATGGAAAAGAAAAAAGAGAAGCGAGTTCACTCCAAGGTAGATGGCCGGGGGAGGGGGAGACCGAACGACCCTTGGCTGGGAGCTCAAGTACTGAATTGTCATGGTAGTCACACACTTCTATTTCCATTGTGATCCTCCGCCGAGTGGCCCATGACTTGTTATTTTAAGGTCTACAAAAGGCCCATCTTGAGGCCCTTTTAAAGCGAAAGGTTCTTGGTTCCCCAGCCTCCATGGATTCAAAATTAAAATTCTGCTTCAATAGAGAAGCGTGGCAGCGGGAGCTGTTGTTAAAACTGATCAGAAATAAATTTTCTTTTACTGTTCCTTGAATTGAACGAGAGAAGAAGCTCCGGGATTTCCAGGTGCTGGTTACCGAATTCTGGCACAAAATTTCCAACACAGTTGCAGTTATCCTGGCAAGACCGACGAGCATCCTTCAGTTCTACGTTCTACATGAGCATGCTCTTTTAGTTTTCCACCCTCTATAGTATTCCTACATTTTTTAAAAATCGGATTAATCATCGCTAGTCGTGAAATCTAATGATAGAGTTATCTAAACTTTTAATTTCTGAGTTTAAAATTCAATTCATATATCTTACAAACTTAAAAAAAAAAAGAAAGAAATAAAATCAACTCAGTGGTTGAACCGATGAACTAATGATCTAAACCTTAAGCATATACGATTCTCTTATAATCGATAAAATTGGTGATCCATTGAATTCAGCCATTCTACGGGTCAGGTTCAGGTCAATTTAAGAAGCTCATCGGTAACTTCTGTGTTGTTTATTCTACATTGAAGGTTGAAGGTCACATTCCAGGGGACTTCCGGCCCCCTTGGTACTACTCTGCTTCGCAAGGCAACAACCGTTGTAGCAAATACAGATTAGCTAGGTAGGGGAGAACATATGGAATTTCCATACAAAAGAAGAAAGCCATAGACAATTAACCCCAGAACATGAAAAAATGGTTATCTTACCAGACCTAGAAGCAGCGACACAGAGACCACAACATCACCATTTTGCAATAATTTATTCATGGACGCGTACAACTATTCTTTTTAACTTCCTCTTTTATTCAAATAAATCCTATTTACATATCTACTTTAACCATTTCTGGTCATTCTGAGGAGCTTATTAGATCAAATAGTAGGCACACTACTTTGCAGCAGCTGTTTTCTGGATTATTTAACAACGCTGGTTTCAGATTTCCGCTGCATCTACTTGCCAGGTTTAGTCTACTGCCGATTTCTTTCACTGCGAAACAAGGTCCTGAACCATTTCTTCCCCATTCTTTTTTCTTCTTCGGGATTAGTTAAACAGTTATTGCCTCTTGGAAACATCAGGTTCTTCAGTCTTGGCAAACCTTCCTCGGATCCTTGGTTGACTGTCTGCAAGTGCCTTCCTGCAAGCATACTGAAGTAAATGTATAGTGAGTTGATTGCTGAACGTAGAATATATTCAGGTAAGCAACAAAAAGAGAACAAAAAAAAACAAAAGGGTAAAAAGGGACCTGAAGGGGATTCATACATTTCACAGAGCAAGTCATCTTAGATGGTGGCTTTTATTTTCTGTTACTCTTCTAATGTTAGAACAAAAGTAATGATAGATTAAAATTTTAGGGGCTCGAAGTGAATTAGGATAAATGAATATACAGAAGCAATTTTATTGATTATTTTACCTTGATTTTCCTGCCAAAATTTCTCTTTGCCTTCTTATTCCTGTACCTCAAAAGCTTTTCCATGCGGTCCTCAGAAGTGCAGCTGCTGACAATTAATGGCCAATCAAGGGGAGAGCGGATTTTGCTCACATCACCATTACCAAGAGTCTGTCATAAAAAATCAGTATCAATGACCCAGCACCATCCTGAGGAAATGGCCAGTAGCACCTAAACAGTTCTCAGTCTGTAGACTTCCTTAAAAGGCCAGTTCATGCTCAAAGCTCTATGATAAAGAAAATTAAAACTGAAAAGATAGGCAATAGATTCTGAATTCATATCAGTGGATACTGTTCTTGTTACTCCTCCTTAGTATCCATTTGGGGTTGAGGAAAGTAACTGGATTCTTGGTGAAAAGGGAGAAGGAGTTAATAATCTGCTCGGTGAAAAGGTCAGCCGAGGAGTAGTGCCACTTCAATGGGACTCTGGATGGTTGTTATCATTTAGAAGTGTGCTGATAAGCTTCTAAAATTGTCCAACAACAATTAAAGAATGAAGCAGGTAACAACAAGACTAATTATTCAGCACATTGAGAAACATCCCCTCCTAAGTTGAGAAATATATCTCAACCCAAATTGAGGGCATATGTAAAGAGGAAATACAACAGAAAAGACTCAGATTATGCTCCAGAATGAGAGGAAGGAGGCTGGATATACGAACATGTATACATGTATATATGTCTGTTATGGCTGTGAGTGCGTGCATTTTGTAAGTAAAGGAATGAGTCGTAAAAGAAATAATAACAGGAGGATAAAAAGTAATCTGATATTACCTTTATGTCTCCTTCGCTAAATGCTCTTCGCATCCCATAAACAGTTCCAAAATCCATTCCAGGAAAATCTAGAAAACATGGCTTCGTTGCAGCACCATTCATCCATTCTGTTGAGTTTAAACATCCTGAGCTCACACTTTTTGGCAATTGTGGATCAGAGAGCAACATGTTTTCTTGAACACAGTTTTCATCAGCCCTCATAACGGGAATTTTGTGTTCCAGAAGCTTGGAGAGTGATGTTTCTATTGCTGATTTCTCCATGAGATCCTTCTCGTACTCATAGAGAGTCTCACTGAGCAGCTGCTCACTGTGAATTGATTCAATGTCTGCTACCTTTAGTCCTTGTGTGGTGATGACTTCTTCCCCACAGGAAATCATTGAAATGGCTGCAGCCACAGGATCAAGGCCCATAACCGGCTCTTCCATGATAGGTTCAGGAGCTTTGAATAGATCACCTTCCACTCCCAGGTCATATTCTGATATGGTGGAGGACTGAGTTAAGTTGCTCTGCATAAGACAGATGAATACAACAAAACAATTTGTCTCAGTTGATTAGAAAACTTCCATACAAGTAGTACCTTGGCCTCTAACAAAACATTATGATGGGATCATCAAAAAGAGACACCACCAGTGCAAGCCCAAAAATGCTGAAGATTTATGATTGTCTAATCTCATACATCCGGAAAGACAGATCGTTTCAATTCTACGACTTCTTGAAGCAAAATTCAGATTTGAAATTCTATTGCCAAAAACAGAAAAAGAAAAAACAGCTGCCAGCATCTATAGATACATCAAATGACATCCGTACGAGCAAAGCACTTAATAATAACAACATACACACAAAAACTCAACCAAGTAAGGCGTTTTTAGATGGCCAAAGCTGATGGAGATACTAACCAAACAAATCATTTTTCTTACATAAGTTTCTTTTGATTCTTTTTTCCAAGTTTAGCTTCCACAACCGAGCGAAAGAGAGAGGTGGAGATCACATTTCTTTTAAGCTTTCTTTTCGCAACTTGTATACACCCAAAAGATCAAAAGCAGACCTTTTCCTTCTTTTATCCCTCTATAAGTGGGGGAAAAGGCAAAGGCAAACAAGAAAAAGGAAAGACAACAACTGGTTTCACATCACAAGGCGCAATAGACTATACAAGAAATCTTTAAGAACACGGAACTTGCAAAGCATGAAATAACTTGCCTCTTATACTCATTCTTTCCATTTCTTTCCAAAATCCAATTTAGCGCCACAAGGGAAAGTTGTGACAGAAAACAGAACAATCAAAGGGCATTAATCAATATCAAAAAACCAAACCCAATTACAAGAGATAGATAAAGCTTCTAACTTTTCAGTTTTTTTTCTTCATTCTCTCCGCAATCAAACACCAGAATAAAGATGGCAGGAATATCAAAACCACTAGGCTGAGTTTAAAACTCGGGGCAAAATATAGGACTTGAACCTCAAACTTTACTTATAAATTATAATTAAAACTCCTTCTCCAACCAATTGAACTAACTCCTAAAAGGAAAGGAAAAAAAGATGGTGCGAATATCAAGGAGCCAATTCTCCAGAAAAAACAAATCAAAAATCAGAATATGAGAAATTGAACTTCAGCAAAAGATTAACTAAATAAACAAGAGAGAAACAAAAAATAAAAGGGCAATTTGAAGTTTGGAGTTCACTGGAAAAGACAGTCCATTTCTGAGAAACCAGACAGGGAGCCAAATAGAATGAAAAACCAAACAACTCTTTTTTGGGAGGTGGGGGGTACATCAAATTTTAAGAATATATGCAAAGATAAATTGAAGTCCCCAGCTTTGTACAGTTAAACCCAGATCAAATCCATCAAGTACAAGCATATAACTACAAACTAACAGAAAGATGAAGCGCAGGGTACAGAGAGAAGGACATGAAAACATGCACAGAAAAAAAAGAAGGCATAGAAGAGGAGAAAGTGTACCGTGGAAGCATTTGTCTTCTGGTATTTGCAATACTCTTCAAGTTGCTGATTGTCCATTGAGAAGTTCTGCATGTATAGAAACAATAGCCCAGTCTCTGCATACATTTCTCCTGGATTTGCAAGCACCCTATTTTCTGAGACCAAATAGTTCTATGCTGAGAAACAATAAAATTCACCTCTATAATAACAGAGACAAGAAAAGCAGAGCTAGCAGAGCACAGAAGCCAAAATGTGCCACATACAGAGGCAATAAATTGGTCAGCTTTGGAGCTTTTGATTTGCCTAAAAAGGCCAATCAGGAGTGGAGAGGAGAGAGAATGTATATCTATAATAATAGCAATGGAAAAAAAAAAAAAAAAAGTTGAGTGATGAAATGATACAAGGAAATGATATTCACATGTAAAAAGTAATTCCATATACACATAAATAATAAAATAAAAATAAAATCAATACACTTATTTATACATGTATTATGTTATTTATGAATGCCGAATATCCTCTTTTTTTTTTTTTTAATAATATATTCGGTTCTATATAATAATAAGGACAAAGTGCAAAAGGACATCAACGAGATTGTACGCTGTTCCCATTACTCTTTTTAGGCACTTTGTCTTTTAATGCTTTTTTTTTTTTTTTTGTGGATTTTTTTTCCTCAATTTTATACTTTTTGTCCTTTTTGGTATAATTAGTGAAATGTGAGTGAACGGAGCAAGACTCCTTTTCCGGGTTTGTGCAATTGTGTGAGCAGTGACCATCGGGTCAGCTCTCCTTTGCAGCGCCCGCTTTATGCTTTTCTACCCCACAGAACTCACTATTCTTTTTGGTATATCACTAAAATTTATTTATTTATTTATTTTTTATCATTGGGAGAATAATCGGACCTTTGGAATACACTAAAATTTATTTATTTTTTAAATAATGATTATGTGTACAGTAACTAAGGCCTAAATCTCGTGCCCCCATTTAATTGTGTGTTCAAAATCAGTTTGGCGAAATTTCTTCTAAATGTATACAGCGATGATTAAGTGTAATAATCTCTATTATGATATGGACTAATCTTACCATCCTCATTTTTAATATTCAAAAATTAGAAAAAAAAATATTTTTTTTGTTTATTCATAAGGCAAACCATCAAGATTAGGCCGAATTAAACTTTTTTAAAGAACTAAGAAAGTACAGAAAAATATTATCAGTGGAATGGCAAATGGTTACATTATCCTTCCCTTTGATCCATTTGAGGCCTGCGTAGTTTTATTAATCTTCTGTCAAAAATTAAATAACACAAGTATTCACGGTAGTTGTCTGTATGTTGGGTTAACAAAAAAAAAAAAAGCACAAAGCGAAAATCATTAGCATGATTACAACTTTGTTTATCTATCTTTCACGAAACTATGATTGGGGTTTTTTTTTTTGTTGTTTTGACCATCCAAGCATGATTAAGAATTTGATCTCACTTTGTAAACACGATGAATGAATATGAGTTCCATTTATTAGTTAAAAGCACATCCACAATTAGGATTATTGTTGTTAATTATTATTACTAATTGGTAATTATTGTTATTAATTTCTTCAACTAATAAGTAAACTAAGATAATATTATTTAATTAAAATAATATTATTTATTGTGTTATTAATTATTAAAATGACAAATTGGAACCCCCATTTTCTATAAAAGAGAACTCAATCAATAAATAAAAACTTTTAAAAAAATTTACCAAACATCTAACGTTCTATTTCTCTAAACTAACAATAACAACACCTTCGAAACAACAAAAGCAATAGCAAAAGCCCTCTTAATCTTTCGTCTGTGCTATTGATTTTTTTTTTTTTTTCTTATTTCTCTTGATGACAGTTTGTGACAAAAGGAAACAGGAGATGGGGCATTTGTCTTTTGCATTACGTCCGACAACTTTTCTTGATTAACATATGGAACTGAATCTACAAAAATCTTGGAGGCTCGCAGCAAAATTCTTTCGGCACTAGCACTCTGGTTTTCACTCTTAAATGGCCAAAATAGTTCTTTAACTCAAAAGGGGTGCCCAGAAAATAAAAGAAAATGGAGCAGTTCAGCCAAGATTCCGGCTATATATAACAAAATTTGAACTAAAATTCCTTTAATCCTCGTGTAGAAATGAATTGGTCTAAGTTTTCCTATCCCGGAAAAGGACATCGAAAAACTTAATTGGAAATCTGGACTCTTTTCATGTTCTAATAGGTCTGTAGAGAATAATAAGACATTCTAGAGTGGATTCTCATAGTCGTCTACATCGTTTTCTTTCTTTCTTTCTTTCTTTCTTTCTTTCTTTCTTTCTTCCATACGCAGAAAATTAAGTAATCCAAGTTATCTACATCGTTTCTTGTGAGCAGCCTTGGTATTGAATCTCTTGATTTAGCAGTTGTTTTGAGCCTAATATATTTTTATTTTTATTTTTTTTTGTTTTTTTGGGTTATTGTTTAGTAGTGGGGATTGAAGAACTAAAACATTTGGATCTTGAAAGTACTAAATTATTAGAAACGACAATTCCTCTCCATTTTAGAGGATGAGAGAAGGGGTCATGACGTTTGACCTCTCCTTCCTCGAGACGTTGATGTATGTCATAGTAATTAATGAATTTATTATTATAAATACATATTTAATATTTAATATATATTGTTAATCAATTAAAAATATTCATTATTTTTAATATTATTTACATACATGACATAATCATCAATAAATTTTAAAAATAAAATTTATAAAAATAAATATATTTTATAAAAATAATTATGATAGAATTAGAATTATAAAATATTTACCATATTAAAATATTATTTTTAATTGATATTTTAATTAAAAATTATTGTTAAGATTGTGACACTAACATATTTTATAAAAAAGGTAGTTGGTATCGTATATTAAATTATAGAAATATTTAAATAAATATATTGATAATTTTGAGTTGAACAAATTCATTGATTTGACTTGTTATGAGTTATCAATTTTGACTTAAGAATATAAATTTATTAATTAAAAATTAATAATAAATTAAAAAATTTTAATTTATATAATTTTTTAAAATTATAATTTATATTTATTCTTAACATATTAAGATCTTAATATATTATATAAATAAAAATAAAGTTGATTAAATATAAAATAGCAATAGAGTTAGATTTAGTTTGATAAATTTAAAAATTTTATAAAATTAAATATATATTATTTAAAAATATAAAAATTAAAATATATCTCATTAATAAAATTAAAAAATTAAAATTTTTTATAAATATCTTATTATATGTCAACTAACAGGTGTTTAGTATACTAAAATTATTAATTTTTTTCTTTTTTTTAATAATTTTATATTGTGAGAGTTATTTTTTTATTATTTATATAAATTATTGTCAGAATTTAAATACTGTCCTTTTAATATAAGTTATAATTATATTTAATAAATAATCAATTTAATCTCAAAAATTAAAATTTTAAATTTGTATTCTATTTTCCTATTATTCAATAAATATTTATGTTATTCCTAATAACAAGAAACTTCAAAATTTGTCATTTGAGGGGGGCAGTTAGGCTATCAGAGTGATTATTGAGCATAATAAGTAAATCTTTATTGCCCTGATGGTTAAAATTTAGAATCAAGTCGGTGCAACAAAGAAGGTATTACAAACGTTTCTAAAAAAAATTCAATTCCTTTGTTGTTTTTTCTTTCCTCTTTTGGCAAGCTAAAATTCGGTTGGTGTATAAGCACACGTTTCCCGTACTACTACTCTTTAGAGAGGCTAGCGCGTAATCCCTAGATCAAACTTGCGTGTCCAATACGTTATAGTATTGAATAAAAAGAAAAATTTTAAAATGAACAAAAAATCTTTAACATTTATTTAGATTTATTATTTTTGAATTTATGCAGTCGGACCCTTAATAAAAACCATAGAATGAACCAACGCCTTGTCATTTAAGTCATATCATTATGACTCAATTGATAATCTATATGGCACGTTAGACTGACGGTTTCTCTGCGCTGTTTTTGAAACTTACACCTCCGGTACCCTAACTAGAGAGCAGAGCAAGAACACGGGGGAGTAGGCATGCTTATGGAGGATGCACCTGCTGCAGTGGCTCTGAATAATTATAAGAACGCTAAACGTTGTCAAGAAGGAAAGTGACTTCTTGTTTTTTTCTTTCTGGTCAGAAAAGGAAAGTGACTTCTTAGCAACCCAAACAGCCTCATTGGGTCATTTCCCTTGCAAAAATGCTGCTTTCAGACGCAGACATGTATGGCCGTCAATTATGAACTGTTTTACTTCGTCAAGAACTTACAGCTAACAGCTAACAGAGTTCTGTTATGGAGAATTTAAAAAAAAAAAAAATTATTCTCAATAGAAAACAAATTTTAGTACTAATGAGTTTCAGCCCAGTTTGTGCCACTTAAAAAACAAAAAAAAATAAAAAATAAAAAGAAAAAATAAAAGAAAAAAAAAAAAACCAAAAATTTAGGGATTCCCCTTATGGTTTATTGTTTTTTTTTTTTTTTTTTTTTTTGGGTTAACCTTCATGTAGTTTTATGTAATAGTTGAGACTTTCGTACTTTCCAATCATTTTTTTCAGGCAACATTGTCCGTCATTGTATCGGTACACTTTTAACAACTAATAAACAGTTTTATTTATTTTACTTTTAAAGTTTTTTTTTTTTTTTTACCTCCTCTTCGAAGGGGAAAAATGATAAAAGGACTTTCGCGGGAAAATAGTAATAATTTTTTTTTTCTCTTTTTACTATTATTTTTTCTGAGAATGTTCCGCATGTCCTTTTCCTAAAAATTTATTCTTAAGAGAAAAGAAACGAACACTAATTTAATGTTTTATAATATGGTATTAAATTTCTCAGCTAAAGATTAAAGAGAGAAACTAAAATTGTATGCAGAAAATTTATAGAGAACAAAAGAAAGCACACGTCTCCATTGCCAAACTAAAATAACAAAGCAGCGATTTTTTATTTATATATATATTTTTTTGGTTGAAAAAACCTAACGATATTCACGATTGCTTCCGGATTATACCATTACACTCTTAGGTTGTGTGAGCTTGAATTATGTTTGGTTAATCTTTATAAAAATTGAATTCCTAAACACTAAAAAGTTATACGGGAAGAGGGGATTTAAATTGTTCTACATTCCAATCACTTCTATGAATCAGGGACTTCCAATTTTCAAGACAATTTTAGTTATCAAACGCGACAAATCTTGTTTCTCGGAAGACTAGTTACATCTTGCTCACACGAAATTGGGAATCCATCAAATCCACCATATTATGTTTGTTATCTGTACTATACTTTGTGTTTTGTTTACGTGAACTCCTTTTTTCTTGTTCTTGTTTTTTTTTTTTTTGTTGTTGTTGCTTGAAGCTGTGGCAAACTACCCAACGTTATGGTCTAGTGGTGAAGAAATTGCTCATTGTCATATGTCAAAAGATCATAAATTTTAATTTCTATTAAGGTATTTAGTGAAACTAAATATACATCTATAGAATTTGCTCTTTTAATAATAATACGCAAAACTCTGAAGTATCACTCATGCATTTCCATTTTTCACACCAAAAAAAAAAAAAAACAAAAAAAACAACTTCCCATATATCCTGAGTCGCGAAAAAACAACTTCTAGTGAATTTGCTTGTTGGGTTATTATTATTATTTTTTAACGACAAAGGAAACCCATCCAGTAACCACTGATTCTTCACTGATTCTAGGCCAATTCACCTACCTTGGCCGGGACTATGCCGAATTGTCTAATGTCTGACTCTCTTTGTTGCCATGAGAGTTCAACTTTTATTAATTTCTCTCTTTCTAATAAAGGAAAAAAGTCAGAAAAGGGAGATTGTTTGCTCCTGCATATTGATGGTTCGAAAGGAATAGCTCGTATGGTCAATTTTGCTAGAAGAGTAATTTAATATAGCTTTAATGGTAATAAAAGAAAAAGGACGCGGCAAAGATTCCCTCATCTCTTCAGAAAGCCCTTCCAAGCTTCTCCAAATAACCAGCAAAATACTTTGCTAAATATTTAAAGTATTTTCTTCAAAACTTATATGTTGCTTTCGCTTGGAACATGAGAAACTAAAGTAGAAATAGGAATTTTAAAAAAATTAGCTGTAAAACAAAAGAGAAAGATTCTCTTTTCCAATTTGACAAAATTATTCAAATTCTCTTTCAATGTGATGAGATCTATTCATCCACGTTGCAATTTGCCTATAATTTATCAGGTTTGCTTTGAAAGTGTACGTCAAACTAACTTTTGTTCGTTTTCTTAATCTAAAAGCATTGGAGTAAAGAATAAGTGTTACGCAAGTGGAATTCTTAATATGGGATATTAAATTCAGGGATAAGTAACTATTTATCAAGTGTATGATCTAACCATGCAATGTATAATGATGGGAATTTTGGCCTTCAATTTCATTAAATAATAAGTTGCAAAAAAATTATGAATCTTTGTCTATTATTATTATTATTATTATTATTATTATTATTATTATT
>CM034048.1:9753589-9903837 GCA_019804595.1 Bruguiera parviflora | reverse complement strand
TATTATTATTATTATTATTATTATTATTATTATTATTATTTAAAGTCTATTAGAAGATGAACACATATAATGAATTCATATAATAAGAGATAAATGTTTTTTTAAGTTTTTTAAAAATGAAACTCTTATCTCATAGTACAGTATAGATGAGAGTTGACAAAAAAATCTCTTGAAACAATACTAATAAAAACTTTGATCAAATAAAGAAAATTACATGCATGTTAATTGTTTCAGTGATCCTAAATGTTGAAATGCTTGATATTTCATGACCTCAACAGAGACTTATGTGAAAGCCGAATTCTGAACAGCAAGACCCACTTTGAAACTTCCTTTCAGAAGCATATTGTTAATCATTTATGAGGTCAAACAGCTTTCTGGAGCAGAAGAAAAATCGTGGGAGGAATAATCGGGTGTTGGGCTGTAAAGTTAAAGAACCGATGTGCTTTAGGAAGGAAAAAGGCGAAGAGGGTGTACACTCTGTTTTCCAAATAATGTATTGTGAAGAATATGCACTTAGGGATGGAACACATCACGTGACAGTACAAACACACAAACCTTAAATTCCCACTTTAGGAAATGTAAAAGTTTTGTGAAGGAATGTCTATTTAGAACCCCCATAAAAGTTAATTTGATCCAATCAAGCGATCACATGTGGTACATTTGAATGCCAACGCGTGGTGGCCGCAAAAAGTTGTGGACTTCTGAAAGAATGGAAATTGTCTTTCTTTAGGTAAACACACTAAATTGCCGTGGAGGAAAGGGAGGCTGCTGCGTCCGCATTGATGGGTCTTTTTTTTTTTTTTTGCTTGGTACTTTTGAAATTACTTCCACGTTAAATTTGATCATTCGGGTGAATTAGGACTATTTTGCAATTAATACGCAGGGATTTATTTTCAAAACTCACTCAACCGTCATTCAAAATATATCAGAATATATTCAACAGATAAGTTATAACTATTATCAGTACAACAACATGTGGAAAAATGACCGTCTCTTTAATCTTTAGAAGGAAAATTGTGATTAATTATGCTAACTATATTTTGACCAGGACGATACAAAGCTAAGTAATTTTGGTTTATGCTAGTTCCAAGAGAAACTATAACCAACTAAAGAGAAACTGTCAAGTGGCCACCGACTTGATGAATACAAACGCCAATCTTTGCATTAAGTTGACTTGAAATGGCCAATTACATTAGACGACAAGTTTCTTGCAGTCATTTTCATTTCATGCATTATTTTTCACCAGGAATTTTGGCATACTGGTGGTACCGAAATTAGAAATAAGGTGGGCCGTAGACAAAAGTGAAAAGGACGTGCTTAAAGAAAAACAGCTGGGGTGGATTGTCCCATAGTGCTTTGGCATCTATGTGATCGCTATACGGCCAAAACTTGAAAGCACCGTTTGGATTCTTTTAGATGTCAACTTCGAACTGAAGTGTGTAGAACTATGGGAGCGACCTATAGTGGCTTCTAACTAGTTTGACATTAACAAAAAGCAAGTGCCCTTCATGTCCAGCCTAAGTAAACTGAATATTTCATCCGAGTCTTAGATTATCGATTTCAAGGTTAGCAATTTAAAATGGGCTTTTCCTTTGTATGTTATAGTTTCTATTTAAAACAAAAGCAAAGTGATTTTGATGTTTGTTCACATGTGCGTGCAAGTCATTATCAAGATCTCTAATTACTAATTAACATTAATTGGCATTGTCAATGTTTTCTTTAGACTTTAAGTTTATCGTCTCAATCGATGATACTTACAATGTACACAACTTTTCGATACTAAAAGTAATTATAAGAAAATTTATAAAAATAAAATTATACATTAATTCATAATTTAAATTTTTATTATAATAATAAATATTTAATTTATTTTAAAAAATAAAAAAATTTAGTCCTCCCACTAATTGTCTTCGCTGAAAAGCTTTTTCCAACTCTTCAATTGTTTGCAATTTGCAAAGTCCATTGGCTTGTCCAAGTAAGAAGCAACGAGGTTTTAGAATAGTTACAAACGAGACAAATCTAAGGCTTTAGGATTAGAATCCTTTGGCTGGTTTCATTTCCAACAGCTCGTTTCATGTATGCCATCAGACGTCCAGTCCGATGGTAGAGTTGTTGCACACTTGGCTTTATAGTATAGAGATTCGAGTCGTAGTTCTAATGAATGAAAACTTTCATATCATATGAAAAACCATTTCGATATTGTATGATATCAGCGTCAACAACAGAAGAGAAAGAAAATGGTAAACAAATTTTACAAGAATATTTCTCTTTCGCAAACCCCGCAATTTTCATTTCTCTCTAACTACCATGCTCTTTGCTTGATTCATAGATGCCTTAGGTCTCTACCCGCCTTAGAATATCGTCTCTCTCTCTCTCTCTCTCTCTCTCTCTCTCTCTCTCTCTCTCCTTTTTTTTAAAAAAAAAAATTATATTTTTCTTTTGGGGGTATCCTCTTGTAACTTGGAAGAGTTCGTGTTTCTAGCGTCGGTGATACCAATTTGTTAGAGTATACAATTAATGAAAGTTGATGGCCGACATTTCAGAAATAAAGTCTCCTTCATGAAATGTACTTAATTATTTCATTGTTTATAACATATAGTGATAAAATTATCTGAATTTTTAATTTTAAGTACAAAATTTAAATTTTAGTCTTTACAAATTAAAAAAAAAAAACAGAGAGAGAGAGAGAGAGAAAGAAAAAAGCTCTTAATCGATATTGCGCCACATTGATGCTAATAATTTCTACTTGTGTAAAGAATGCTGCATTATAGAATGGTATATTCGTAGTAGACAAAAGGCCCGTAAAATTTGACAGAGAGACAATTTCATACCAATTCCCCTTATATCTCTTATTTTTATGTATACTTAAAGGAAATTCTTTTGTTGTAATTGTAAGCTGTTTTATGGCGTTTTATCGAATGATAACTTTTTCATTATATTGCGTACAGATATATCTTTTTCATTGTAGTAGTCGTGCAGATAAAACATACAGATATAGATTTATCTATCTATATATATATATATATATATATATATATATATATACAGAATTCCTGAACATCCATTTCTTGCACAAGCTTTTTTTCAGCCTCATTCTGGAATTTGTGCTTCCTAGGTACATAGTTTGCATGATCAACGCATGCTGACAGAGCTACCTCAATAATCATGAGATATTAATTCACTGTAAGAAGTAAATGATGGTCCGAAAGTTAACCTAAAAAGCTTTATATCTCTCTCTCTCTTTTTTTTTTTCCCCCTCTTTTAGACAAATAAATTAGTGGGCTCAGATCTAATTTGGGGGTGTATATTAGGCTTAGAAAATAAAAAATATATATATATTCTTAAATATTGCTCAATAACTCAACATCTCAAATAATCTATTTTTCTTTCTTTCTTTTTTGGGGTCAATTGAAAATCATATGCTAGATACAAGTTTTTGGGTACGATCAGGGTGGGAATTAAAATAAGAGCGGCCTACTGCGGCAAACAACCGAATATCCTCACAATTAAGAAACCTAAAGATGCATCCGCGACAAATCCTTAGCTTGATCCATCGAGCAAGATTGGAGGGATTTTCAAGTTTTAGGTCAAAAAATGTTCTCATCTAGGCAATTGGGGAAAATGTTTTTTTTTTTCTTTTTAATCTCTGAACTATTGGTTTGTTTTTCAATTGTACCCTTTGATTTTAATTTACTTTGCTTTTGTTTTGAACTTAAAGTATGCCTACAATGAAGTATTTTACTAGATGAAATGATTAACTTTACCATTTCCAACTCTTTTTAATTTTTATTCTCTGGATTTGAACGAAAATTCCTGCTAACTTCCCGAAGGAAAGAATTGGAAGCAGGAACACATATGAGCCATAAAAATTTAAAATAAAATAAAATAAAAACGTTAGCAAAAAGGAAATGGTTTTTTGGCATCGGAGTAAGAGACAAAAGTTATGCCAAATATATGTAAGATTTAGGTCACATCTCACACTGACCACTTGCCTATCAATTTCTGTAAGAATTATTTTCGCCGATGTCATGCCAAATTATATCAAATCTCCCCCTTAAAGCTCATGTCATGTGTTGTATACCTACGTATAATGCCTATCCAAATAATTAAATACACCGAATAAAGTATGCAATCCAGTAGATAATAAATGACCAAAAATTGTATTCCATGCCCTCAATGGGTAGACGTTGAAAGAGTAATGATGAAATGGCAAAGAGATTGTGTGATCTGGATAACATTGGTTGAGGGTGTGTCCAAGGTGAGCAAAATACATCCGTTGTCTGTCAAATCATCCCCACAATGCCAGCTTTATTGTGTTCAATCAGGATTCATTGTCCACACACAAAAAATAAAAAAATAATAAAAAAAAAAACATAAATGAGGAAGGGGATTTAGAGTTAGATCGAGAAACTTTCCTTTTCATTAGTTTTATTTTGTTAAATGAAATTTTTATACACCTATTTTTTAAGTATTCGTGCAACTTAGTAGGACAAATCGGGAAAAATATCACTACAACTTGAGATCTTAACCCTCCAGGTTCTTGGCAATGTTCAGGTTCTGGAACGAAGACAGACATAGGTATAAGTGAGCAAAGGTCCTACCCCAGAACAGGACAACTGCAGGTGGTGCCTCAAGTGAGCCCATCACCTTTTCATGGAAAAGAGCACATGAGAATGACTCTTCATGGTGTATATGTGGCCAAAGATGTCATTCCCTAGGTTATACACAATTATGAAGTTACTTCTTGTTGGTGTTTCAAGGCTCCAAACCAATCGGCCTAGCGGACCCTCGTCCACAACTCTTAATTAAAAAGCTCAGTTTAATAGTTTTATTGACGCAGCTGTATATTTAAGTCTATTACTTGGGAAAATATAGACTTGAAAACCTTTTAAATGTCTAAATTATACAACCAGTATGATTTTTTTTTATAAATTTTATATTTTTTTAAAAAATAAAAATAAAATTTGTAATTATTAGATATCAATATTTGGGGTAGTGACCCCTTACATTATTAGGTTGCTGGTGGCCCGCAAAGGAGACAACGACGCCTACAGAGCCAAAAGGCCCATTGCTGCCATGTCTATGTCAAGACAAAAGGGCTCATGAATGGACATCTCCCGCACTGTATAGTATCAACGCTCCAGCGAGTGTCGTTTGCATTGGGGAGAGATTTACATTTAGCAGCATAAAATTTTTGGGAAGTCGCAAGGATTACTTTTAGTTTGGATCATGGCAAGATTAAGTTTTAATCAGTAGTTTCAGAAATTTCAGTGATTGATTGGAAAATATTTGAGGGTCAATGGTTCCCGCCGATCTCAACCATAAATGAAAATTCCCTTCCAATTATTTTGGATGATCGTAATTTATTTGTTTGGTTCATTCACCCCCGCAACAGCCATTGCTCACTGAGAGCAAAGCGACGGTCAATTTTGATAGTCACTAATAGTAAGACTCTCTTCGAGAGACTGAACTTAAATTGGCTAGGCTGGGAATGAGTGCATACCCTCGCACCACGATGTAGGTCCGGCACCGGACAAAATTGATCATTTAGGGCTCACATCTTTCGATTTTCGTAGTATTTCTTGATATTTTTCAATTGAATGAAGTTGGGCATGAATAAGACATTTACCAAATTCACAATTAAATAAAAATTATAACTTTTTTAGTCGGTGGTTAGACTAAAAACATGGTATAGCATCGAATGGGCCAGCATCATGAGACTAACTTTTGGATGAAATAGAAACTCAAATCGAAATGGACTCATGCTTATGTCCATTGGGGCTGCTCGAAACTCGCTCAACCGGTCAAAAACTGTCTAATCTAAATTGCGAGGACTTGCACCCGTCAAATCAAAAGGACAAAAAAAGATAGGGTTTTTTATTATTATTACTATTTTAAATTGCTAATTAAAGTTTAGAGGCGGATTGAAGGTTCTGAAAACTGTGAAAAAGTGGCTCAATCTGCAGTAATTTATTGTTTTTTTATATTCGCATAATGAATCAACGAAAGGACCTTTGTTGGAGTAGAATGAGACGTCGTTTTCTTGTCGTCATGGCAGAGCGAAAGACCCAAGAATGGCCAGCTGCACCCTCGTTCTATTTCATTTCACTCGTGCTTCCTCTTTCTTGGACAACGAGACCCTAAGACAGATGCCTCCTTGCCTCGTTCTCATGGCCAACACGTTCTCAAGAGTATGTTGCATTCTCATTATTTCCGGACTAGTAGCTTCCCGTTTGACCAATAGTGTAACTGTCACACACCATCAAGCGGACATGTATCTACCACGGCTATTGAATTTAAAGTTGATTGGACAAGGCTCTCTCCTTATTAGATTGGAAAACTTAAAACTTATAGATGTTACAATCTATATATATATATATATTACCTGATAGAAAGCAAGGTGCGGAAAATTTAAGTACAATAGCCACGGTTAAACATGTCCGCTTCATGGTGTAAACACAAAGAGTTTGAGCTTGAGTTTGTATATTAAATACAAGGATATTCATTGTGTTATTTTCACGAATTAAGAATAGTCATCTTTTTTGTATACATAGGAAATTTTGTCGAACCATGTGAATCTTTTTGTCTACTCATTAGAAGGGTTCTCGGTTAAATTAACTGAATTGAATTATAAAAATTTAGTTATATTAAATTGAAAACCGAATAGATGAACGAGTACACTTGTATTTAATATTCAAACCTAAACTCGAAACCCTCGTATACCATTCATGCAAGCCAAAATATACATTGACCTAACGATTTCGTGTCCAAACTCACCCTATCTCTCTCTCACACAATTTTTCACAAAACCATAGTTACGTGCCTCTTTTACTATAAGGACAAATAAACGGTAGCACATCCATTACATTATACACATTTTGAGTATGGTTCAAAACTACAATTTTCAGCTTATGTGGTTTATATGATTAAAAAAAAAAACAAAAAACAAAAAAGGGCTTGTTGTGACGATTTTACTTTTCATTTCTAACCATACATTTAAGAGTTTCAGAAGAGTTGTGATAAGATATCTCATCCATTGAACAAGACACAATAAAATAAATAAAATATTTCATCTAACCATCAAATATTCATTCTGCTTATTTAACGATTCCGCATGTCTGCGCTTTTTCCCTACCTTACACTTCTACTGCTCTTGCTCCTTTTCTCTGTACCACTTGTCATCTTGTTCTTGACAACATGGCTTCAAAGAGAATAAAACGTCTCCCAAATGACTATGATGGGATCTGTAGTTTGTGTCTAAAAATATTCGCAACTCATCTGGGAAAAATTTAGATGCAGTTCGGTTCATATTCTACTAACACAGTCGGCTTGACTTGATTATCGCGTAATCGAATCAAACACTGCACGGTTTTCGGGAATGGTCTATTCAGTTAGTTAATAATGTTACTACTTACAAAATAAAATCTATCAGTAGATTACATGCTGGCAACTATAGAAGGTATCTCCATCTCCACCTCCGCCTCTCCGTCGGAGCCCCCCGCAGTCATCTACCAACACAAACAGCTCATTAGCCGCTACAAAAAAAATTTATGATGGAAGGATCATGTGGATTCTGAAATGGGAATTTGTTTAACAAGCACCCCTGATTTCCGTTTGGCGGCGAGATAACGATCCATTGCGCCTTTTCCACAGAGGATTTTGGCTCCCGTTCCGCGTCGCTCTTTTCCGACGGCCTCTTCGTTCACTATAACTGCATCTATAATATCATCTCCCGTTCTAGTGTCAGGAATCTGCAAAACAATTCGTACGGTAGAAGTTAGATTTTTTGATATTGGCAATTCAGCTTTTCTTCTTCTTGTTTCTTTTTTGCGCCAACCGAAGAGAGAAAGTCATGGCAAATACAAACTGCTACAAGAAAGGTTCCGGGAGCCAATTAGTCAGAACTCAAACATGCGAGGGTGTTCGCAATTTGTCTAGTTATGCTTACAAAAGATGCCTGTTCTAGCAACATTCTTTCCCATTCTTCTTTTCTGTTCTCAACTGCCTGGAATTGTACCATCAGCAGACTCCATTGGAATTTAATCCGCTATCTCCTAAACCAATGACAGGTAGTCTTGAGAAAATCACTCGGGGACAAGTTCAACACTGCCGTGACACTGGCCCCAACAAGTTTGCTTTATGGAAGAGAGGCAAACAAAAAGAAAACGTTCATATGCGGGGGATAAATGTGTGAAAAGAATGTTTTGAATCTGTAATAAGTTATTAAAAAAATTTACCACAGATGATGTCATATGAAGCATTGATTGCAAATGACGAAGGGTCTTTCAGTTCTTTGATGATGTTTGCAAATTCAAAATCTTACATGACTTTTTCAACTTTTTCATATTTGTTTACATTTGATTGTTCTTCCAAGATTCATTCCACCAAAAAACATCTCTACGCAAGCAAGAAAAATATTTGGCATAGATTTGTTCTTTTTATCCTCCATTGATCAATTCAAAACAATCCTCACAGCTAGTCTTGCAATGATAACTGAGGGATAGTTTACCAGCAAATTATTGAAGAAGTGAAGGTGTATATTTACAAAACAACTAAAGATTGAAAAAAAAAAAAAACAAAAGAAAAGAAATTGTAGAAAAATGTTCCTTGTGGAGCTAAGAAGTAAGCCACAATGAAAAGGACTTTTTTCTTTTTTAAGGTCACGGTACTGTGTTCTCTCTAATACATTGGGTGGTGTGAGATTGAAGTATAATTTCACAGACCAAGGATCTCAATGTTGAAGAATGTAAGCAGCCAATAACGAGAATAATTGGGACAAAAGCTATGTGGGGCTGCTGCCTTGATGTCAGAGGAATGAGGATCACTTTATCTCGGTAAAGCGATTTGGGCCTGACCTCAAGTTCGCTTTACAACTAATAGTTAGTTTTTCGAGGTATGGGTTCTTAGGGCCATTGTTTTTGATGAGTCAGTTTTGCACGATTAATCCATTTCCTTTTATAACTGCCTGCAGATATGGAATGGGTAGAACATTTTAGAGTTGTAAGTCACGTCTGAATTCAACCTAGGCGCAATAAATTGTGGTAAATACAAGTCACGCATCACTTTGCTAAATTCCATGGGAAAATTTAGGAGAAAGTTGATTGGTTCCAATCAATTTAGTTACAATTACTATGGTATGTGCAAGTCCAATTCTTATTAGATAAGTGAAATAGACAGGACTGGAGTAGGGATTGGGAATGTTTAGTCATGATAGAAGAGATAATGTAAGCTATTGGTTGATGAAAGAAATAGGTAACACTTGAGCTTTTTTTCACGGGATTGCCATTCAAGTTGAAATCTATCGCTACTAGATGGTGGAGGCACATTAAAAAGAGTAATAGTCCCTGTAATAGCTGGACCATCAAAGAATAAAAATCTCATAGTTCCAGTGCACTAAATGGTTGTAGGTAGCAGTTCATCGTTGTTGGTCCCCTTAGTAAAGACTCGAACTATGCGGTGGTTGATAGTAGATAAAAGGGTTAGTACTAAAGAAACTTTAGCTGGATTCTCTCTAACTTTGGCGGTTGACAGTAGAAGCTAGCTTTTTATCAATCCTTCCTTTATCTTCTGCTCATCTTTGATCTTTCCAAAAGTTACATCCTTAACGCCCTTTTAAGGGTGGGAGGGGGGGACAAAGGAAAATCGCTTCCAAAATTGGCTACAACTACTGTTAGAGAATATAGAGATAGTCACACTGGCTTGTTTGAAGGAAAAAATAACTAGGTCATAAATTACAATTAAAGTGTTATGAGGGTGGTAGTCTTATTAGAGAATTATGTTGTTTCATAAGAATACTGGGTTTTCTTGATTCATTGGAAAGAATAAGGGTTGTGCTTTTACATGATGCTACGTACTTTCCTTAAGTGTTTTTTTTTTTTTAAAGTAGTAATATTTTATGTGTAAAAATGCAACTCTCCGTTCAAATAAAGTGTGTATTTTTCAATTGTAGAGATATAATTTTTTTAATTATAAAAATATAACAATTTATTTAAATTTATAAAATATGACTTTTTAATTATAAGTGTATAATTTTTCAATTGTAAAGATAAAAATTTTTAATTATAAAAAGATGTAATTCTTTGATTGTATGAAGATGTGATTCTTCAATTATACAGCTATGACCTTTGATGTGTAACTCTTCTAAGTTTATAAAGAGGATGTCTACCTGATTCCTATCATTGTTTATTCTTGAAATTCCTTAGATTGAAGTTATATTCTTTTTCTTACAATTAGAGAAATTTTCTTAAGGGGTTCAGAGGAGTTATTACCTACAAACATAAGCCTTTGCAGTTCTTGAAATGACTTGTCATGATCCCTCCAGCAATTTGTTGTTTATTCAATCTGCCTTTTGTAGTGCAACCCGAATGGCCATTATCTGCAGGATGTAGAGCGAAAACGTACCTTCCAGCCCCAAGGAGAAAGTGATGCCTTTGCTGTCTCGGATAATGACCCCTAAACAGGATCTCCACTTATCTCTGATGGCCGCATCAGCGTTAAGTTGAAATCCCCCATTAGCCGTCGGTGCCCAATGGGCTAGAGTATTCAAAGACCGAGATGGATGTGGCTAAGGAGATGTCTCACGCTAGAAATTAAAAGAAAGTGTGAGAGCCATCCCTGGTATAACTCGTAAATGTTAAAAATCTATTACCAAAGACCAAAAAGCAAGAGAACTAAGGTCCTATGAAATGATAGATGAGGCGAATACTTCGTACAACTTTGTGAGAAAAACAACATTATACACCAAACTAGTGTTCATTATATTCTACAATAAAATGGGTTAGCCGAAAGTGAGAATAGAATATTAATAGACATGGCAAATGCTATGATATTAAGAGCTGATTTGCCATTAAGTTTGTGGGATTAAATGATCTTAACAGCTTCTCGTATACTCCATAGGAATTGTGGGATAAAAAATTATTTAAAAAAAAAAAGCTAAATCTAAGTTATATAGAAGTACAAAGACGTTCAACATTTTATAGAATATTACATTCAAAAAAGACTAAACTGAGTTTCATAGCACAGATATCGAAAATTCTAATAGATTTTACACGAGTCTATTATATTATTATAAAATTTGTTTATATTTATTTATGCCCACGAGATTCTATGTCCACAAAAGTTCTCCCTTTGTTAGATTTCAATCACTCTACTATAGTCTTCAAGCACTCAAAGGTTGGTTCCCTCCGCTCCCCGCCAGGGACAGTAACGTGGACTTGTTCGAGTTAGATAAACGAGATCATTACAACAGCAAATATGAAAAGAAACCGTGGTCATGGAAAAATATACTTGATGTCGATTTCCGTGTGGCACACCCGACATAGATTTTAGACTCGTGACTTGATAATTAAACCACCAAAATTAATTAATAGAATGCATAATATATATGAATATGCTAGAGCCTAGGATAGATAAGGTAAGACACGACAGCATGTGATTGGACAGTAGACATATAATATGTTGCCGGTGTCCCCCAACAACTCAGAAGGAGGAAAATGCCCCTTAATTTCTGTGCTAGCTCTACCGCTCATTTGTGGTCAAGCGGCATCCCCTGTTTAATTTGTCAAGATCCTTGCTGTTCTTTTCGAACATCAATCAATATATATATATAGAGAGAGAGAGAGAGAGCAAGCATCACATTATAAATAATATTTTATTTATTTTTTAAAAAATAATTTATTATTTAAATATTATAAAATTTGAGTAAATTTTACTTATATTTAATTTTAATATTAACTAATTCGAAATATCTTCGACTTAACTTTTTTTCAAAATTAGCTGTAGTCTATATATATATATATTCGGTCAAACTTATTTTTCAATTCTTTTATTTATGGGACCTACAAAAAGGTGGGAGCTACGAATCATCCATAAGTAGGTGTACAGAACTGTAACGAGACAGAAAAAAAGGGGAAAATTATTAGATAAATGCAAATGTTTTAGTAAAGAATAACACGGATGAATAATGATACAATTATAATCGATGAATTGTATATTCATAATTATTTATTTATTTTTCTTTTTGTAAATTTTGCATTACGTTGGTATTAAAAATCGGCTCTTTGTATTAATCTAGGAAAAAATTATCCAGAGAAATGTGCACTAGTTCTTGCTGCTGCTTTGGCATCAGATTCTTTCTTTTAGGCAAGACGCACGCCGGAAATTTCTTCATGATTCCATCTCCCAATTACATATACCGTGCGATAGTGACGACCGAACAGAATGAGAAATTGGCATATTGCCCTTTTTCCCTCAGTTGCTTTGGATTATGGCATGTCGCTGACAGCAAAGATCAATGTGATATACTGTGCGATAGTTTAGTGCTCGTAGGCTTTATTCGATTTCTTTCTTGGCCAGCGAAGATCAATGATCAGACAACGAGCCCTTTGAATTTCTGGCTTAATTTCAGCGATCGTCATCCATGAGATAAAAGAATCGTGGGTCTAACTTCTGTTGTCCTCTAGACCGAGTCCTGATAAAGCTTACGATTCACTGATCACCGAATTTTCTGTTCCTTTCTTCTGAATAAAGATGCATCGATGTTATTCGATTATGTGCAGTAGATTGGATTGCATTTTGATGTACCGGTCAACCCAAACTCAAAGGCAAACCCAATCCAAGACGTGCTGTAACTCAAGAAACTTAAATTCAAAGTAACCCAAATTAAAAATGGCTCCATCTGAACTCAGTCAACTTGACTCATTAACGTCTCTAGTTGTATAACATGTGCCATCACATGCACAAGAAGAGTGTTTCAAATGAGATAGAGAAAGAAAGCCCCAGCCTCCAGATCGGTCGCTGTCCAGTTTCGAATGGATGACAGAATTACAAAGACACAAATTGTTAAGCGAAAACAGCCCACTTGAAAATGATGGCATTCAGCCACACTCGATATTGTAGATGCAGCCTGTTATGAATATCTCAGTTTATATGTTGTCCCAATTATATGTATATATATATGTGTGTGTGTGTGTGCGTGTGTGTGTGTGTGTACATTCCACATAATTATGGAACAGTCGCACATTCCACATAATTAATCTCAAAACAACATGTCTACATCAATCGTCTATGTAATCGATCTAACTAGATGTTGATTAGTGGTCATTGAGCCAAATTAACCAAAGATAATTTAACATTTTGGTTGTGCCCCCTCTCTCATGTCCTACATGTCCTAAACTGGGTTTCCAATTTAAGTGTGGCTCTTGTATTGTTGAGGTTTATGATTCACTAAATATAGAGTATGGGTATTCGCTGCTTTGATCACTTTCGGTGAGAAAATGTTTTTATGGGCAAAAAAATGAAGAAACAAGCGAAATTAAGAAGACAGGGAATTCTGGACTAAATATAAAAAACAAGGCCAGGAATTCGTTGAACCTATTTATCAGCCAAGATTCAAAAATTCCAGCTGTAGTTTTTTTTTTTTTTTTTTTTAGTGCACAAGCTGTGAAGAAATACATTGCTCAGTGGGTACCAAATGTGGGGAATGTCAGCCAGTTGTGCCAATGTGAACTGGGATAGAATTCTCCCAGTCAATTCAACTAAAACAATCACCAATTTTATTTTATTCTATTTAATTTTTTTAAGAAAGCGCATAATTATCAGATGCATTAGGTCATTGATATAATCTTGAGGGGGATAAAAGTCAAAATTAATTCATAATTAATTCATAAGCAAGTCCCTTTCCCCATCCCACTTAAAATTCATCACGTAAGAGGCAGGGATCATTATTATTTGGTCACAAAAGTTCTATCACTTCCCATCTAGGTTCTAAAAATGGCTGCCGACACAAAGAATCAATCAGGTTTAATTTGATTAGCTACAAAAACCAATTTCTCAGGGGTTCAAATTCCGACCCCTTTAAACCCTCACAAAATTTGTGTTCCCCTTAGAACATCTTAAACAAAACAAAACAAAAAAGAATCGAAAAATCATGTTTGCAAAAGAATCTAAAAGTAATTAGGAACCAGTTCTTTTCAAAAACAAAAACAAAACAAAAAAAAAAAAAAGGAACCGTTCATAATTTTAAGTTAATCCAGAACGTCTGGGACATTAATTACTTATTTTTCCAGTTTGTCGTTATTTTGCACGCGGATTTGAGATATAAACATGTCACGAACCATTTCCTGTGCGTAGATACTAAATGCCGCCTACACACTCGATGGTCGGAGAAGAATCTCAATGTACTGAGAAACCAACCGGAGAAGAAGACAACAGTAGCAATTAGAATAGAACCATTCACTTACAAATTGAGATGTTGGGTACTTTCAAAAGTATAGAAGAAAGCGTGTCGGGAAAGTTCCACGCGAGAAGTAAATAAAAACTATAAAGAATTAATGAGTAAGACACCCAAAAAAAAAAAAAAAAAAAAGAGTTAGTCTGCTTAAAAAAGGACAATATAGAAAAGTATCGCGAACGCGTGATTTGCATAGGTATTTATATACGCATACTTAACATTTAGATATGTGCATAATTATTATGTTAAGAATAATAATAATTATTATTATTTTTTCGATAATTATTACAATAATTAAGTAACAATTAAAACAGTTACTTAGCAGTTCAAAGGAGTCGTGTCCATATATGTTGTGTCGATTTACATAAACAATAATATCCCGAACAAACAATTTCACCACTCTCGTACAAAGGGATATGTCCAACAATACCAACAGTTAATAACTATTAAACAAAAAGTTAAAAACTGTTATAGCTGTCACATAAATAGTCATTGTGACTATTATAAATAGATTCAAATTGCCTTTATTTTACCATAAGAAAACAAAATACAGCACATTAAATTTTGTTTAGACCCAAAACTTTCCTATAGTTTAAGTTTTACATTGCACAAATATAATTAAAATATTTCATTTTATCTTATGAGGAGAGATTTCTTAATAGCTGTGGCGATGTAAATGAGAGAGGATGAATTTTAACTTAAAACAATAATATTATTAGACAATTTGAAGTGATTTTATAGTCTATTTTCTAGAACATATATCTTTGCACTATATCGTAGCAATTTTTTTCTCTGTTTTTTTTTTTTTTAAAAAATTTTCGGGTTGTTGAGTTTGTAAAGATAGTTTACAATCTGCTTGCAAATTAGTGATCTTTATTATTATTATTATTATTATTATTGATTTAAGTATAATAAGTTTAAATCAAACAGTTGAATCATTCACACAAAATTTTGCTCCTAATAAACTCTTTATTTTTCTGATTTTCCGTTCACCTTTTCTTTTGAAGAAATTGACAAATTAGTGAGACCTCGTATTAAGATTTCTACTGTGTCAATTTTTTTTTTGTGCTAAATACTTATTATTAATATGTTTTTCTAAATAAATTGTGACGTATCTTACTATAGTATTTGACTGACTTGTATCTTATTTTAGAAAAGTAACTCGAAGCTTTTCTTTTTTTTTTTTCTCCATTTATATTGCAATCAGTCGGCACAAAGGGACACACTGAAGGAAACATATCATCTTGGTTTTCGGTTCAACACGGAAAAGCATAATTGCAGTCCAACCCCGAGACTAGAGTTTTCGGAGAGAAAAAAATTTTAGTAGACTAAAAAATTAATATTTCGTATATAAAATAAAAATTAATTATATTTATTTAAGTTTATTATTTTTAAACCTACGCAGGCGAACCCTCTGATAAATTAATTAGGTAGCTAAAGAGCCATCGGCAACTAGTTGAGTTGTGTGGGTGGGTAGATCACAGTAGTTCAAAGGAAAGAGGGCAAACAAAACAAAAGGGAAGACTTAGAAAAAGCAAAGTCGCAGAACGCTACAAAAACACTCCGGAGGGCTTTTTTCTCTCTGTCTGTCTCTCCCCTCTCCCTCACTCGCTGAGCGAGCGGTACGGGAAGGGAGGTCGAGGCCAGCTAATGCCCAATTTAGATCTGGACTTTGCACCAACCTCTATTATTCTCTCTTTATGACGACCCCACTCACCGCCTCCCTTCTATTACCCTCATTTTTTACTTTCCTTTATGCAGAACACCTCTCGTACATCCACGATTAGCTCACTCTAAATTCATAACAAGTGTACATATATCGTATCATGTCATATGGGGATATAAGAGAGAGAGAGAGAGAGAGAGAGAGAGAGAGAGAGATTAATCTTAAAATTTTTATGCTTAAATTTTAAATTTTTTTCATATTTTTATTTATATTTTATATTTTTAAAATTCATTCTAAATTATTATGTTTTTTGGCATGTCCTCGTATCCTTGCATTGTTACATTGTGTATGTAAACTTGAGACACGCATCCGCATCCGCATCCGCGTATGTTTATGTAACATATTTGCGACTCAGTGTGTGTGTGTGTGTGTGTGTGTGTGTGTGTGTGTCTAAGATATATATATATATGCACATTCTCTGCGGCAGCGAGGACACATTGGCCCTTCACTTCCAAACTCCGGGAACTTAAATTAGGAGAGCACAACAAAACTACGTACAATCACAAATGGAATATGGCAAGCTCCGGCCAACCGACCCGGGAGGCTCCTCCCATTCTGTCCACTCAGAAAACCCCACGTCCTCCTCTTCCTCCAAGGGTAGAAGGAAGATCATCCTTCTCTCCCTCCTCTCTCTCGCATTAATTATTGCCTCCGCAGTGTCCGCCGCGCTAGTAATTACTCTCCGAAGACGAGTGTCGGGCCAACCCAACCCGTCCACCGCGAGGAAGCCCACCCAGGCAATATCCAAGACGTGCAGCAGGACCCGGTACCACGATCTCTGTGTGAACACGCTCCTCGACTTCCCGGGATCCACTGTGGCCAGCGAGCAGGACCTCGTCCACATTTCCTTCAACATGACGCTGCAGCACTTCAGCAGAGCCCTCTACCTCTCCTCCGGAATCTCCTATATCAACATGGACACGCTCTCCCGCTCGGCTTACGAGGACTGCCTCGAGCTCCTCGACGACTCCGTGGACGCTCTCTCGCGCTCGCTCTCCATCGTCGCTCCACAACCCGACGGGAGGGCGCGTTCCGTCGGAGGGTCGTCTCAGGATGTTGTCACGTGGCTTAGCTCCGCGCTGTCCAATCAGGACACGTGTGCGGAGGGATTCGCTGATGCAAGTGGGGTTGTGAAGGACCAGATGGCGGACAAGTTGAGGGACTTGGCGGAGCTAGTCAGCAATTGCTTGGCGATCTTCTCCGGGAGCCACAGCGAAGATTTCTCGGGAGTGCCGATACAGAACCGGCGGAGATTGATGCACGCCGATACATCGGGTGGGGCTGACATTAATGCCGATGTTTTCCCGAGTTGGCTCGGTAAAAGGGAGAGGAAGTTGCTCTCTTTGCCGGTCTCGGTGATGCGCGCCGATATAATCGTATCGAAAGGCGGGAACGGCACTTACAAGACGATATCGGAGGCGATTACGAAGGCGCCGGAGTACAGCAACAAGCGTACTGTAATTTACGTGATGGCAGGAAGGTAAAAATAAAAATTTAAAAAAAAAAAAAGATGTAAAAGTCAAAATTTAAACGATGAAATTCAACAACACGGCGAATCCCAAAAAGT
This sequence comes from Bruguiera parviflora, assembly GCA_019804595.1. Lineage (NCBI taxonomy): Eukaryota > Viridiplantae > Streptophyta > Magnoliopsida > Malpighiales > Rhizophoraceae > Bruguiera > Bruguiera parviflora. The sequence continues at coordinate 9,886,314 of CM034048.1, read as the reverse complement.
TAAACCCCTTTTTCTACCACGTCGCAGCAATTTTTTACTTTAATATAGTGAAATGACGTAATTATTCCTTCCTTTACCCTACGCTTGAATTGTTTAATTTTTTATTTTTTTATTTTTTGGGCTAACCATAGATATCTTCTCTTTATTTTCTTTCCAATGCTCTATATATTTTATGACTTTCGGTTAATCTTGCGACTTAATTAACATGAAGAAGAAGAAGAAGATGGTAGGGAGAATTGACTTTGACCCTGGGCTGTGTTACTGTAAGTCACTCTCAGGTACGAGGAGGACAACTTGAAAGTGGGTAGGAAGAAATGGAACTTGATGTTCGTGGGAGATGGCAAGGACCGTACCATCATTTCAGGCGGAAAAAGCATCCTCGATAAGACCACTACATTTCGCACTGCTTCCTTCGGTAACACACACACACACACACACACATGTATATTTGATTAAAAAAAACTGGGGCATTTACATAATTGTTGAAAATAAAACAAAGCTCATTTGGTGGAGTCACCCACGAATCTAGAGTGAGAGGGCAGAACCTCAAGCTTGCCAAAAAGCTGGTAAAGCCTTCCATGTATTCCTTCAGCTTCAATGTTCTGTATGGCCACTCGTCTCTCTCTGTTGTCGATTGAGCCCGCGTCATCCTTCTTTTTGTCTCCTTGGCGCTTTTGGCTTTTTCATTGGTTAAAATAAAAGGTCATAGGGTATACAGGAACTTTAAGTTATGCAACTTGCACGTGCCCTCCCATAATTCTTCCTTTGGACGAATACACCCCCTGGCTAATGGTTGAAATTTTAATAGAAGAATAAAAAAAAAATGGTGAATAAATTTGTCAATATTTGCCTTTGGGACGTCTACAATGATTCAATTGTGGATATTGTTTTTACCTGTTCTTTATAGCTTGGTCCTGTACTTTGTCCCTTCTCTCTCTCTCTAATATATATAATATGTCTGAAGTGAAGTCTAAGGATGTAAAAAAAAAGAGAGAGAGAGAGAATCACGCTGTTGGAGGTGGTCATGGGCATCACAAGATTAATAGGTATAGTCTTGGCAATAATTAATCAACAAAAAAACGTCATAGCCAAAGATGACTAAGGAAAGCTGCCACTCAATACAAATGTAGGACTTTGATTAATCTTAATCACTTAGCATTTTACTTTTAGTTTAACTGTTTGACTAACTCTTAATTTCTTTCTCTTTTGGATTAAAAAATTAAAAAAAAATAAAAATCTCTACACAGCTGCAACAGGGACTGGCTTTATCGCTCGCGACATGACATTTGAGAACTGGGCCGGTCCATCCAAGCACCAAGCAGTGGCTCTTCGGGTTGGGGCTGACCACGCTGTAGTGTATCACTGCAGCATCATTGGCTACCAAGACACTCTCTACGTGCACTCAAATCGCCAATTCTTCCGCGAATGTGACGTCTATGGAACCGTAGATTTTATATTCGGCAATGCTGCGGTGGTCCTCCAAAACTGTAGCCTTTACGCACGGAAGCCCTCGGCTATGCAGAAGAACACGGTCACAGCCCAAAACCGCAAAGACCCAAATCAAAACACGGGCATTTCCATACACGCTTGTCGGATCCTTGCTACCCCAGACCTCGAGGCATCGAAAGGTGCTTTCCCGACATATCTGGGCCGTCCATGGAAGCCATACTCCAGAGTTGTGGTCATGTTATCATATATTGGTGACCACATTCATCCGAGAGGTTGGCTTGAGTGGAACGCAACATTTGCACTCGATTCCCTATACTATGGTGAATACATGAATTATGGGCCAGGTGCGGCTGTAGGGCAACGGGTTACTTGGCCTGGGTACCGGGTCATCACGTCCACCGCCGAGGCAAGTAAGTTCACGGTGGCACAATTCATTTATGGGTCGTCCTGGCTACCATCTACCGGAGTGGCATTTTTGGCTGGCTTGTCTGTTTAATAACGAGCTGAATAATAAAAGTACGCATGTACCTGCTGTCACTGTCTGAAATGGACAGACGCTTAATTGTACGCAAGTACAAACTATATTTTTCTGCTCTTTTTTTTTTTTTTTTTTTACATAATATATAATAACTCGCCATAACGTTCGTGGTTCCTTTCTTTTTATCTTTTGTAATATTTCGTAATAGAGAAGTTAAAGAAATAACTGAAGATTTGCTGCCTTTCTTCTACTTCTCTAATGTAATTAGTTAATGATAAAAGGAGAGCACGGAAAATGGCGGTCATTTGAGGACACAAATGCGATCTTGTTTCATTTGACTCTGTGCACTCGTTTTGCTTTACCGTCTTCTTTTCGTGTCCATCACTTTTTTGCAAGAATTTGAGGCTGCGATTGGACCTCCAATAATTGGTGTCGGTGGATCCATGAGGATAATGAAACGCTAATGCCCACAACCATACCGAGAGCTGGGTGACCCCATGCACGTTAGTCGCCTAAGCCCAGCTCATAGATGTGGCCTACTGACATTGACCCTTCTGGGTCAGGGCGTCTTGATGATCTAGGTGGATTCAGGGTCAGCTTGAAGATGCTTTTCCCTTCAGACAGGCTGTCTTGGGTCAATTGCTGGTTGTTTTTTAAGATTGACGCAGCCGTGACGTGGGGCCCACTTAAGTGACATCGAAGAAGGGATTAAAATAATATCTATGCAATTTTTATTTTTATTTTTTTAGACCAAATTGATTATATTTGGCTAGTCGATCCAACCAAATTGAACTAAACCGAAATTATGGTAATCGAATCATTTTTCATATTTGCTTCTGAAAAGACCAATTTTGTGGCTGATATTACTAAGCTATTTTTGTAGGTTTGGTGAATAAAGGTATTCGCATGCTCCAAGTGTTGCTCAAATACCGATCAAATACTAGGAGAAGACAACGAACGATATGAGATTGGCCGATTAGGGGGTCCCAAAACTGGTAAATTGTATGCATAAAATACTAAAAATTCGATTAAACCTAGGAGGCATTGCATGTGGAAATTATTTCGAGTCGTGTGTTCGATGAAACTGAAATTGATTGTAAGCCCAATTGTAACCTGGTTTGGGTCTAGTCCATTTGAAATATGCAAAATCCCCTGCTTTGTTTCATGGAAGATTGAGCTCAGATGACGATGGTGGCTGAACCCATGGTTTCATCTAGACCCGGTCAGGCTCCGACTAACAACGCAGCCGAAATAGTTGGAAACCGTATTGGGAGTAAGAATCAATCACACGAGGGTGCAGTCCGGCTATGGTTTCTCGTTTCGAAAAGTGAACCACAATTATAACTGTAATCCAGTCATATAATCCAACTAGAATTGAAATTGGAATCGTGGGTTCAAAAAAGGAAAAAAAAAAAAAAAGTAATCTGAATATAAAATCTAACTGTTACTAAAATCAAAATTGACAATTCGAAAAAATTAAAAAAAAAAAAAAACATCAATAATAAATAACGATTAATATATGCAAATTTTTAATAAAAATAAAAAAAAATTACGGGACCTTTTATTTACCTAAATTTTAAGAAGATATATACATAATTTAATTAAATAATACTTAAGTTTAAATTTTTTTCCTATTAAATTTTTTTTTTTTTACATTCATGCTTTTTATTGTAAATTTCAAATTAATTTTGTTTCACAAAAATTCTAAATTGTTGTATATATATATAGATGTTTGCTTAGAACCTAAAACCAAAGTTAAAATGGGGAGGATCGAAAAATGAAACTGAAATCAACCGTGATAACCCCTTATTGTGTAGAGGTCTAAATGCACTCGCAGACATGTAAAATTCATTCCATAACCTCGCCTGGCATATTTAGCGAGCCATCAAATAAAACGTGATGACTATAATTGCATTTATGCAAGTTCTGATACACTCCTTCACTATATATTAAACACATTGTCCAGGAAAACAGAAACGTTCAAAAACAAAAGAATTCTTACATTATGTGTAACATCCAAGGCATGCTTCTCGTTCAAAGTAGAAATTGAACCAGCTTGGAACTTCAGCCTCTAAGACGGCTCTAGACAATCAACACCTCCTCGGCATAATAACAAGACGTGCCACAAAATCCATGCTGCTCCTAATTGGATGTGCAAATATACAAAGACCTGACCTGTACCAAATCCCAATTTAGAAGAATTTCATTGAGGGCAGGCGATCGCAGAATGAAGTTGCACCGTGCGGAACAGATATTTGTTGAGTTCAAAGAGGGGTTGTACACTACAGTTATTCTTGCAAACGACGATCGGCATGAAGTAAAAGCACCCCCATAAGACAAACTATTTTGGCATACGTCTTCAAGTTTATATTACCGAATCATCATCTTCGGAAGTCACTACAAAGCTTGGGAATGCCAAGGTTATATCCCTGCAGCAAAGGAGATGGCATGTTTTGTTTTGTTTTGTTGTTTTTGATAAATCAGACCAAATTTTATTAAGAAGATATGAGAGATAAACAGTTGCAGAGCAGATGGCATGTTGGATACTATTCGGGTAATAAAGACTAACCATGAATAATGTAAGAAATACATTGATCTATGTTTCTACAATTCAAAATTGTAGCTTAGTTGAGTACAGAACGAAGGTGGATTTTGATATGCATATGCGAATAAAAATGAAGGGTATACAAGAAAATGCTATTGATTACCAAACAGAATTAAAGGTTTTGGGGCATTCAACACCAATGTTATTGATCAAAAGGTTTAATGCGGGTAAAGAATTGATAATCCACTTTTTAGTATATTGACTGCATTGCCTGAGGCACAAACTGCATCAGGATCCTGATACTCACTTTAAGTATGGTAAAGTCATGTTCTTTATAAGAGAAGGATGCCTTGACACAAATTCCTTCCACTCCTCCATATCAATTTTTCCGTCACCTTTCGTGTCAGCATCACTGAATGTCTGCAGAAAACATTTGTTTAATCCGAACCAGAATTTCTAAACCAAATGAGCATCGAAATGACAGAAGGAAACACGGATACCAATCTATACCTTACTCACAATTGTTTCAACCACCTCATCTGAGAGTACCAGATCTGACTCGTGTAGAAGTGCCAACACCATCTCCTTCAACTGTTAGGAAATTGAGAGTTACATGAAGAGGTAGCCAAAGATAACAGTTGAATGCACAACAGCTACTGCCAGTCAAAAACGTCTGATGGCTTAAATTTCAGAGACATATAGGCCCTTTCCTAGAGTTTGCCGAATTCTTGATATGTTTAGTGGGTTCTTAGTCTTAGCCAAGAAAAGACTTAAGCACATAAATAAAAATTCAACTTTGCTTTTGAAGGAGTGTTAAAACTCCTAGATAACTAAACATGGAGGACTTCAGGGAATGCCAATGAAGGCAACATAAAGACTAGAAAGAAAAGATTCACGGTGCCCACCTCCTCCCGTTCAATAAATCCAGTTTGCCTGAGATCATATAATCTGAAAGCGACTGCAAAAAGAACAGTACCAGCCCATTTAGTTGACAACAAAATATTCACTAGGATGGAAGATACCTGTTTGACTCATTTCTAGTTTTAAGGTATATATGAGACACTTCAGATAAATTTACATAGAGAAAATTTTTTGCATTTTCCTGCATGCAGAAAATATGGAACTATTTTCTTTCTTAGAAAATCAAGCTTACACGCAATCTTGCCTTCCACAGGAGCATTTGGATGAAATATACCCAAAGATCGGACAAACTCGCCAAATTCAATTACTCCATTGCGTTTGACATCAAAAGTATCAAAAATCTACAAATGTGAACCGAACAAATACAATTAGAAAATAAGGAGATGCCACTGAAGAAAATGATACAGTTCAGGAAAAAAGGAGCACAAGTTTGCAGCCTCATAACCATTACAGTTGAGGGAATATTAGCTGCAGTTTTGTTATAAGATCATAAATTTTAACCCCTCAATAGATATGATGAATGCACCGTAACAAGTTAATACCCTATCCGCAAACAGATTTCTCCTATTTTTGTTTCTGAAGAGTGCAAGCTGAAATTCCTCCTGATCACAAGAAAGTATGGACATTTAATATTTACATTAGTACTAGAATTAATGTCAAATTATTGGAAGCAAGCATTTAGGATCACTGAAATAAAACCTAATACCCATACCTTATGAATAAGCCCATCATCAAAGATTGAACTGCTCAACTTTTTAAAAAGCTCATACAAGGCCCCTACTTCGCTAACATTAACTGCAAGCAATTGCAAGTAATCAGCTACTATAACCAGGACATGCAACTGATAATGGAAGACATAAGACATGGCAAAAGATTGGATTAGTAATTCATTTCCAAGATCATTCTGATCAAACTATGATGCAGATGCTCTTTCTTCACCTGCAGTTAAGCCGTAATTTAATAATTGGAGCACATCAGAGTCAGCTAAAGCAGATATTCACTTCACTGTCCTTATAGTTGTAAAATTTCAGCCTGATCGATCATTAGTTTAATGGCACACGATATGATTGCGTTCCAAAATGATAACTGAGATATAGCAACCTGGAGCTAAAAATAAAGTGCAGACTAACTACAACATAACAATTTGAAGAATCAGCATGGTTATTGTGGAAACTCACAGGGAGTTTCTGCAGCCAGAGGAATAGGATCCTCATAACCAGGTGTATGTTTAGTTTTCTTCGAGCAACAGCAACCCATGAAATCCTACAAGCATTTACTCTCAAAATTTCTTGGCAGTCACGAGGCCTATACCAATGGTGCTTCCTTCAAATTCCACCTGCCATCACAAAGAAATGTAGATTTAGTAAAATGACAAACAGTTGTCGGCAGCAACTTTCACCTTTAAAATCATGAACATATTTATAGTCCTACGGAGGAATTATCTTTGTTGCAAATTGCTAAACTTCGCACAAACTGCTTGCTCTGAGATACCTGCCATATATTTGAAGGCTCACTATTTAATCCTCTGGCTTGGGAATTCTTGATTTACTAATTTAAACAATGCATCATATAGCAGCCAGCAAGCAGAAGTCATTAGTGTAACTAGTCAATCTTCAAAAATAGGACAGGCATTTTCACTTAAGAAGAAAGAAAAACCTATAAGAATGTAGACAGTCTGCCGTGTGCTTGTTATTCTGGTTGCAGCAACACATTGTTGAGCATGACAGAGCAAATAGCCAGACTATTGTTAGTTCATAGATACCTTAATAGTTCAGGTAATTATTGGTTTTTACAAAATGACATCAGGATTCTCAAAGCAAAACATGGTTTGCATATAATTAGTAATTAATCTAGATTCAATGGATGATACTGTCTACCAACAGTATCCATCCGTAGCAAACTGTTAAAGCTGACAACAGCCCAACCATCCAAAAACCATTCGACTGTCTCATAAATGCGAAAAAGATACTCGAAACTTCCACAAAAGAGATGGGAAAAGAACGTGCCAATTAGATGGTAACACAGTTATCCACCCCAGTGGTCCACTTAATTTTTCATAGACAGCCACATAAACTGAGAGAAAGGAAAAAGAAGAATGAAAAATGAGAAGGGAAAGGCGATTAATCAATTGTGGTTCGTGGGAGCAGGGCAAATGATTACTTAAAAAGAAAAGTGACTTAAAGCAAATAAGAGGTGTCTCCTTGCACTAACACTGTCTCTATAAAAATGCAGAGACTTCCTTCAATCTACGCCGCCACCAATCACAGAAAGAAATTGTTTCATGCACTGCAGTTTGCTAATGACTGGAGCAACCTTGACTGCTTTTTTCTGAGTTACCCAGCAGGCTTTCGTCCTATCATGTGTGTGTTTATTGGCCAAGGCTGACACAATAACATCAAACTCAGTGAAAATTAATCGAGAACCAGACTGATCACGGTCCACAAAAAATACAAATTAAGAGCATCTGATATTTTATTGTCGAATGACCCCTTAAAAATCTTTTGTAATTAAAAATATTGATAAATATAACTCATATTAAATTTTTATTAGGTGAAATTTTATGTTTTTTTAATATATTTTCTTAACATGTGTTGTGTTAATTAATGTCCGATATAATTAAATTAAATTATATTATATTAAACTAAATTAATAAAATTAAATAAATAAAAAATTAAATTATACAATTAAAAATACAAATAAAAAAATAAATTAAATTTTATCGTTAAAATATAAAAATTTATCATCCTTTGTTTTTGAAAAATTACTTGGCATGATTGTAATTTATAAATAATATATATATATATATATATATATATATATATATTGTAAATCATGTCAAGTCTTTACTCTCTAATAATACAAATTTTCATATTTTTTGAAGACACATAAATATCTGATCAGTTGGGCCAAAAAGCCAATCAGTCCATTGTCACTCTGAATACAGTGTTTTGATATTTAAGCGCATGGATACAGGTGGCAGGTGGAAAATTCAGTATATGCCATGGTGACCAACAATATCAAGAATACTAGAACCCTTCACAAACAAGACATTCGCAAGCAGATTCGACTTTCACCACTCATCTCTCACTTCTCTCGGCCTCTGACGGAAGCCTCAAGCTGGAATTGAAATTTTTAATAATGAAACAAAACAAGAAATTTAATTAAATAAAACCCATCCAACCAAAAAACGAATATCTCAACTCATCACAAGAGAACTTTATGCTAGTGGAAATAGAAGGTTCGTTGCTTCTAAATATTAGAAAATTACTCGAGTTTTTAAAAATCTTAAATTTTCCCTTTCCTTTTTGTTGCTACTGGAGTATTCAAACCTCGAGTAGTCTCCTTTCAGATCAAAAATATTCGTGGCTCACTCGCCAAAACTCAGTGATGAAAACGTGAAAATGACAAGAAGAGAGATTAAACAGAGATGATATTGGCACTTTCAATGAAACAAAAGTAGGTTTTTCATTTCTGGGACCACACACTAACCACATCTACATATGTAAAGTAATGTTTCTTGTACCTTTCTCTTCTCAGAAAACGAACAGAGGGCAGACTGGCCAGGCTCAACTGTGTTTTGGCGCTAGGCATATATATACCTTTCATACGAATAAAAAATATATAAAAACACTGTTCAGTAGCTGAACTCAAAGGTATGGTTTCTTAATTGCAATATGCAGAGAGTGAAGAGCACTGCATACATATCAGCACACAAAGCAAGTTGCTGGGGTTCACTTCAATAAAATAGACCATTCAGTCAAAAAAGAAGCAGTGAAATGAAAGATTCTCTAAGCACGTTGTTAGGTGTAAGTACTGTCAACTAAAATTAGGTCTTTCGTTGACAAAGAAAAGACGGCACGAATTGAAACTTGACTTTTTGATAAAGGAAAATATTGGAATCCCAGAATTTTAACGAGGATCGACCTTGGAACTTGCAGAGAATTATGCGAGAGGAATGAGAGAGAAATACTTTTCTGGGGGTTGAATGTGCAGGAACCAACAAAGCATTATACTCACACTTGAGGCGTATGATCGCATGGAACTTTGACATTCACAAATTCCCAACCTTTTCTCTCTTTTTATCTCATAAAACAGAAGGACAATCAAACAATACCCGAAATTGCGGTAAAGAAAACAGAGAATGTGCACCAAGAAAAGAAAAGGGAAAAGTGGAAAAGTGTGAAAGATACAGAAGAGAGAGGCAGAACCCAGTTTGGCACCGAAATTAAAGAAGAACTCACCGCCAGAGAGAAGGAATCCAAAAGGAAAAACAGAAAGATGGGGTGTTGAGATGAGAGAGAAAGAGCTAACCTGCGAGAAAGCAAGTGATCGAAGCGGGGATGATGTGAATGAGATAGCGGGTTCCTACTTGAATCATGTCATTTTCAAGCTTTCTTTCCTTCTGTTTTTGTCTTCTTGTCTTTTTTTTTTTTTTTTTTTTAATCCTATGACTGCAGACGGGCGGCAAAGCAAACGTGAGCAAAGATAAGCACGAAGACTTAATATTTCCCATGCTGAGCTTTAATTTCTCAGCCTCCCTCCCCACGAGGCTTCCTCTTTTTTTTTTTTTTTTTTTGTGAGATGAGACAAATGATCGGCTGCTTCTCTCTCTCCCTCCTTCCCTCCCTGAAGCAATACATACATACATATAGATAGATAGATAGATAGATGATGAATATTGATTTCTTGTAGGTTTCAACTTTCAACGTTTGATAGATAGATAGATAGATAGATAGATAGATAGACGATGAATATTGATTTCTTCTAGGTTTCCACTTTCAACGTTCAATAGATGGATAGATAGATAGATAGATGAATATTGATTTCTTCTAGGTTTCAACTTTCAACGTTCAGTAGATGTCGGCTGGAGCTCAGACTAACTTGCATTTTATAGGAAAAACAGAGAGCAAAGAGTGATAGATTGATCCTCTCCTCTCTCTTCCTCGCGCGTGCACATGTACGGAACATTATATTATATGGCTCAGCCTGAAAACGAATTATGAAAATGTATATCTTTTTATTTATTTATTAAAAAAATTGTTCAATTATAAATTATAAAATATGACTAATTTTTTATAATTATATAAATCTCTTTGTTTTAATGTTAAATTTTAAATTCTTTGTCATTAAAAAATAATACCTTCGAAAATATATTTTTATATTATTAATTACATTATATGTTTTTATATTATTAATTGCATTTGTCCTAATTAAATATATAATAGTTTTAGGTGAAAAAATTAAAATCTTATTTCCTTTATTAAGATCCTCACTATAAATCTTCACCCTTTGTATATATATTCAAACTAAATTATCAAGGAGAGCATGTCGTTAAAAACATAGATAATATCAACTATATATGTAAAATTTAAATTTTCTGTCACAAATAATTAGATATGTAAATGACCATTTTGAATGTATAATATAACTGTTACGAATATACAATTTGATATTATTGAATTTTTGGACAACTTATTACACATTCAAAATAGTTTTATTGCACATTTGAAGTAGTCATTTACACATCTTATTATTTTTGACAGAATATTTGAATTTTCATATATATATATATATATATATATAGCTATGCCTTGACTATATAAAAACCCTCGGTCCACCTATCTTTTTCCATTATTGAATGAAAGTTTGATTAATATTAAAGTACAAATGAAGAGAATATGGGTGAGTTAAATCCCATAATTGATTGGGATTTTAATCCATTTGATTCAAACTACATTGAACATAAAAACAAAGACAAATAAACACGATAATAAATCCACCAAAGTAAGAAAATATAAAATGAAAATGAAAATTCAATAATTATAAAACTAAAAATTATAATAAATATAGCTAAATGAAAAACGTACAACACTTAAAAAGATTAATTATATTTTTTATTTAAAACAACATATCACATGAATATTAATACAATTCACTTTAATTTAGCGATAGATTTCTACAAAACTACAAGTTTCAGTTCTTTTGCATCGCCATTCATCATTCAATCAACACATAATCGGTTTTGCGGTTTTAATGTAGATTGAGTTGATTTCGTTGGGTTGAGCAATTTGAAGAGTTTGATGAATATCTCTAACCCCTTTTTTTTTTGCGGTGAGCTAAAATAAAGAAAATTGTTGAGAAGTTGAGTTTGATTGGGTAAAATATGACTAAGCTTATTTTTTATAGGATTAATAGGCATATTTTTGAAATTATTTTATTAAAAAGTTCATTTTTTATATTTTCAAATCATACTATAATTTACTTGACAATTTGACATGTACTTTGTGTGCTTTATATTCTCATTACACCTTCAATTTTAATTTATAATTAAAAAGCAAAAATCAGTAGGCTTGGAATAGTAAGAAATATGATGAAAGCAGCAATGTAAGCCACAACATATACAATGTTGGAGTGGGAGGCATCGAATTTGCGGAAAATTGTAAAACTTCAGTGGGAAAAAAAAAAAAAAAAACACCGCATGGCGTTTGGAATCTGAGGAACAAAAATTACCTTTTACCTGTTTTCAGCTCAATATTTTTTAATTAGTCTTTTATATATATATATATATATAGATATAGAATTATGGAAGAAGGCGTCACCATGGTTGGAGCTAAAGAGCTTGTAAAGTAGAGATCTAGGGAAAAACATCCAAAAGAAAATTCGTTTTATTTGTTTTTTAGGAAGGAAATCTTCCGTTAATAATCTTTTTCCTTTCCAAATTCGAAGTATTTGTGGGAGAAAATAATTGATTAATTTATTTTACCATTTTTATCTTTAAATTTTTTATTAATTAATTGTTTTTTATTTTATTTTATTGTAGTTTCTACTAGACTCAGTTTACTTTAGAGACCCAAGGTTCATCAGAGTATTTCTGTCCTTTGTGGTTAATTCATAATTGAAATTGATGTCAGAATACTAAATGGCAATGCCTTCTAACTGCTTTCCCTCTTCCCTGCGTTTGACCGAAGGACGGAAAGTATAATTCTTTTCCTTCCTGTTCCCCTCAGTAAACAACAAAGAGTAGACAGAAATCAGTTCCTTTCCCCTCCTTTCCATCCTTCCGTTCCCTTCTATTTTCCTTCCTCGAACATGGGCACAAGCTAGAATTTGGGAGGCTTTCACTAAGGTTAGTTAAAAGATGTGCCAATTGAATTATCATTTATCATATGCTAAGTTAATTACAATTAATAATTAAAATTTAATTATGTAAACTTACATTTAATCTTTATATTCATTTTTTTTTTAGTCTCTACGTAATTATTATTTTTTTTGTTTATACAATTTATTACTTGCACATTGTTGCATTTGCCTTTGCACATGTGGCTGAGCGGCTGAGTTGAATGGTAATATATGGTATGTAGGATAGAGTTAAAAGTCCTAAACAGCGAAGATAAAATTTGGAGGCATTAATTAAAATCTTATTAATTATGTCTTACATTTTAACCTCTTTATCGGTTAATCTCGTTAAAGTGGCCAGAACAGCATTAGCATAATTTGTCTTCTTAAGAGAAATTCCAGATTTAATACTTGAATTTAACCAAATGTTTTTTTTTTTATTTTTATCTGAAGAGCAACAAGCTCAACAATTATATAATTCTATATGTGTTCGCTCAAAATTAATATAAAAAAATTATATAATTCTATATGTTATCTTACTCCATTTCCCCCCCCCCTAATCCTCTTGTAAATATAGTTGCCCCATCAAACTTTTGTCTTATGTAGTTATAAATAGTTGAACATAAATCAGACGGTTTGTTTCAGTATTTTATAAATTGGAACATTTCAATTTCTTCGTATAGTTGTGTTTAAGGAATGACTTGATGTTACAAATATGTAAACTATTCAACCTGTCAATCTTTCTTTCTTCCTTTTATGCTCTTGTAATGGTCTCTATCGATTCTGAAGCACTCTCAGCCTCTCTTTATCTAATTGCCCCCTACCCCACCTATACATACATACATATATATATATATATATATATATATACATATTTGAAAAATGCTTCCGAACTTTAAATATACTAGTTGCAATAATTACAATAGAAAGAACTTATTCAGTAATAATTATTATAAAGAATCAGATGCACAATCTAATAGGAAATCAATGACTAAATGTTCCTTGTATAATTACTTATATAGAAAAATATATATTTGATAATATAGAAAATAAAAGGACCCAAATCATTAAAATTCTTTATAAAAAAAATAACTAAATTGTTTATTATTCGGAACAATTAACATTATTTTTAATATTATTTTATATTATTTTTATTGTTAAATTTGTATATATAAATTTCCCCTCCCCCCCGGGGGGAAAAATTTTTCTCATCGGCCACTAAACACGTTGCTTATGGAACTTGAATTGCAGATACTCTTCATTACTTTATTGACAATGACATTGAACTTTGGAAAACACTAAGCGGTAAACTTGCTAATTCCCAAGTGACATTATGAGAGCAGAGGTAGGAGCCAGTTGTCACAGTCAAGCCAATTGTGACAACTACAATGCAAGAGCCTTGACAATAACATTGAACATGAATTGCAGTTACTTTCGTAGACGTCAGTTCGGGTCTGGAGACTGGATGATTCGGACAGGAGTCAATTGTCAGGGGCCGGGGTGTAGCGTAAACTATCAATAGTTTAGTTACCATGTAACCTTGGATGAGACTCTTGAATTTAGCTGAATTGCCCATATTTTAGCTGTTACGTAACAATATTCTGATACTCACACTGAATGAAGACATCAGCAAATAACTGTCAGTATCAGCTCATAAATACAATAATCACCGTATCTATAACATTCTTTCTTTCTTTTTTTTTTCTGCTTTTTTTTTTTTTTTTTTTGGGGGTGAGGAACCAAAAAAAAAGAAAAAAAAAACAAGTAAAAGATTTTGTTGAATTTGATACGCTGCAGTAAAATTTTACATTTGCATCAGGTATCCTCGAGTACCAGTCTAAGAGCAGCAACATCAGGTCTCAACTTCACTGGGTGGCTTTCCAAGCCTGTTGGTTAAAATCACTCAAGCCAGAAGACTCGTGGAAGAACAGCTGCTTACGGTATGATCCACAGAAACTGTTAAAACTCGTTACTTCACCCAATACAGCAATACAGAGGAGGACAGTAAAGGCATATGCAGCACAGCACAGAGCAGTTCCAAAACGACCTGCCTTAGCTACAAAGATTTGGTATGCACACACCAGCATCTGGATTTGGTTGTTCCTTCCATATCCTCCCAGTGACTCTTAGCTTTAGTTCTTTCCTATCCCCACCAGAGAAGAAAAGGGCCATGTTTCGTTGAATGATAAGACCATCATGACTATCCCTAACTTTCCGGTGGCTGTCTCTGATGCTCCGTGGCGTTCCCTCCCACATTAGTTTCCTACCATTTGCCCCAACCTCAAGGCTATAGCTGTAATTACGAGCCTCTGTCTCATCACCCATGAAACGAAGGAATGCCATGTAAACAGGCGCCATGGCTAGCTGGAAAGCCTCAAAGTGAAGGCAAAAGTATTGTCCAAAACAATGGAATACCTGAAGATAACAGCATTAAGCTACAGACATCAAGCACTGAAGGGGATGTTAAACATGGAAACACGTATTTGGAAGTAAAAGTCATTGAGTTATTAAGGCCGTTGGCCAGATGCACGCATAACCCACTGTACTGACAAGCCCATACATGCACACACACCTCAGGAACTAGCATCAAGCTATATCCTCTACTCGGCCATGTAAACTGCATCAACAGATGCATTGGTCCCTGGCAACGTGCTCCAGAATATGTTAGTTAACCACTGTTTGGCCAGTTCCAAGCTTTACTGATGAAAAGCAAACCGCTATTTTGAAATGCCACCATCATCTAAGCTAGAACCTAATTTTTCAGCTACAATCTCACAATGATTATACAATTACATTATAGCCTTCCAAGTTCCAGGTAAGATCTATAGTACCTACAATATTTGTTTTAGCAAATTAGTTATCTGTCTCACCTACAAAACACCTGTCCCATGCTCCAAAAAAACTGAAGGGAAAAAAAATTTGAGCACGTGCTATTGTGGAAAGTAACCAGTAATTAAAAGTATCTTAACACTAACACCAAAATTACCGTCAGCATCCATGTGGCATTCTCCACTTCCCGCGGATTAGACTTTACATAGCGATGGTTGAACGTGCACCCTGTGTGCATGTCCACCTTGTGATCATCCCTAAGATGAGCAACCAAGAAAGCAATATCTCCAACAACTGAGCATTCTGATCCTGCATATGGACAACTATATGGTCTATAATTGCAAACTGCCTCATGCTTGAGCTTGCTGTAGTATGGGAAAATCTCTGGGCATCCCAAATGGTAATATTTGCAGGGCAATTCAAGTGACTCTGCAACCTTTTCAAGTGCTAGGCACCTAATATCTCCAAGCTCTTGTCTACAAGTGGGACACCTGTTGTGTACCCTTGCTTTACAAGTAGAACATAGCGTATGTCCATTGTGGCACTGCAAAGAGGTCCACATAGTTGATACTTAAAATTGAGACTCTCACATAACTGTAAACATGCACATACATATCTGCCATTATCCTCTACTCTGGAATTAACAAGATAGATCTCAGCATTGAATCAAGCACACTAACACAAAATCGGAGAACAAAAGGCACAATTCGTACAATAAGATGGCATGACAACTACAAAAAAGAAACAAGGCAATTAGAAGAAATCCTTAAATATTTCCAGTGCAAACTTATCTCATTCTTTAGGGTCAAGAACAAAGCCAGGTCTCTCTTGCTTCAAGAAAACAACACATAATTGGGGACAGAATAATAAATCTCATAAAAATACCCAGAAAAGGGAAAGAAAACTGTCAGGGATTCTCCGCATTCTGCAACTCAACATTCTTGGTCCCTATGTACACACATATGCACACACAAAAACAATAATATCTCAGTTTACACTCAACTTCCTAAAAACCATTAAGTGCTTATGTTAGAAGGCAAAAGCAGAAGCAATTGAGAGTTAAGTCAAATGAATTGCAGAAGAGGAATGACCTCTGCTTTATCATACATAAGGGTGCTGGAAGGAAAATCCCGATGACAGTTGTATTGCAGCTCATGCAACTTTTCACGACCTGGCTAAATTAAACCTAGATGATGAACAGAGTTTTTAAAGCTATGCTGTTTCAAGAAATATGGAGGACATCCCATGATGGGGACAATAATAAAAAACGGTTGTCCTAACCACTACCACCCCCCTCCCTGGCAGGCCCACGCGGGGCAGGCAGGACTTAAAGAGATGCCTTCATTTCACTGGCATATGCTCATAACGGTTGCTTTTGAGATTATTTGAACAACCTTTATGGACTAATAATCTCCATATTGGACTAGCTCACTCCAAAAATAATTCATCAAAACTGATGTTTTGGATGCTTGAACCCAAAAATAATGCCTCAAAGCTTTCCCATGACTCACATGTGCAGCCTAGCACATGCCACCTACTCATAAATTTAGCAAATATATGGTGCACTACAATATCTCCCCACCTCAATTGTCTAACACACTCATTGCACCCATGAACCTTGACTTCCATGTCCTCAAGCTCTCTATGCCTGCTTTATCCCTCATTTAGTATTATATCATTTCAAAATTGACCACCCAGCAGTGCTGGCTAGACTTGTTTTTTTTAATAAATTGGACCTAATCTATCATAGGGGATTTACACTACTAATGCATGATATGGTTCACAACTACTCTACACAGTCAAAGTTAGAATATGGGATATTTGGACAAATTAAGTTTCTATCACCAAGAATTAGAAGGGACCTAATAGAATGCATTTCTAGGTTATAGCATTACAGGAAGATAGAAGCCTTGCATCATCAAATTCCTAGAAGAGAAAAACCATCCCAACTTAATAGAAATATAATGAACACTCTGGATTAACAACTCTTTTATGTCTGTAACTTCTCATGACTCTACACTTGAGCACAAAAGAGACTATTCCCCAATAAATCCTTGTTGATCTGGCAGCCTGATAATCAAAAGTAGATGCAAAACCCTAGCACTCAACTAAAAGTCTCTCTGCAACATCTGAAAGAAGTAACATCCAGATATACACCATGCTTATCAATTGCACACACAATTTAAGGAACCAAACCGCGGATTAGATCTAACCAGGTGGTTCTTGACAACTACCTATGCTGTTTAGCTTGTCTTCCAGACACACAATTGAATAGCTGCAGGAAAGGTGTCACACTTGTACAGGATTGTTTCCAAAACCAATACCTCTTTCCTTTGGATAACGTACAGCCAGGTTTCATATCCATAAATGGCATCAGTGAAGCAATTATACGAAGTTCAACAAAGCAAAATTGATTGAAATCTCAAAGCCAACTTAACATAAACACGCTTCAAACTATTCTCCTCCTCCGTCCAATACAACAACCTAACATCAAACTCACAAGGAATCATCAATGCCTTAAAAAAATCGACTGATGCAATCCATTCAAACCCATTAACAGACCCATCAAAACCAAAGCAAAACAAAACAAAATAAATAATAATAATAATAATAATAAAGAAAACCAAAATCACATATGAAACAGACCTGATGGATAGGCGGGTACATGGAATTGGTGCAAACTGGGCATTCTAGCAACTCGTGGACGCTGGTAGCGGGTGCGATCGCTGTTGGGCCCACAATATCGCTGATGTTATTATTGATGGTATTGTCGTTGACGGTATAACACTTTGATGAAGCGAATTGATGGTGGTGATGATGCAGATTGTGGTGATGGATCTCATCCTCATCCATCCCATCAGAGGACGAAACACAGTCAATCGTATCCAATTCCATAATTATCAAAAAAACAAACTCAAAACGAGCAAAGACCCACTAGATCCATTAAAAAAAAAAGATAAAAATTTGTGAACGTTTTCAATTGTGGATCAAAGACTAAGAGAAAGAAAAAAAGAAAAAAGATCTCAACTTTTTCTTCGCTTGTTCTCTATAATTTTCTCGGAAGATAAGAAAATCAAGAGAAGCGGAGAGGGAAAGATTCCGAGGAGCCAAACGACTCCTCTTCCCGAAAAAACTCGTTTCTTTCTTTGGTTGGATTTCTTTTTTTTAAAAAGATTTTCTCTCTCTAGTTTCTCCCTCTTCCGGGAGAGAGAGAGAGAGAGAGAGAGAGAGAGAGAGAAGAACATACAGGCGGAAGAAATCTCGTGACCGTTGAGACTTGCAATTTGAGTTTTATTGGATAATTCGACGGCTGTTGGTGTTTGTATCTCTCCCCCTCTTCTTTCTCTCCTTTTTCTTTTCTTTTTGGTGTGTTTGTTCCTTTTTTTCTCTTTTTGGGTTTTTCTAGGTTTTTTTTTTTTATTTAACAGAAAGAGAAACAAAAAAATTTAGGGAATGAGTTGTAAAATATTGTCAGACAACAAGCGGTTCGGTAAAATTGCATCATTTTGATCCTCTCATCTCAATTAGTTACATTGTCTTGCCCAAGAGAGATTGACCCAACGTGAAAACAACATCCTTCCCTGAATAAAAGATCGAGGAGAGAACAGCGTCATCTTAATTCTTGATTCAATACATTGCCATCGAATGTGACACCCAAAAAATAAAAAGAGCAAAAAAGGAGAAAACTTGGCTCAGAGAGTCACCACTGCTGTTGTGATTGATGGGAAGAGGATGTGCTCAAATGATTGATGGGAATAAAACGTCTCCCAGATGACTACGATGGGATCTGTAGTTTGTGTCTGAAAATATTCGCAACTCATCTGGGAAAGATTTAGATGCAGTTCGGTTCATATTCTACTAACACAGTCGGCTTGACTTGATCGTTGCGAAATCGAATCAAACGCTGCACGGTTTTCGGGAATGGTCTATTCAGTTAGTTGATAATGTTACTACTTACAAGATAAAATCCATAGGTAGATTACATGCTGGCAACTATAGAAGGCATCTCCAACTCCACCTCCGCCTCTCCGTCGGAGCCCCCCGCAGTCACCTACCAACACAAACAGCTCATTAGCCGCTGCAAATAAAAAATTTATGCTGGAAGGATCGCAAGTGGATTCTGAAATGGGAATGCGTTTAACAAGCACCTCTGATTTCCGTTTGGCGGCGAGATAACGATCCATGGCGCCTCTTCCACAGAGGATTTTGGCTCCCGTTCCGCGTCCCTCTTTTCCGACGGCCTCTTCGTTCACTATAACCGCATCTATAATATCATCTCCCGTTCTAGTGTCAGGAATCTGCAAAACAATTCGCACGGTAGAAGTTAGATTTTTTGATATTGGCAATTCAGCTTTTCTTCTTCTTCTTTCTCTTTTTGCGTCAACCGAAGAGAGAAAGTCATGGCAAACACAAACTGCTACAAGAAAGGCTCCGGGAGCCAATTAGTCAGAACTCAAACATGCGAGGGTGTTCGCAATTTGTCTAGTTATGCTTACAAAAGATGCCTGTTTTAGCGACATTCTCTCCCATTCTTCTTTTCTGTTCCTAACTGCCTGGAATTGTACCATCAGCAGACTCCATTGGAATTTAATCCGCTATCTCCTAAACCAATGACAGGTAGCCTCGAGCAAATCACTCGGGGACAAGTTCATCAACACTGCCGTGGCACTGGCCCCAACAAGTTTGCTTGATGGAAGAGAGGCAAACAAATAAAATAAAAATAAAAAATAAAAATATGATTTTAGAAGACATACTCTCTACCAAACGCCCCTATTCTGGAATCCACCAAGAAAGGATCACAGTATTCCTCCCATCATATTTAAATGCTCAAATATTTTCCCATAATTTGTTTACGTGCGAAGCCAATGTGTGAACCCTTTTTTTCTTTTCGAGTAAAAAGCTGTGACCTTCTAAGAAAAAAAATTTCCTGCCTTGCTGCAGAATATAAGTGGTAAAAGGAAGAAAAGAGATCCAGTGACAAGACCACACAGTTTCAATTATACGTCAACTGTTCATTGCAACCCAATCCACCAAGCTTTAAGCATGAAGCAATATTCCGTGTAAGAATAGAAGCTGCATCATCTTTTGCGATAGGTGGGCATTGCACTGGAATGAGGAAATGATTACCTCATACATTGCATCCATCAAGATGTTCTCTAATATAGACCGCAAGCCACGAGCCCCGGTATTTTTTGTTATTGCCTTCTTAGCAATCAATCTCAAAGCATTATCTGTGAAATGTAGCTTAACCTGATGAAAAAATACAAAAATGGAAAATGAAATATCAGATGAATTTACGGCAAAACAATCCAAATTTTGCCTATGCATATTGAGAGCACAACAAAAACAAGTTTTTGCATTCCAGGAGGAAGATAGGTTATAACACGCACCAAAAAAAAAAAAAAAGATTTTTGAGTGGGATAACTAGGCTTTAGCCAAAACTTACTTGCAAAGAGAGAGCAAGAACAAAAATATCACTTACACCATTCATTTGGAACAACTTTTTGTATTGCTTCCCAAGAGCATTTTTTGGCTCTGTCAGAACCTGCAAAGCATCATTTTTAGTTATGATAAAGAACACTACACAGTTGATCAACCTTGTACACTTTAAAGACAGATTTAGGAATGAAACTTTTTAGTATTATAACTAAGGAGGCCAAATAAATCATATCATAAAAAAGAAAGGCCAAATAAATTAATCACATAATCTCCACTGATCATATTTCAGAGGATGCCAGAAAGCTTTTACACAAGCTAGCAAGCTAAGTCTAAAGACTGCAAACTTTTCAAGAAGATTCTATTTATGCATCTATCTCTAAACACTCTCACTATCTAGTCGATATTGCTATTAAACAAAGGCAATCCTCTCTGCAATTCCATCAGGAATAAAGCAGTGTAGAGAAATATGATATATCAATAAAAATTACAATAAATAATTACCTGCACAAGTTGATTTTCAGTAAGAGCTGACAAACTGACAAGGACTGGGAATCTTCCAACAAATTCAGGTATCAAACCGTATGAAATAAGATCACTACTCTCTACCTGCCAAAGGGTTAGATAACAAGTTAATGCTCAAAAGCTGGTATGACCAGCAAAAATTTGAAATATAGAAGATAAATGAAAAGGCTACAAGCTGTTACTTGCTAATTGAAGACTGGTTTGCACTTACAGTCTCCAACAAAGTTGATGTCACAGCTGCACTTGTGGCACCACCTATCCTCATGTTTGCGCGTACTGGTGCACCAAACCCAATAGAAGAATCTTGGTGCCTGTGAGGGATTGATAGTATATTCTATTAATATTTTCCCTTTCAAGTTTCAAACAAAATTTGTCACAGGCAGAAACGCATGCTAGTAAAACCTTTCTGAAATGGTCTTCTCCAGGTCAATAAAGGCACCCCCACAGATAAAAAGTATATCCTTCGTGTCAATCTAGGGTAAACACCAACAGTGAGAGAGAGAGAGCAACAGTCGAAATTCAATAATCATAGTCAAACACAGAGTCTTGGCCAGACTCACCCAATCTCTAATAGAGCAACACTTGTGCAGTATCCATCTATATATGACTGATCAAAGATTCAGATGCACATATCAATTATACAGCATGTACCTGAATATTATCGCCTCTTGGATGCTTTCGAGCTCCCTTTTCTGGAACATTTACGACCTACATATGGCAAAGACATCCTTCTGTAAGTATGTTCAAAATTTCTGTGAGAAAAATGTATCAGGTTGATTTTTTTTTTTTTTTCTCACGAAAGGTTGATTTTTTTCCCGTCATGGAAAATGTTTGGAATTTATGTAATCAGTGATGCTTTTTTTTTTTCCCCTATCTTTTTCAATTTGATAAGTTAAACAGCCACAGTCGCTGAAGTTGAGAGATGGATCATGTGGCTGTTCCTGTTGCATTGTGTCAAAGTAATAACACTAAGAAACCAAAAGCTAATTCCTAAAGTCAATGCAACAAAAGAACTCACCGTTCCTTCAAGCATTTTTAATAATGCCTGCTGAACACCCTCCCCCGACACATCTCTACTAATATTAACACTCTCAGCCTGCACATTGAAAAGATGAATGATGAAGAAAGAGTGAATTGTAGTGAAAGGGGAAGGGGGAAGAAGGAGGTGAAGAGATTCAAGAAGAGAAAAAAAAAGGAAAGAAAATAAGTGGGTCACAGAAAAGAAATGCAAATTTTCAGAGGAAAAACACAGCAGAAGAGAGTAGTCCAGAAGCACGATGAAAGAAACCTTTTTTGTTATCTTGTCTACTTCATCGATGTAAACAATGCCTTGTTGTGCAGCAACCACATTATAATCAGCAACCTGAGATTGGAACAAAGAAAATGAGAAAGGAACAAATATTTCACAAAAAGAGAAGTTACAGTCACAAATGCACCATAGACATAGGAATGTATAATAAACTAATTGTTCATGTCAAGGATATAGTCAAGCTCTCTAACTGTACTTTCAGGTCTGTCACATGTACCTTTTCTCTCTCAATGTTTTTTTTAATGGTTTGTTGGGACCAGAGATCAAACCTGAAGGGGGGCTAATAACCCAGCAATTGTTCCACCAGACCACATGATGGGTGGTAGCAATTTTTCATGCCACTATTTACGCAACTGTAACTCTGACCAATTTTTGGTGCTTCAGACTCTGAATATTTAGTAATGGTGCTCCAGACTCGTAACATTTTAACTTTTGATTGAAACCAAAGGTTGGATGCAATGGTCCAGTTGCCAGGATCTAAATTTTGTGGGTCTTTAAGTCTATAGAAGGGTTGCTGTGTCATGCTTCCCAAAAACAGTGTATAATGAAAAGTTGCAGTTCTGAAATTTCAGCTACACCTGCAAAACTCCTATTGGTGTTATACCAGTCTTCATAATGTTTCCTCATTATGCCTTCTTCTTTTTCCTCTTTTGTTTTTTCTCATTGTTGCCCAATTTTGCAAAAAATTTTGAAATTTTTACAATGAGCCAGATGCAGAACCAGCCATTAAACTCAATGCATCAGCATTTATTGTAACCAATTTCCTAATAATCAATGCCTAAGTGTCCCCAACAAGACTGACTTGTCTGTATCAATCTCATCAAAACCAACAGCAGTGAAAAAGCAAAAAGTTGGATTGGATCATGAAACAAGATTCCAAGCTATTCATTGCCTAGAATATCTTGCTAACTGATATGAAAATGAAGAATATTACTGTGTTAGCCCTAATATGAGCACAGATCTAGAAATTTTTTTTTTGTTGGGGGGGGGGCAAGGGGAGGATATCAGAGTAGGGCTACAAACTTAAGATAAAGAGGCAGCAACATGACAGAGAGATGGAATTCAGACATAGTATTAAATAAAGATTTAATAGCCCATATGGATATAGTCTTTGATAATGAACATTAAAACCCCAAATGAAATGGGTCGCGAGACCAACATGCATTTATAAACTGCTTCAAGTTCAATGGGAACAATGTTTAAGCATAGAATACTATTTAGGATACTTCACAAATTCCAAAGGTGTGAAATTACCACAAGCAGCTTGTATAATATGGACTCCACATCTTCCCCCACATATCCAGCCTGCACAAATCATTTTTTGGTAACATACAGTAGCACTTTTGTCAAGAACTTTTGCTAGTGCTTAACAACAAACATTAAACTTCACACAAAGGGATATCAAACACTTGGAACAAAAAAGGAAAAAGAAAAACACAACCAGAAGCATTTCAACACAACTTATCACAATTCAGCCAGCGAAATCTCCTCACCTTTCAGAGAAGGGAAGACAAAATTGAATGGCATTAACCACCCCCACCCCCCAAATAAAAACAAAACAAAGTCATTAGCATTTGAAGAAACCATATTGCAATACAGGTGGCGAATTTCCTCACCTCAGGGAAAGACAATCCCAAATGGTAGTAGCCCACCTCTCTCCTCTCTCTCTCTCTCTCTCTCTCTCTCTCACACACACACACTCTGTCTCACATACTATCGATAGGAAAGAAAGCAAGAGCAGTCTTCCAAATTACAGTGTAATTAGGTTGATGCAAAGGAGTCCAAGATTCTAAGCATATGGTGTCATGGGGTTCCACTCCAGGAAAGCATGTGTTTATAATAAAACAACCAATGCACCCATTTCACATAAGCTACCATCCAAACTAATCAGTCTTTGTGACGGACCATAACTACAACAAAAATAAAAATGCAGCAACCAAACAGCACATCAGATAAATGATTGTGCCAACAAAAGCAGGGGCAGAACTAGAATAATGTTGGCATGACCCTCTAAAGATACACATAGTTCCACTGCTATTACAGAGCTAAATGAAACCAACACTCTTATTGTACCAAAAGTGTCACCCACCCATCTAAGCTAGAGGTGCAAAATTTTACAGGTCTCTTTAAAAAACAACCTCAAGCTCATAGAAGCAAAGTAATCAATAAAGTTAGTTAAGTAAATGACACTTCTAACAACTCACAATGATTACAACTTAAAAAACTTCAGCTGCTTACCACTCTAATAGTTACAAATCTTGAAACACAAACAGTGAAAAGGTACAAGATAATTATATGCTACAAGGATCCACAAACAAAAAGGCAATGATTTTCAAAAACTTGCCTGAGTTAATGTAGTTGCATCCGCAATAACAAATGGAACATTGACAAACCTTGCCAAGGTCTTGGCAAGTAAGGTTTTCCCTGTCCTTGATATGCAACAACAAAAAGAGAACAAATGAGACCAATTATTAGACAATCAACAACAATTAGCAAAAATTAATCCTTAAATTAGTTCAACATTCAATAAAAGCTTTGCAAAAAAAAAATAATAATAAATTACAAATGAGACTGTGATTCTTGTTGTATGCCTTTCAGACATGAATTTGAAAGTGAGTAAGAAAAAATCTATAAGATCATAATAATAATAAAACAAAAGGAATGTAATAAGAGTCTTGCTACTTAAGTGTTACATATTTCAGTAACAGAAACTTTGGTCCATGCAGTTAGCATCCATGGTAGATATGCTTAGTCCGTGCTACTCTAAAAATGAGGAATGTCTGAGAAAGAGCACTAACATAAGCAACAAAATGAGCAATGAATTTCTCAGATGTTGGGTTTGTTTTCAGACAACAGCCACTGGGAACAAAAAGGACAAAAAAAAAAAAAAAACATTATGATGATACACAGTGAAAGCATAGAGAAATTTCACAGCAATGACAAATACTATAAGCAATTCCCCCTTGTACTAGGACTCGTACTAGAACTTGCACTAGCATACCAGTGTCAGTCTTTTCCAAGAGTCTAGAGAAATTTCACAGCAATGACAATGAAAAATCACCTGATCCTGTTGGCCCCATTAGGAGAATGTTACTTTTCTCAAGTTCCACTGTGTCATCATCAGTCATACCACGTTCTTTATTGCTGTCTGAATCTCCTGCAGACCTAACTTACCAAGTTGTAAAAAACATGTCAAAAGCCAAGAATTCTCTCTCACAATTAGGCACAATGCCAGATGTGACAGCCAAATTGGCTTATACAAACTTTATAGTAAAACACAGGTGGATTTCAAAGCCCACACTGATGGGAGAAAGGTCTTATCCCACAGGACAGACAGATGGGCAACAAAACATGGTACATGAACCCCCATGCCAATCAAAAAACCAAATGCAAAACAGGTTCCGAGGGGTTTCTAAAATTTATACACCAATTGAACAGACCAAGAGCTATCTACTGCTTAAATATGACTACCAAGAAGCCAATGTTATGCGCAAAAGGGGACACATGAAGAACACAACTAGGGTATGCATTGAAGGTGAACAACTGACCGCTTTCGGATGGAATCATGATAGATTCTTTTATAGTGATTATAAACAGCAACAGAGAGCACCTGAACCAAGATATAAATTTACAAGACAACTGTAAGGCAAGCACTCTTATATTATCAATGTCGTAATGAAACAGAAAAACAGAAGCTTCAAAGACAGAGAAGATGGTTATGATTTGTGCAATGCATGACTAAAAATCACAAAGGGCTCAACACACCAGAACAGTTTTCTAGAAATAAAGAATGTGCAATGCCTGAATTGACAACTAAAACTCACAAAGGGCTCAACACACCAGAACAGCTTTCTAGAAATGAAGATTGTAACAGGAAAAGTTAAATAATAGTTAGGGGAACTTTCCATCCAAGAAGGAACGGATTGTCCCTATTACAATTCTCAGCACTCCAGAAAAGCCCAGGCTTCTGAATCTAAATGGCTAAAAGTAGCAAATACTAACAAAAAAGACAACCAATACGTTTATGTCAAATCCCATTAGCCCAACCAAACGCCTCAAATTTCAACCAAAATGATCCAAACATTGTTGAAGGAAAAATGCTTAATAACTTCTAGTAGGTTCAAAAGCATAAAGCAATGCTTTTAACAAGTTGAGACACAAATACAGGTCTCCACAAATGCTAGGTTTCCAACTGAAAACCAATTAATCGAGAGTGCCAAAAAAAAAATTTTTAAAAAAGCAAAAAAATAAAGAAACAACCTTCTTGGCCCTCTCTTGTCCAATAACAAACTTATCCAGTCCCTTACAAATCTCCTTTGGTGTTGGAAAGTTATGCCCCAAGTTGGAACCCCCCCAACATCCGTCCGTAGAGTCCGATCCAGACCCACCTCTACCTCCACGGTTTACACCCGAGTCGGGCTCACTGACCCGAATTGTGGCAACCCCATCTCCGGGAGGCTGCCAAACCTCCGGTGGATCGCCAAAACCAGACCCGCCACTGCCAGTCAATCTCCGGCTCCGGTTTTTGTCAAAATTCTTACTTAAACTGCCACTAATTCTCCTAATATCCCACAAATCGGCACCCTTTTCGACGAATTCACACCGAAGAGAGACGGGCTTGAAAGAAGTGTAGTGATAGGGAGCGGTGACCGAGTAGTCGTCCCAGTTGGTACGGTGCATACAGCAAGAACTAGACATGCGACCACCCACGTGCATGAAATTGTGTAGAAAACATCTGAATTGGGAAACTGCGAAGGATGCCGCTTCTTTGGAGGGTTTGGATCTCAAAGCAGCAGCCATGATGTTTGAAATTTCAGGCAATACCTACCAATGCATCAAAGTCGACGAAGACCCAAAAAACAATAAGGGGGCGATATCAGTGGCTCAATTCGAAGTGACTCAAAGCCAGAAATTTTTTGAGGGGTTTGCCATCATTTAAACTCAATTGAAGTGGGTGTGTTTTAGATTTTCTTGCTACCCTGAATGGCTGGAGAATTTTTATAAACAGAAATAAAATCATGTGCTAGAAATAAAATATCTTGCTTTTTCCTTATAATAATAATAATTATTATAATAATCGAGGGCCAGCGGAGACGAGGATTCGAGGTAATTTGAGCTCCGAATTAAAACGACGCCGTTGTTGTGGGCAGCTCGTTTGCAACTTTGCAACAAAGAACAGTAACAAAAAATTAATGAATTATTTTTCACAATTTGTCGCAAAGTGATATTTGCTTCGCGCAAAATTTAAATTTGTACTCTCTGATTTGTGGAGTTTATGTCAAAAATGCAGACTGTGATATTCTAAGCATATCAATAATTTCTATGAGAACGAAAGCCATTTTTATTATATTCATGAAATATGAATTATAGATATAATTTTATAAATAATGAAATAAAATCTTGGGGTATAGTAACTATATTTTTAGTAATTTATTTTAAAGTTTTAAAATCAAATTTATTTTAAAAAATTTTAATGACAGTCCAATAAGATTTAATTTAGAAAATTTAGATATAATTCTAAAATTATAAGTTAATTTGATGAATTATAAATTTAATATATTTGATTTAAGAATAATTTATCACAAAATTATAAAGACGTGTTCTATTTTTTAAAATTGTAAATTATAAGAAAATATATGTGAATATATATATAAAAAAAAAAGTGAGTAAGATAGTATTTAGTACGAGTTTAAAAAAAGAATTTATAAAAAAAAAAGAAGAAAAGATAATAATCATCATAATTATTAAATTTAATTTCGATATTAATCTAAATTTGATTAAGTCATTAATTTAATTAATAAGTTAATAATTAACTTGCCTATGTCAATATTTAGAATTATTTTTTTATTCAATATGATAGTATAATAAAAAATCATAAACACTAGAAAAAAATAAAAAAACAAAATCACCGCATGTTTTTAAAATGTATAAATTTTTCAATTTCTCTTATACCATTAGGAGGGAGAAAAAATGACGTCGTTTAGCCGAAAAAAAAGGGTCTAATTCATTCGATTTTTTTTTTTTTTTGGATCAACCGAGTTTCAAAAGATTGGCCGGGTTAATCGATTTTTTTCGGTTCAAAGTTCTAAGTGGTTTATTTAACTAATCTGGCCTGGTCCAGTGTCCGGTTCAATGGATCACTAGTCCAATAGCCCGGATCGGGCTGGATTTTATAACATTGATAACTACTAACCAGCCCCAAATAATAACGCGGGGGAAAATATAAATATAAAGAAGAGAATAAGGAGGGAGAGAGTGAGAGCGAGAGAGAGAGAGAGAATATAGAGAGATAAGAGAAAGTGTGAATAAAAACACGTAACCCAATACAGAAAGTCTAAGCAATCTTTTCTCATTAAAATGATTTTTCTACTCCCACAATTGACCATTTCAAAGAAAAATTCAGTTAAAAGGGTGTTCTTTCAGCTCTTGCACACTAGATGCGAGTAAAATTATGCCCCCAAGTACCCCCCCCCAAGTCTTTTTCCTTGCATTTTTTGTTTCTTATGATTAATGAATGAATATTTGTGCATTTAAGGTCCCAGAGAAAAGAACCTTATTCTCTCTTTTTCAAGAGATTACAAAGACGAAGAAATCAAAAGATGCCACCTAACTGGTCCTCAATCAAACAGATCGCATAAGATCATCAACAAATGCTGAAGCAGGGCGTGTGATGAGATATTTTGGCAACACTATCAGCCACCGCCAAAACATTCCCCTTTAATTATATAAACATTCAACATTGGGAGACCATCTCAAAAGGGCATGCCTCACCCTCTGTTGTGCAAAAGGACATGTACACAGAGCTTGGAGACCATCTCAGGAACTGCATCCACCAAGTCCCTTCAGTCCTCCATGGCAGCTCCACTCGAGCCTGTAGAAGCGGTTGCTCTTCATCGGTTCGGGAAAAATGACACTTCCTTCTGTTGAGATGACGTTCATCCAGACCCAGGAAAGATAACAGTAATCTAAAACGAAAGTTCCAGCACAACTTGGCAACAATGTGGACCATCCCGCTTCCTGCCAGTCTAACAGTGGGCATTTTCAATCTAAGTCACCGCGTTGGGGTAAATCCATTTTGTGCCGCCTGAATCTGATGCTGCCATTCAGGTGAAAACTGTAGTTACAACCATTTTATCCACGACCATTGATAAAAAAGAAAAAGGAAAAGATTGTACAATGAAGATAGAATAACTGGACTTGAATCTAGAATAAGCACAATTCCGAATATCCAACTGAGAATTTTTTGTTCTCTAGAGCCTAAACAAACTTGTTGTGATTCCTAGTTCCAAGAAATGAGTATGAGCATTCCATATCTGATTCCAGACTTGGAAAAACATTCAACTTTCCTTGTTCCAAGAAATGAGTCTTATTAATAACAATATAATACTAAATTATCATAATAATAATAATTATTATTATTATGTTCTTTTCTAAGCATCCTTTTGCACGGTCCCTTTTCACCCTCAGAGCAGCACACTTCCAACAGGTATTAGAGTTGACAAGGAATAGAACATACATTTATTTCCAACGAATCAAACCGAAAAGCTTGTGCTAGCAGACAAACTTGCAGACAGCAGATGGAATTACAATAATTCAAGACAATCATGCTAAATTAGTTCACTAATCCAAAAAGGGCCCTCCCATTGGTCTTGATGAAGAATTATAGAAAAAACTGCAAATGGCACTGAGGACATTATGCTAATGAGGACATCACATCATTAGAATGCCTTATTGCTGAAATCAAATTATTAGGGGACCTCTCATTTACTATTTGCTCAGTGTATGCCAACATAAGTCACAACTCTGTAGGTAACCCAAAATTTAACTCCTCTAAGAAATGTTTGAGGCATTACCTGAGTTGCATATGATGAGCTTTGGGCCAGAAACTTGATAAACTCCTCCTGCTTTTTGCGAAATTTGTTCTTCGTAGCATTCAATAGTGATTCTTCCCTCTTCATATCCTCCAGTAGTTTTTCTTTTTCTCGGCTCATCACCTTCAGCTGCTTCTCAGTTTCAATATCATTCTCAGGTATCTTCAAATCCGCAGAAGGTCTTGGGAATCTTATATCCACATCATTCCTAAGGATGGCAGAGTTCCATAACAACAGACATACAAATGCAACAACAGAACCTTAAAACTCATGAACACAGAATATAATGACAAATGCAGTTCACTTGTAAGCACAATAGCATGGGATGTAAGCTAAGAACTGTGAAATTTCATCTTTAACCATAAAATGAAGATCTTGATTTACTGATTATAACAAGAAAGCCCTCTTAAGGAGTTGCCATAATAAAATTGCTACTGGATCTTGGTTATTGAAAAAAAAAAAAAAAACATGAACATTATCTTACAGAAAACAACTGATAATTTCCAGTCCTAAACTGAGGAACATCAATGATGCAAAGATTTTTTTTCCACTAACTTCCAGATCCTGCTATCAACAAAGAAATCAAACTGGAACACCAATCATCAGTACTTGCAGTATTGCACACATAGCCATTTAAGACCACTGATAAATGCTGAAAAAAAGTGCAGCTAAGGGCACAATTCATTTTGCAACAATATTATAATCAGACATGATTCAAAGGAGATCCACATTTTAAGTGCAGTTCTGTTACACTATTAATGCAAACAAGTTTATTGCTACCAAGAGAGAGTAAGAGAATGAAATCATTACAAAATGTAATTAAAAATAAAAAAAGTCATTTCACTTGAGGTGCCAATAACAATTACCTATTGCCTAGAGAAAAGACACCAGTAGCCTTTATCATCCCTCCATCAAGTGAAATGGCTCCATCACTTATACAAGGAAGAGCATGTAACATGTCTTCCCTTGTCTTATAAACTTGCAGGCGAAAGAAAAGGCTATAAAATAAAGTCTCCCTCAAGCCATATCCATTCTCAGTGAGATAAAATAAATTCTTGCTTTCCACATTGATCATATTTACAGCAAAACCAATAAACCCAGGTGGGCACTCCCCATTAGGTAATTTTGGCTTTAGAAGATCAAGCCTCCTTTGTGGGTCATCAGCAACAAACTCACCACAATAAGGTCTGCAAAAGGAAAACAACTTTATTCCTATTTTCACAAAGCACAACTCCAGGGTGCAAAAGATAGGATATTGGTTTCATGCCTCAAATTATCAAGACAGATGACTAGAAATCGACCATCCAAAGCCTTTCCCATGGAAGTACCAAGGCTGTGAAGGCCAGAGTCTTCAATAATTCGGCCTTCCTTATCATGTGTTCCAAGCACTTTGACACCTTCGTATGTTCTACAAACAATTGCCAGCATTGTCTCTAGTCCCAAGTACTCCGAAAGAAGTCTGAAATGAAGTTAAAAATAATTGTAATAATATTAACAATTAAAATAAGGCAACAATAAGCATGTTGCATACCACAAATGAGTAAATATAAAGTGCCCCTAATTCATGCCTAACCAGTGAATGTTTTGTCATACTTGTGGGGAATTTAAAGTTCCCATAGCATGAAAGATGAATAACAAGAGCATGACAGCAACAAAAGTCTCAATCTTCAGATTGTTTTTGGAAAATCAGCAAGGCCAGCAAATTCTTTATTATTCCAGAAGACACAGTGCTTTGCTATTTCCAACCAAAAAAGAACACCAGAAAAAAGTTTTTCGATGGTATAAGCAGTGCATGATCCACAATAAGAGTAACATGAATAACAGATTGCACGAAAACTCTAACCTGCTAAGATTGCCATCGTCCACTTTTCCAAGTGTAGCAACAATGCCAAGCACATCCTTAGTCAATATATGATCAGAAGCATCAGTCATACCACGCATTCTCAACTGGCAAATTATACCCACAGCAGATCTTTCATGCTGTAGAATTTTTTGGATTGTTTCCTCATCATTCTGATTGCGGGAATTGTCATTAGTCCGAACACCATGCAGGGTTGAAGAATGATACTTGCCAAGATGCACTGAGAGAAAATCCATCAATCGTTAACAGCAAAATTATAAACAAAATAAGAAAAATGTATCATAAATGAGCATAAAAGCATTTTAACATCTTGATTTTGGGACCCTTTTCATTTAGATGAACAATCAGGACTGAAGTGGAGACCATACAGCTTCCACGGAGATCATTTTGGAATTTATAGCTTCCAGAGACTTCATGACAAAGCACCCACTCTAGGTAATCAGATAAAATACAATCCAAGCACAAGAAGAAAGAGCATGGATAACAGATTTTACTGATAAAACCTTATAACATCATCAACAAAAAGGCGATCCTGCTCAATCTTATAGTTCAGGTGCAGCTTGCATCAGGAAAATGAACGTCCTATAAGCTGATAAATATTTACAGTGTGGGATGAACTTTGACAAGTTAATAGAACAAAAACCCAATAATTCGATATATTTAAGCTTTCCATTTAAATTTTTAAGGGACAAAAAAAACTTTCATGATTTGTATAAAAACACCTTGCACATCAAGAATGGAGCCTTGGAGCTGATTTTTCTGATTATTCAGCATCTTTATATTCTCCTCATGCCGCTTAATTTTCAGCCCCAGCATGTGTAGACCATCTTCGAGGTTCTGCATAGTTAAGGTTATCCCACAGTGAGAACGCATAGGCCCATTTCCTTCAAGTTGCAGTATGGGTATTAGAGAGCAACATGTACATCTAAGCTCAAAAGCCAAAGAGAATATATGCATCTTTTTTACGGCCTTTGTTTCCATGAGACATACAAGAGATTGACCACAGATGGTTAGAAACAAAAAAAATTAAAAAAAAATAAAAAAAAAAAATCTAAGCAGAATAAAATGTTACTTCAGAACCTTAGAACTAAACATGATGGATTGAATTTCTGGAAGTAGTCCATTTTGCATTTCATCCCTTGGAACTATACTCATTTCTTTCTGATCAACTTGCATCGTCGCCGATGAATCCAGGACTGAGGGCTGCAACAAGAGGAACCATCTTATTTCTCTAACCATTGTTTCAAAGCATAGAAAT
The DNA here is from genome assembly GCA_019804595.1 of Bruguiera parviflora. NCBI lineage: Eukaryota > Viridiplantae > Streptophyta > Magnoliopsida > Malpighiales > Rhizophoraceae > Bruguiera > Bruguiera parviflora. Next base: position 9,852,716 of record CM034048.1, on the reverse strand, counting down.
CAGAGAACATGTTCACCCATGTACGCACTCCCATAAGGCACTCAAATAGTCCCCCGGATCCCCGCATTACTGTGTTTCAATCAGTCGGGAACGTGACAAGAAAAGGAGACAAGAACAAGAACAATAACAATTTTACCACGTTTAAACACAAACAATAGCTTTCATACACTCGACAACCTTCAAGACACGGATTTAAACGAACTGAAGTCCATGCAAGGACAAGGACTTCAAGAAACATACTACTGCTACTACTACTTAGAGACTGAGACTGCTTAAAATACAACGTTATCAAAAAACACACACACGCTGAAACTCCCCAGACATGCCAGTACAACAACATCACGGAACAAAAAGTTAAAAATAAAATAAAATAACAGAGAAAAATATTTTCCGGGCGTTTTAAATACTGTGCTAATAATGAAACCTGTTATTTCCGGAAAAAAAAAAGTAATTTCGATTTTCAAAATAATTTAAATGAAAAAAAAAATTAAAAAGAATGGTATGAAATTTTCGGGACATGACATTCAGGCCCTTCAAAGCAGAGAACCAAAAATTATTAAATTCCAAACAAGCGAGAGAGATAGGGAGATTTTTGAGTTACGGCGGCCACCCGGTGATTAGATTGCAAAATTTGCTTAGCAGCGTCGAGGAGGAAGAATGAATTTTGACACCGTCAGTCCTGCCCTTGACAATCTCCTTTTTTTTTTTCAAGAAAAAAAAATAATATATATATATATTATTTTAATATAATTTATTCATTATTTTATATTATTATATAAATTATTTTATTATTTTTATTTTAAATAAATTTTATTTATTATATAATATAAAATTATAAATAAATTATATTAATAAAAAATACTCTATTTTTATGGTAAAAAAAAAAAACAAGGGACGATTTGAAGATAAACGAATATAACGATAACATAAATTTTTAAAAAAGAAAATATATTATATGCAAATGAATAAATAAGAATATATAAATAATTATTTAAAAAATGTTATTTACATATTATATATATTATTTATATGTATGGGATTGTTTGCTGACACAATTTTATGTTCCCGTGTGGATGAGGCAAGCGAGTAGAGTCTCACGGGTCACTCCAAAATGCAGTTTTTTGGGATGATTCTGTGACACAGTAGTATCAAATCCTACTCTTACCGTCGTGAAATATTAACTTGGTGTAAAATAACGAGAATCTCAATTTTATTACTTCCGTACATGTCAAAAAATTTAATAAAAATATTAATAAATTTAATATAAAAAAATATAACGAGTTGCGGTCATCTCACCGTCATATCGTTAAAAAAAAAATTATCGTAAAAAAAAAAAGAAAAATTAAGTGGATATATTGGACTCTCCAACAAACTCACTTTTGGGAGAAGATAATGGCTCCGTCACAAGAGGCTCTTCTCTTTCTGTGGATCCCAGGCTAAGATTCGCAGTGCTCATCGCGTAGAGAAGAAGAGCGTCCGGCTGTCGACTGTTCTATCCATACTCTTAGGCCTGATTCCACGACTACAGCTTTGGACCGTCGATTCTGTTCAATCTTCGTCGATGCAACCGGTGATTCTGTTCTGTTCGATCCGTGTTGATGCCAAGTCCCGAAATGGTCTCCACGGGCACTCGGTCCAAAAAATGGAATCAAATTTAGTGGAGCTCACGCGAGTACAACTTTCGGTTTCGGTGGGGACACAACCGCGGAATAGAACGTTGTTGGGTTGGGTCTCTTGTCGCGCAGCGTTCGCTTTAATTTGGCAAAAACGGAAGCTTGCAATCTGCCGGTAAAAGCATATGCCCCATTTTTTGGAATTTATCTCTCACTTTATAGTTTTTCTGAAAATAGTTCTCCGCGTTATCGCCGTTACTAACGATTGATCCACCTGATGTCTTTCAGTTTTTCATTAAGGTTCAGTCGGTTTTTAGTAAAATATTTTTTTATAGTTAACAACTAAAACTAGAGATATATAATTAGTTAAAAATAGTTATAAAATCAACATAAAGTTATAAATTTTTATGAAAGAAAAACTCTGTTTAAATTTAATTAAAATTATCATTAATTTTTATCTATTATCAATTAATTTTAATTTTATTCTTGTTAATTATCAGTTGTCAATTTTATCATTATTACAATAAACTCTTTTCTTTTTTTTTTACCATTTAGAATCAAAATCTATTGTATTTTATAAAAATCAATTGAATTTTTTATGTATATTTTTATTTTTATTAGTAATTTATTTATATTAAGATTTTTAATTTTAATATTTTAATTTCACTCTGTAAAAATTAAAATCAAGTAAATGTTTTTCAACAAAACAATAAAACGATAAAAGAGTAATTTGTTTTCTGTATAAAAGGTTTTCGCCAAGCAACAGACCTTAAACGGTGTCATGTAGTTACAAATTTGTTATTTTATTTTATTTTATTTTATTTGTATTTGTATTTGTATTTTAACGACTAAAACTGGTCTGCATAGAGTGTCATTAAAAGCCAGCCTTTAAAAGCTCTCTTCTTACACTCTGCTTTATTGGTCTTTCCCTCGATTCATTTGTCTCGATGGTCAGAAAAACATATTGGCATTAGGTCCGACGCTTGCACGCCAGAAATAATCGACAATTCTTTGTTCTTGCCAATTGTAATTGTTATTTGTTCTTGGCAAAGCGTTTTGTAACAAAGATCAAACAAAGTTACCATTAAATCATAAGCCCAACATGAAATAACCATGGATATGTATAGAGTATAACCTCTATTAATTGGCAAATTGCATAGAACAAGAACTTAATTTTCTTATCAATCAAAATTTATTTTTTATCTACAAATAAAATAAAAGTTGTATTCTTTTTTTTTATTATATTCATAGTATACTCTAAATAACTATTTTAATATTTAATAATAATAATAATAATTTAATTATTTATTTATTGTTGATAATTTTATTTTATTTATTAACAACAAGCAGTTGCTTTGAACTCAAAGTCGCCGTGTAGTTCGAAACTACGGCAATAGCAATTGCAATAATAAAAATTGAGCACAACTCGCCTTTGCCAATAATTGGGAAGAACTGGTGCCCTTGGATGTCCGATCTCTTTAAATTCGAACCCCAGAAATCGCCATCACCAGTGAAGAACGGATTGGTGTTGCGGAGACGGTCGACATAAACTTCCCCATCGTCATCGCCGTCGTTTCCTGTCAGCGAAATTTCAGATTATCGACAGTACCTTTAATGAAAAACACGGCTCTATCACCCTCTCACGAAGCTTTTTATTAACCGTAAATGGAATCCCGTGATGATTCAGAATCACTGGTTTTCTAGTGAACTCCGGGGGTGGTGGTGGTGGGGGGGGGGGAAACCAAAGACGGCAAGACAATTTTTCCTGGGTCTTCCGTCTCAGCACCCGTTCCGAAAACCAGTGATTCTGAAATCACCTTGCACATCCATTCGTAGTTGATAAAAGAGAAACCCTCGCGAGGGGTGATAGAGTCATGTTTTTCATTGGAGAAACTGTCGGTTTGAGGTTTCGCGTTAGATCTCACAGGAAATGTAACCCCCGCCCCCCTCTCTTGTTAGACGACGATAATGATGAGGATGGGAAAGTTGATGTTGACGTGGAGCGCAACACCGATCTTTTGTTCACGGGTGGGTGGGTGACGGAAATCTCTAGAATTTGAATTTAAAAAGATCGGACAGCACTTTCCAATTACTGGCAAAGAAGGCTAATTACTAAATAGGGCAGTTGTGATCAATTCTTTTTTTATTGCAAATGCCATTGCTCTAGTTTCGACTAGACGTTATTCTTGCCAATGACTGGTGGTGGGTGGGGGGTTAGAATTAAGAGTGACACGACAGCTGCTAGTGCTTTATATATAAAATAGAATAATTGATGGTAAAAAAATAAATAAATAAAAATCAATTAGATTAATATTATATATTATTATTAACTGTTAAGATAATTATTCAACATATTTTATTTTTTATATCCAAAGTTTTTTTTCCTCTAAATTATATTTTCATTCATATATAAGAATTAAATTTTGATCGACAAAAAAAAAAAATTTGAACTCCCCTCTTTATCAATATTTATTATCGGTAATTTTATTTTTAAATTTTAACAATTTATCGTCCCCACACAAAATTTTATTTGCAAACTTTACTAATAGGACGAGTGTCATGTTTTGGCTCTTTTAAATGTTAAAATTCAAATTGAATCACAAATCTTAAGCATAATTAAAGAGAAGTGTAAATTAATTGTTTGAACACATATTAGGTGATTCTAATGATGGACTTAGTTATACGAAGTAGAACATTTGCCAATATAACAAAGAGATCGTCGAGTTGAGATTTTTTAATCCCACCAAAAGCATATTCATTCGTATAAGGAAACAAAATTTGTGATTTCGATGATATGGTATGATTTAAATTTTGTGGCAGCGTAATAGATACTAATGCATTACACTAAAAATTAGAATTTTAGATTGTGCATTTAGATTGTCATATCATTTATGATAAACGAATACTGAGATATTATTCTTGTTGATTAAAAGTGGTAGTGTTTGAGCAAAATTCAATCTTTTTTGTCAGTTTTTGAGGGTATCAGTTCTGTAGCAATTGATGTAAGTCATCGCCATTACTTGGGGTGACGGACGGGTATATAAAACCCGTCTCCTACATTGAATAGGAAGAAGGAGATCTTGGAATATATAAATGTGGGTGTTGCATACCCTAAAAGGCTGCCTTTTGGGGAGAGAGTAATGACTCCGTGACAAGTGGTATCAGAGCCAACCCTAACCTTTATGCCGATATCTCCTACTAAGCGCTTCATGTGGAAGGAATAAGTAAGAGGAGGTCCTGATTCTCGACGAGAATGTCGATGGATTCAGTAGGGGAGAATGTGACGGACGGGTGTATGAAACTCGTCTCCTACATTAGATAGGAAGAAGGAGATCTTAGAGCATATAAACGTAAGTGCTACACGCCCTAAAAAATTACCTTTTAGAGAGAAAGTAATGACTCGTCACATCGGTTAGCGAAATCAAAGCATTTGTGTTCTAGGTGCCCGATTTATCATATAAAAGAAAAAAAATAGGTTTAAATTTTTCTCTCTGGCAAAGGGAGAAAAGTTGATGTCCGACCAATAATTAACGAGCCTGGAAATGTAAATTGTTCTTGGGAAGGAGGAACCGTGGCTCGGCACACTTAAATGAAAGCTGCCTCCCACCAACTTTGTAGTATCCCTCGTGAAAAGTAAGGTAGAAACCCAAGGCTCCTCTCCTTCCCAACGCATTGCCAATTGCTTCAAAATTTCTTTTACGCAAGCAATATTACCCCATCCAACGTAGCTAATAATTTTTATTGTCACTTTTAATCCTCTGGACCCATACTGCGCATATATATCTATATATATATATATATACAGCGACTGCAACTTGCAAAGGATTTCACAGTTCAGCAAACATACGAAACGTTGATGGATGTGATGGATTCACGTTCTGTCAATTCCTCGTGGGACTACTATCGAAAAACAAAAGACACATTACGATATTTGCGAAGGTTTTTCTTCCCTCTTCTTGGATTTACGAAAAAGTTAAAAGAAGGAAAGAAAATACGTTAAGCTCATGTGAACACTATACTATATAATAGATATATTAATTTAATTATTTTTGTGATTAATCAATTATAATAATATTATATAAATATTAAAATAATATATTAAATAGTATTAACAAAAATCTCAATATTTAAATTTTTAAATTATTAGAATAATTATTTTTAAATTTTACTGATATATATTATAGAGATATATATAAATATATGTAAATTGTTGTATATTTTAAAATATAATTAACAAATAAAATATTATAAATATAAAATAATAATTAAAAATAATTAACAATTAGATATTTATAAATTTTTTAATATAATACCACAATAATTTAATAATTAAACAAAAAAATTATGATCAATATAAATAACAAAACAAATGATATCATTTTGTAAAATAATTTGCAATTCTTAGTTATTGTTTTTAATAGTTTAAATCAAGAATTTTATTTTTTATTTTTTATATAAATATTATAAAGATACAAATTTCATAAGACTTTATTCATCACAGATAATCTTTAACTTTGATGAAAATTTCATAATAAGACATTTTTGACTACTTTATCCTCTTTTTATAAAAATTAATTAACTTTTTTATTTTTGTTTCATGATTAAAATAATTTTAGCTTACGACATATTCATAACAATAAAATATTTTTTTTAATTATATAAGAGTCAAATAATAATATAAAGTTATGTTATTTTTATATGATAAAAAATAATTATTAATCATATATATATAATCAATAAATTTATTATTATAAAAATTAATTTTTTAAAATTTTAAAATTAAATATATTTATATAAATAATATCATAAATAATATAATTAAATTTATAAAAGTCAAAATTATTAATATATCTAAAAATTTTATTTTAATCTAATAATAAATTTATCTCTTTTGACTTTTATTATAATTACAAATATTTAAATAAAATCTTGTGTGTATTAAAAAGAAAAAGGACTATATATATATATATATATAAAGTAAATTTATTAATGTCTAATTTAATATTATAATGTTTAATAATCTAATAATATATATAATTATTTTTTATTAATTAAACTATATTATAATTAACTTTTTAATAAAAATATTATCAAACCATTAATTGAAAATATATAAACATCCTCTCCTTCCTAACGATGCTAATATTTTTTATTGTCACTTTTAATCCTCAGGACTCTCGGTGTGCATATATAGCAGCCGCAACTTGCAAAGGATTTCACAGTTCAGCAAACATATGAAACATCGATGGATGTGATGGATCCGCGTTCTGTCAACTCCTAATCGAACCAATAATGGAAAACAAAAGACACATACCGATATTTGCGAAGGTTTTTCTTCCCTCCTCTTGGATTTACGAAAAGGTTAAGAAGGAAAGAAGAAAAATTAAGCCCATGTGAGCACTACTTTTGTAACAATTGAGCCATCTTGTTAGTGCTGGACGGCAGCACCTATGCATGGTATTTCTTATAAAGTCCATGCAAAGTTGGTTCTTATACAAGCTCCACTTCATATTAGTCTTTATTTGCATGAATTATCTTGCGGTTACAATAATTAAGACTTGTTTTTGGCGGCAGCAAGGAAATCACTCTCGATATAGAGGTTGCAATATTGGCATACGTATATATATATATATATATATATATATCGACGGAGTGGAACTAACTCTCGATAAACAAACGTCTAGATAGATGGTTATTGTACAGTGAAGACAATGTTGTATAATATCTCTACTTACTCTTTAATAATTAAGTCCAAAGAGAACATGTGCAAAGAGTAGGAAGTACCTTCCAATGCTAGATTAAGCAAAAAGGAGGAAAGGGAGTAAGGAGAATTGAGTAGTGACCAACTTCTTCGTTTTGCTTTAAATCCAAATTGACTGAGTTTCAATGTGCAATTAGTTAACTAAACAAAAATATTTTAGAGAGATATCTTAGTAGTTAAACACTTAAGCATATACGTTAGATGTTTGATTACTATTTTATGTTGGGTGGCTGGCCAAGACAGGCAGGAAAAAGAACGAAATTTATCGAACTGATCGAAGCAAGCCGTGAAAGTACGATGATCAAATAGTTCTGAGTTTCAAATAGGTTTTTTTATTTTTAAAAAAAATTAAATTTAATTTAAGCATCCGAAAAGAGTTTACAATAATTTGACTAACATGGGAGTGCTAATTAGTCAAGATTGCACTTCCGCGTAACAGAAAAACGAGGAGAGGATCGAGCCGAACTAGAATAACTGATTGATCTATATCCGGAAAGAAAATTCTGATTAATCAGTTATGCTAGGTGAAGAACTTGCGTTAGAATAGCTAAAGCTGCGATTAACAGCTCGCTTAAGGCAACCATTGAATGCTAAAATGCCCACAAACTATACATGACGAAGCAAAATTCCTGAGGTGAGCATCCAATCATCCTCCACTCAAAAAAGGAGGTACTAACTATCACGTGAACTAATAGCTGCACATGTCTTCTGTTAATCAAAATGTCGTCATTTAAGAAGATTTTGCCCCACATGCCAACATTTGCGCACGGCACAAAGTTATTGTTCATGTGGGAACCTAGAAATCCACAGGAAATGAGGAAATTTACTTCCTTATGGCCGGACATGAATTCCATTTAACCTTAAGTTCCGGATGAGCTTAAAGCAATTTGTATTTTATAGAACAGGTCAGACTCGCCCTATTACGTAGTTCAGAACTAGTGGAACCCGTCAAGGTGGGGGGGGGGCTCCGTCCATGCAACTGCCCCTTAAACAAAAAAAAAAAAAAAAAACCGTGAAAGTAAGGGCATTGGGAAGGGGGGCACGTGTGAGGATTCGATTGGTCCTATTCCCAACTGCATAATGTATGTGCACTCCACGGTAGATTCCCCGTGATTCCTGATAAAAATACTACCAGGCAAAGCGCGGACCTGCAGTTACTGCTGTCACACCGTACCCAAAGGGCGGCCTCCCCTTCCTTCTCTGTCTTTCTAAACTTGCCTTTGCCTTAGCCTTACATGGGCTGTTCTTGAAACAACAGTAACCTTAATTCTTTCAAGTAATTACCATGTACATTGCAGAATGAGAGAGAAGAAGATCACGTGATCCGTTGTCTCTCATCCCGCAGGTTTGTTCCACTAGTTGATCATTATCATGGCGCAACACGACACCGGTCTCTGTTTCTGGGACTCTGTTTTTGCATTTGGGTGTCTGCTTTTCTTGTTTTCAGGTGGTGTGTTTTTAAGTGGATAGTGGTAAATTATGGACGATCCAGAGCTTATTTCCTGTAAATGTTACAATATATAAGCCTTTTAGTGTTAAGGTTGTGGCCATTTTGAGGGATAATCACCTCATCATCATCCATCCATCCATCCATCCATCCTGAATTCAAGCTATACATTTTTTTTTTTTTGGGCATTCAGAAATATTAGTTCACTTTTCATGGCTGCAGTCGACTTGATTTCTCGTTTACTCATCGAAAGTTGATAACTTTGATCTTGGCCGGGTGGTTGCTTGCGTTTAATTTGATCGATGATTGTGCGTCCAAATTCAAGCTGATCCCTTTTGATCGGAGATGGGAAAGAAAGGAGGTGGTTGGTTCTCGTCAATGAAGAAAGTGTTCAAATCATCTTCCAAGGAATTTCCAGACAAAAAGGTAATTTCACAGTTTAGCTTCTCTATATTCTCCAACAAACTGGTTGGTTTGGCATATGCTTTGAAGGTAAGCAAGTTCTGAAGACGTCAATAAGTCTTTTTTTTGGGACTCTTCGTTCACTTTTTACTATGCTTTTAATGTTCTATTTGTCACCAAATTGCAATTGCAAGTAAGGTAGAACTACTCTGTCGAACATAGTGATAGACTCTCTGTTTTTTTTCTCCTAAGAAGAAGTACATTCATTCATTGGTGATGAAATTAAAAAAATACGAAAAAGGAATCTGATTACCAGTTTTTTTTGTTAAAAAAAAAAACCCACTAATTTTTTTTATTTTATTATTATTATTTTTCGTTTGACATGCCATAATTATATCAATTAAATGACATGGTTAACTTTGATCAGCCGTATACTTTCAGTTTTTTTTTTTTTTTTTTTGAACACAATCACTTTCTTCTTTTCACTTACTAGTTATCACTTCTAATATTTTTATATTTAGGTTGTTCACGGCCAGTCAATTTTGAAATAGCAATGATTTTATTTTTATTTTTTTAAAATTTCACAAGAACTATCAAGACCTTAATGTCTCTATATGTAAAATATAGCAAGACCTAAATGGCTAAGATTTATAGGTCGACTATCAAGAAGTGGACGATATGCGTTCATGAATGACATGCTGCGTGCTGCCAGCTAGGGCCACATTGAAGATCATCAACAATTTTACAGTTTTTAGGACCATTAACCAAAATGGATGCATGGATGGTTCCCTTATCAACATGGCCATAGAATGTTTGAGGACCTTATGACATTATTATTATTATTATGAGACCAGTGCTATCACATCATCATTCTTGATAAACATGTGCTTCTGCTTTGTTAGATTACCATCATGCCAGAAACAAATCATGTTGTGCCTTACTTGTTTTGTAGGCATCTGGAGTTTTACTTCTAACTAGTGATAGAAATCTCCATTTTGTGATTTGTCATGTGTATTCTGTCTTGGATATTATAATAACAAGACAATTTTCACATATAAAGTTTTGGTCCACATATTTTAAAATTTTTGAATTGGACTTGAAGTTTTTATTATGTAACACAGTATGAGAGTCTGATTCAATATAATCGGTTGAGTTGAAAGCATTGGCCTAATTGAGAACAAATGCATCAAGTACTGAATATGACCGTGACTGGTTTGGTACTTTTAGAGAGAAAATGTAGAAGGCCCGGAGGTTGTGGCGTTTGAGTACTTTCCAGCAGACAGCCCCCTGGATGGCACGAATGATGAGAGCATGGCATCTACCCCAGTGAATGAGAACAGAAATCATGCCAAGGCCATGGCAGTGGCTACTGCTGCAGCAGCTGAAGCCGCAGTTGTGGCTGCTCAAGCGGCTGCTAAAGTTGTTCGATTGGCTGGTCATGGGCACCAGTCTAAGGAAGAAAGAGCTGCCATCCTCATACAATCACACTACAGGGGCTACCTTGTAAGATAGATCTCTTCTTCTTTTAGTCACTTACGCATTAAGAGTATCATCCATTTGGGGCTTTGCTGTAAGTATGAAGTACTAATTAACCATGCCTCTTTTGTACACATCAATTCTATACTTCTATTCCACATATAATATGTATATTTTCCATGATTATTACTTTGAGGGAATGCGAATCAAGTTTTGGTACAGGGGACTGGCAGCATTTTGTCTTTCCTTTTGTCTTGAATGCAGCAGGGAGTTGTGGCAACATTTTAGCGCCCTCCTTTTCACTATCCCAGTTTTCTTGTCTTTGTAAAATAAACCATCCACCACAAATTTGTTGACTGGTCCTTCTATTCTTTCATGTCTGTATCTAATTCGTGTGCCGTGCCATTGATGGCAGGTCATGCACAAGTCTATTATTATTATTATTTTGTTTGGCCTTTTCTTGAAGACTCTTGTTGTTGATGTTGTGGAATGCGCAGGCATCGCTGTAGGATAGTAACAAGCAATATTTTGTGTGCTTTTCAACACTGCATCTTACATAAAATCTTAAAAGGATTTAGTCCATGAGTTTTTAATTAGTTATATGTTACTCATTTCTTTTTATCTTTTTAAACATTGATAGGTTTTTCAGTCTCTTTCAACTTCTTGACTCATCGCTTGATTTCTGCAAGTCTTAGTGGCATGCAAATGATAAATTCACTTTAATTGCAAACCTCAAAAATTGAGCATTCCCACGGTTAAAATTCTACCTAAAATCTGACATTTCATTGGGAATGACCTTGCATATTCTGCAGGCTCGGCGAGCCTTGCGAGCGTTGAAGGGACTGGTGCGGCTGCAGGCGCTGGTGAGAGGCTATAATGTTCGCAAGCAAGCACAGATGACAATGAGATGCATGCAAGCTCTAGTACGCGTGCAAGCAAGTGTAAGAGCTCGCAGACTCCAATTGGCTCACGAGAAGCTTCAGAAGAAGGCCGAAGAAGAAGAAGAAGAACGAAGAGTGCTCGTGACAGAAAACATATATCCAAAGAGCCCTTTGAGGAGTTATGGAATTGAAGGTTGGGATGGTAGGAATGAGAGTTCAGAGAAAGTGAGGGAAACTGCTTCAAGAAAACACGATGCCGCCGTTAAAAGGGAGAGGGCCCTTGCCTACGCTTATGCTTACCGGGTCAGTGAGTTACTTTCACAAATTCTTCACCTTTCCTTCCCCGTGGATGGCAAGAATTCGTATATTGCAAGAAATACTAAATGTTTCGACCAATAAATAAAAAGACAGAAGAAATACTAATTGTTTGTACAGAAAGACTAGGCGGATGGGATCATCTGGACGAGGGCTCAACGCAAACATGAGATGTATAATAGGCAAGTTAGAATTATGCGACCAAAATGATAAAATATGTAAAATAGTCATCAAAAAAATTTTAAGCATCAATTATATAATACTTGCTACACATCTTAGTTTACTTGTTACGCATACTATATTTTTATCAAAAAAGAAAAGAAAAGAAAAGAAAAAAAAAAGAGTGTGCTGAATCCCTGCCCGTTACATCAGCATGTCAGGATCTGTCCAGGCAACGGCACGACGGTCGCATTGTGCTGCTGTAGAGAAATTTACATTAACTAGATAAAACCAACCATTCTGTTGATTTGGGAAAATTCAACCTTACAGATCGCTTTTAATTTTCTTCGTTTATTTACTTACTTATTCTGATATTTGGCTTTTTGTTGCAATAGAAGCAACACGAGCAACAGTACCTTCAAACCAATCCAAGTGGCCAAGATGAAGGATATTGTGTCGGTGAACGTGAGGAGGCCAGATGGGGCTGGAATTGGCTCGACCAATGGATGTCCTCTCAGCCATGCCATGCCCGTCATTTGGGGCCCAAGGATAGTTGTTACATGACACTGACCACCAACACAAACACCACCGATGTCATGTCCGAGAAGACGGTAGAGATGGACATGGTCACTCCACCCGGCACCACAAGCATCGATATGGGCCAACAGGACAACAGTCCGTGCACGTCGGGACAGCAACGACAATCAGGACCAACAAACATGCCAAGCTACATGGCTCCAACCCACTCGACAAGGGCCAAGATACGTGGCCAAGGCTGGGTCAAGCAGCATAGCTCATACGTTCCTCAATGGAACCCATCGACGAAGACAGGATCAGCTTGTGATTCGTCTAGTTCAGGTGGAGGAACAACGGCCTTCCAGACACCAAGAAGCCCAAGCCCCGGACACAAGGGAATGCGCCTCCAGTCCGGGCAGCTTGCAGTTGGGTACAGCTCTGAATTCAGCGCTGGTGAGGACTGGAGGCGGCCCCCTTCTTGCGGCCATGGTTGGAGGCATGATTTTGTTTAATTAATAATAACTGGTATCGGAGTCATTTCTGATATTGTAAGTCTCGAGTTTAAGTTGTATACTTTGGTCGCATTTCATGTGCCTGTTTTGGCTATCTATTTGTTTCACTGCTGCCGCATGTTTCTGGTATTTTAATTCACTAGTTTGAATTGAAGGTTGTGTAATACCGAAACTTAATTTGTACGATTATATATATTTTATATTCCTGCAGCAATCGATTCCAAGCAATGGCTGTAGTGTCATGCAGAGGCGATGAACGAGTGTGTTGGGTTGGTTTTCGATCAAATTGTGCCAAATTTTGAGTATTTGAAATTTTAATTATATCATAATTAAATTATTTTAATTTTAAATTAAATTATTAATTTTTTATTTAATATAAATTAATCCGTTTAAACTAGATAAATGTATCGATTATAACGATTTGAATTACTCAATCATATCATATCATATATAATAAATTTGAATTATTTATAAAATTATATGCAAAATCTCATGATAATTTTAAAAATTTTAATAAATATATAAATAATTATCCTTCACACTTTTTTTTTTAAAAAATTAAAATTATAAAATAATTAACTTAAATTTTTAAATTAAATCAGAGAATTATTTTAATGTGTGCGGTTTTATCAAAACGTAAATGTTTTAATTAATAAAAATAATAAAAATTTAATAAATTATATTATTTTAAATATATTTATGAATAAAATAATAATTTTTTAATATATTTAATTATTTATAAAAAATATTAATATAAATAATTTAAATAATAATAATATTATTATAATAAATAATACAGCGAAGAAGTATATAAGATAATATTCATATGAATTTGGATATTCAATCTCAATATTTAAATAAGTTATAATTATTTATTTTTTATTATATAATAAAATGAGAGAACCTCTTAAAAAGAAATAGTATCTAGTTATAAATCACTTGTTATTAAGGTTTCTTGTCTAAATCAACATCAAAATATTTCTGCAACTCAAGGGATGATTAAATAGAGAAATGGAGATCATGAAATAATGTTCTCTTAATATATCGAATAATACGAAGAACGACGCTAAAATGAGGAAATCGAGAAACGACCATAGATTGGTTAACCGTAAACAACCCCACTTTTTCAAAACCGCTAAAAGTGGGTTGGAGACAGATAGGAGATCTTGGAAATCGTCAGCAACCAACCTAAGCTACCAAAATGTCTTATTTTTAAAACTATACCAGAGTTAACCTCTTTTGTAACCCCTGCTTTAATTCAGAATTATGCTTCGCAGCTATTTAACGATTTTGCATAAAAAGATTGAGGTGAACCGAACCATACCTGTATTGAATGTGTTGGACCGTTTTTGTTCGTTAGACTAATGTAAACATGCTCCCTCTACGTACTGCAAAACTGAAATGTCATTTGCACAGGTTCCTACCATGTGAGGTTGCCACCGCCGATATCACCTTGAAGAAAGTCGAGTTGCAAACTCTGTGTGGCACGCACGTTCTATCAACCAAATGAAAAGCCATGTTTCTCTCTGCAACTTAAGGCAGCACACTTGTACATTTTGATTAATAAAACCCCACCAAATGATCAGACTAAGGAACCCTAATCTTCGGCTTTCATCATCCTTAATGGTTTGGTTTCGTTCAACAATAAATATCGGCGGTTACTTTTTTCGTCTTTTTCCAGTTTTCTCCAGCCGATCATAAGTTTTGGAAAAATATTCAACGAGTGTGGGGTGGCCTGCTAGCAGCCTGCCAAAGGGATGCCTCTGGTAAATTACATGAATTCAAACCCGTTCGAAACCGTCCACAACCAATTAACAACTATAATTTCATTTTTAAAGAGATTTAGAGTTTAGTTATGCGTTATAATTTAGAAAAAAAAACCACCACATACCTCTCAAAACCGTCAAATTCAATTCGCCGAATATTAAATTATACTTCTCACACAATTTATTATTTTTAATATTATATTTTTAAAAATTTAAATAATATTTAAAATTTACAATAATTTTAATTTGTTTTTTCACATTTCAGTTACGAATTTTCAATAAAATAAACTGTTAAAAAAATTAGAATTAATTGTCAATTCTAATTTCAGTTATTCTGTTTTTAACTTTCTTTCCAACCTACAACTCATCTCCAATCCCTCGTGACCCCGTTCCTCCGCTGTGTTTCCAAATTCCAATCCTAATTTCAAACCCAAGTGAGAAAGACGAGAGAGTTTTGAAAAAGGGGTTAATAATTAACAAAGATCGAAGCTTTTTGACTCGGGGAAGCCGATAAGGGAGACAATTACAGGGTGGTGAAAGAAGAAGGTTGTTCGAAATTTTCAATGCTAAAATTTTACTTTCTTTCATCCCAAACCCATCTTTGAACTCTCTTTTTCTCCTTGATTTTTGAGTGTGAGAAAATAAAGAAAACCTCACCAATGATTTCAAACCCAAGTCTCATTTTCTATGCTTGCATTGCCAAAGGACACACGATCCTCGCAGAATTCAATAGGGAACCGGGAATCGAAGGCGTAGCTCAACAATGCGTCGAGCAAGCCCCATCTCACCACTCCATGTTTTCTCATACCGCGCGCAAAAGAAGCTACACGTTCTTGATCGATGACCCTTTTGGCTATTTCGCCATTTGTGATGCGGGGATTGAGAAATCCGAGTCTCTTTGGTTCCTAAACCGCGTGAAGAATGCTTTTGAGGAATTTGTGGCGTCCAATTCAACTGTGGAGTTTGATAAGTTCAATCTTCTTTGTTTTCAAGGTGAGTTTTATCCTCTATTTCGTGAGATACTCGCAGTGGATTTAGAATTGGTGAATTCATTAGAGGAATCAGAATACAGTCGAAATCCATGCTTGGATTCCTCGACGAGGGATTCCGCGAGAGGGGAGCAAGCATCAGTGAAACCATTGCTTGCGAAGCCAAGTAAGGTCTGGCTCAAGAAGAAGAAGAAGAAGAAGAAGAGACTATCTAACGGATTTGGTGCAGAGTCAAATGGGGATCACCGTGTCAAGGACGGTGATGGGGAGGAAGATGCTTTAAGGAATGATTATTTGGATGGGAGTGGGAATGTTGTTGGGAGTAGAGACTGTTCAGTTTCAGTGATCCATAAGAGTGGTGGGGCATATTTGGTTGATAGCAGGCAAAAGGCCAAGCAGAGTTGGAGGAAGCATGTTTGGGTGGTTTTGATATTAGATTTGGTTGTTTGTGCAGCTTTGTTTGGGATTTGGCTGTGGGTTTGCAGGGGGTTTCAGTGTATTGAAGGTTGAATTGGAACATTTTAGATTGGCTCATCTTCGGCTGTCTTTCATGAGCGGGTTTTTGCGCCTTGCTTACCGGTCTTTCAGGCGGAGCATTCTATATCAAAGATACATGCGGAAAAGAAGAGTATATAATGGGGATTGTAAGATTATTTATTTTCTGTTCATTGTCAAGTTTTTTCTGTGACGTGTTGGTAAAACTTGTAGTCATTTTGCTGACTCTCTTTATTTATGGATTTCTGTCCAAAGTCCTATAGATTCAGTGTTACAATTCTGTGAAGCGCCTTTTCTTGTGACAAGGTAAGCTGTGTATATCACAAGCAATAGATAGAAACTGTGCAGACTTTCCTCGAATATTTTCCCTTTTCCACCGCTTTTACTTGTCTCACTGCTTGCTGTGATATGTGCGCTTATTTTCGCCTCTTGTCTGTTGTCTTGCACATGGAAATGGACTCTCCTCTTATTCACATGTTTTTTCGGATGATATAGAATGAAACAAAGAAGCCAGAGTCTTGCCTTTTCTAGCTTTCTAGGGCCAGAGATTAAAAGAGGTGTGTTAGGGGTTGGTTGGAGCTACAAAAATTCTTGAAATCTTGAGTTCTAGTTTCCACGCATACCTGTTCTCTTCGCTATTGTTAATGTTTCATTTTTCTTTTTTTCTACTGTATGATTTATAAAGAAATCAGTTAGTCACTGAGGAGAACTCGACCAAGATTTCAACATTGATGGGTGTTCTGGCACGCATACCTGTTCCATTTGCTGTCTCTGAACTTTTGCATCAGATTCCTATTCAACAATAAGGGGTTGAATTTGTTTTGACCATTTGGTGATTATTGCATTCTGAATGACCAAGTTGATGTGCGTATCTGTTACTTGCACAGAGACATTATTTTTAAGAACTGATGAATCTTACCCTAAGTTCTATAACTACCTCGCATGTATGACATGCATGATTCCATAAGGGAGTTGATTTTTCCCATATATAGGAACAGGGTTAAATACTCTTTTGAAATTCTCTACGTAAAAGAAAAAAAAGAAAACAAATTGCAGTATGCTGTTCATTTTACCCAGCTATGTTTGTCTCGGCGTCGTATTCCATTAAGACTGCAGATCATGTGTCACAAGGTCATTGACCAGTATTGTAGTCTTTATGTGTTCTTAACAATGTGGATTTTCCACTGTCCTTTTCTAATCTATATGCTCAAAATTGTTTTCACTTCCACTGATTATAAATGTTCAATCCCAGTATCCTCTGTTCCAGTGAATTTGTCCAGTCAAAGTTTATTCTCATTGATGGTTTTTCTGTATGCCGCATCTGAATCTGTCCACTATTTATTTGAATTGTATTTATGCTAAGGGAATGGCTAATTACACAGGTTCTAGCCTCATACACACTAAAACCGTCGTCTCAGGTATGAAAACCATTGCCTTAAAATAGCTAAGACAATGGTTTTCCGTGTATGGAGACAAAATCTGCATATAAACATCAGTTCCCTTATGCCAAACACAAATTTACTGCCTTTGGGCATATACGGGCAAGTGAGGAGCGTTTGAACACATAGAGCCAAGAGAATGTGGCGATAATGGAATGAGAGGTGATTCTTGAATCAGTGACTAATCCGATAACAACTTTTCTTTCATTCCTTTTTTTTAATATTCCTTAAGTTTTAAGATTCCATTTTTCTCATAGGCATTTTCTTCTCCATGTGATCTTTATAGTAATGTCCATGTTGTTTTCATTCGTTTTAAAATTAAATAATTTATTTGAATTTTAAAATAAATTTATGTGAAGATTGAGATTGATTTTTTTGTGTTATAACTTGGTTGGTTAAGGTCACAAATTTCCTTGGTGACATGAAGTTAGTAATCAATATGGTTACATTCTTAAATAAGTTAAAATAAATAAAAAAATAATAATAATTATAAAAAAAAAAAAAAAAAAAGAAACGAAGAGAAGAGATTAATTTGCATTAGTTGGGAATTGAAAACCCACCTTCCTAGTGGGTCTTCACAAAATTCACCTAACGGATGAATTATTGGAGAAGTGTAGGACACCCCGGCTTGTGAGGGGATGGCATGCACATCAAGTGGTAGAAGCAGTAAGAAGCCATGGCGTCATTTGAACCTTTCCATGCAGATACCCATAGTTCAATCTTGTACAGAGGAAATTGGAATTAATATTACCACAGAAGTAATGCCTTGCAGCATATAATTGGTACCGAAGCAACCGCATCATGTTAGGGAAT
The DNA here is from genome assembly GCA_019804595.1 of Bruguiera parviflora. NCBI lineage: Eukaryota > Viridiplantae > Streptophyta > Magnoliopsida > Malpighiales > Rhizophoraceae > Bruguiera > Bruguiera parviflora. Next base: position 9,834,132 of record CM034048.1, on the reverse strand, counting down.
GAACCGTGTGAAATATCGTACAAGACCATATTGCTGAACCAGTCGTTGTAGATAGTGGAAACAAGGCGACGCTTTCTTGCCGTTCTTGGTGGTTTGTAGAAATAAATTGGTCCATAAAGTGCTGACGCTTTGCTTTTGGCAATTTCTGTAAACTTTCTCTGTTGAACGTTGCCGCTTTGCTTTTAGCAATCTGTGGAGACCCTGACCTTCTGAGTGTTGACTCTGTTCAGTTTTACGTAGCTCTGTCCTGTCATCCATATCTTTTTTTTTTTTTTTATTATAAATAATTTGAATTTTTTATTTTTTTTAAGTTAGATAAAAACACTTAAAGAAGATTAATTATTTATTAATTATCTTTTATTTGTATTATAAATAAATAAGATTAGATGTAAAAAAAAAATTAATTTATTACTTCCTGGGTGCCCTACTATGTTGCTTGCAGTGCTATTTTTTCGGTGTTTTTGTCAGCTCTGGTAATGTGTTATCTTGGCCTACCATGTGAACCCATTTTGGTGCGCCGACAGACGCTGTACTTAGCCTTTTCATGGTATGGCGTCCGTCGATGCAATTGCAAGCCATTCTTAGACCCATTTCTGGTGGTAATATCGGGATAAGACCTCTCGAGGATTGAGGGACAGGTTGGGATTGGTCTGCTGCTGTTGGGTCTCAATCGCTTTGAATTGGCGACATATGTGTGTGTTTCCTTCCGTTGAGACTTTGAAGGTGCTTGCGTTGCGTTGTTGGGGCCATGGACATTAAATCTCTGATGAGTGAAAGATACCGACTGCTTGCAGCCAACTGCTCCATAATTAAACACTGGCTCGACATTGAGACAAAATTTCACATTTTTATCCTGTTTTGATGGTTTTGTAATTGGATCCACCCTCTTGAGAACCGTTTAGTTCACACTCTAGAATTGAAATTATAATCAAGGCGAAATCCAAAATAAAAAATAAAATAATAATAATAATAATTTCATAATATATTTTGTTTACTCTAGACAGGAGCTAAAAAGTCCTTCTCACACGTGACTAACTCTAAAAAAAAAAAAATAATAAAAGCATTTGTCATTTGAATAACCAATTAAAACTTTTAAAAACAAATCCTTCTTTCTCTAAATGCATGCATCTATGTACCTATATAACTCTCAAAAATCTTCTCTTTACTTGAAAAGCAAGTTACGATAACTACTCAGAAGCCCCTTAAGAAACAGCAAGATTCTTTGTAAACCACTCTCTCTCTTTTATTTTATCCAATACCATACAATGGCAGAAACATTAAAACTTTGGGCCCTCTGGGGCATTCTGAACTGCCCAGACCAATCATGGTATTCTGAAACCACTCTTGTCTTTTATTTTATTTTTCTCGTTCAAACCACAGCGCCTTGTCAAGCAATAAGAAAATTGGAATGATGCAATTACGAGACGGAAACCTTACCAAAACAATAATACTCAGAGTCATCACGTAGCACACTTTGTAAGAAATGCATGCCGTGGTTACATCTTTTGTTCATTTATGTGTGTTGTACAATATTTATTTTCTCGATCCGATTAAAACAAGAAATCTATGACAGGATTAAATGACTCTCTCATTGTGCATGACGAAACCCCAAGAATTAAAAAAAGCACACATTTTTTTTTTTAACAAGAACGGGGAGCAAGACTTCACAATCAGTTTCTTTGATTGCAAGCTACCCCCGTCTGGTGATTATCCAAACTTCGTAAAATTGAGCTGACAGAATCTAAACTGGATTCAATCTTAGGTTAATTTGATTACAATCTAATATATATATATATAAATTGATAAAATAAAAAGAATTGCTGAATCTATAAGCGGCTTACTCATTAGTTGAAAAAGATAGATGGAGTTTTCTCAATCAGGCCCTTAGCTTGTCGGTGTGGCAATCGCCATAAGCGAAGTATCTTAGATGTGTGCTGTTTAACATGAAAGAGATGGTCGGCGTACAAGTCCAAGCCCTAGGTGGCCTGACATATATATAGCACAATCAATAAATAAATAAAAATAAAATTTCCAATTTTAAAACCAAAAAGAAAAACACAGAGAGAGAGAGAGAGAGAATTTTGGGTCATTCCACAAGAGTTGCTTAATATCCTTTTTGTCTATGCATCCCTGAACAGCCGGTGCGCGCGTAGTATGAAGGGGGTATTTGATTTGTTTCCTTTAATTGTTAGTCATAAATTAGTAGTCTTCAAAATTTAAATTAATTGTCAAACATCAGCTGTCCTAACATAGACCAAGCTCCTTTCACGGTCTTGTATTTTTCTGATATAAAGATTTTTAGTAGGGAATTCCGAAATGTGTCTCAAATGTCGACTAATTTCACCTCAGGAGACGGTTCTTTCTTTTCCTTGACAATTGGAACTAATCAGACGTTACAACCCATACGTGGGAACGGAGGAGTTAGGGTTTAAAATCTCGACTTCTCCCTTGATACAAAGTCGACGGGCCAGCTGCTTTATTCTGCTTATCTAACATTTAAAGAAAATACTACAATCGTGCTTGTGGCACGGATATGCATTTGAATGAAAGATTTTATTATAAGTGACTGCCGCCAGCCTCCATAGATGGCACCGACAGTCAAGGAAGTAGAAGTTTATTACCGCCAAACTCTGATTTTGGGCAGTTGCAAGACAGCTTGGGTGTGATGCGTCCATTGCATAGACTAGGGCGGAGCGGTGTTGGCAGGCACCCAGGATTCGAACAGTGATATTTGTCATGGTCCTGTCTATACGTTTGCTCACGACCTCTCCAATGAAAAACCTTTGGCACGCAGACGGCCGTTTGTGACAGTTATTAATTTGACTTTGACTACAGGTTGTAGAAGGATTTGGTCTGGCGGGTCTTGCGCGAGTTGGATTCGAGTCATTCTGCAATACGACCTATTTTGGACTTCGTTACAGAGTCGGGCTCACAAAAAAAATGGGTGGGTCATTTAAGAAATTGTAAATTATTTAAATAATCTTAAGTCAAGTTACGCATTACTTTCACTTATCTAACTTTAAGTCAAATTTAAATTTAACTCAAAAAATCAAAATATGCAAAATAAATTAATACATAACATTTATTTATTTATATATATATATATATATATCCCATCAAATAGCATAGTGTGTCCTTTTAATTAATTTTTTGGGTGTGGGTGGGGCCCCGCAGGTGCGGGAGAGAGAAACTGCCGTTTTCTTGTGAAGTAGAAGAAGCGTCACATTATATGGGCAGTCATCAACCACTCGTCCCCATTTTTTCTCCGTTCCATAAAAACTTTCCCACCTACCATTGTCATTAACTGACCAAAAACTTGCAACAAGCTATCTGTTATATGTCTGTGTTGGAGAGGTTTTTTTTTTTATTTATTTAAAATTTTTAATATATATATATATATATATACATATATATATATATATACATTTTTTTGATGGTTCTGCTTGAGTTTTCGGGTTAAGGAAAAGAGAGGAAATTAAAAGACGACTATTGGTTGTAGTTGGTAACTTTTAATTATGGCAGCTGCCGATGATCATGAACCAAGTCTCAATCTAGACCTCTCAATATTGTTTCCACTTCCAAGCAAACCACAAGAGCCCCCAACATCGCCAATCTCTTCCTCAGTCTCAGTTCCATTCCGGTGGGAGGAAGCACCAGGCAAGCCTAGACCTTGCACCAGTGCTCAATCCAAGCCCAAGGCTACTCCGGGGTGTCTGCAACTGCCCCCAAGGTTGTTGAATCAGGCCAAAGTTGCCAATGTGCCGTCCTCCACAACTGCTCTGGATCGTCGTGACCCTTCTCTGTCTCGTTCCTTGTCGAATGGACTGAGAAGATCAGCCAGTGTTTCGGAGAATTGGGGCTGGAAGGTCAACAGGGAGAGAATCATAGGCTTTTCCAGCAGGTGGGGGAATGTGAAAGAGAATAAAGAAGACCTCGAGGACCGTTTTGATTTGTCACGTTCAGTAATTGATACAAGTGCTGCGGTTGGTCGTGGTAGTTCTACAACAAAGCAGGTGAGCATCGCGAGGATTAGAAGAAGATCAAATTTCTTGAGTTTCGCTCCGACAAGATCACATTTTTGGGTAAGCTTCTCGCTACAAAAAACCAACAAAATAGAAAATAAAAAATAAAAAATTACTAGCAGTCCATTTCGCCTTGTTATTACATTACGTGTGATCACAACTTCGCATACAGCATGATCAATTCGATTTCAACCATCTCTGTTTGTGTCATCAGGACTTAATATGGTAGAGCTTCACATATTTGTATAAGGGTTTCCAAATTTTCTTCCAGGTTTCATCTCGCAGTTAATTATAATTCCAATTTCACTCTTAACCACCTTGAATGGGATGAAGTACTGTTGGTGGGACCCTTTGATTAGTGATTGACTAATGAAGGGTACATGACTAAAATTGCATAATGATTATCAAGAAAATAATAATTCCAGTGTGGTTTATTTACAATAATCTCACTTCCCGTCTATCACGGGCTTTTTATCTCTCGAGCCTAGTTTTCAGGTTAATGTAGCTTATCAATATAGTATTGTGATTCTACTGCAGATAAGCATCTCAGCACGTTTCAAGCAGGTGGTCCCATGGAAACCTAGCAAGAGGAATTAAGGCAAAAGAACTACTTAATGATGTGTTTTTTTTTTTATAATTTTTTTTTTCCCCTCACGGTTTAATCTTCCAGATGAACTCAGTACTGTGTTTGTCACTTACATGTATGCGTTGTTATTTCCACGTTTTTGAAGGTTGCTTTTTTATTTTTTATTTTATATATTTAATGGGAATGTAGACATTTCACAATGTTTATTAACGATCATATTGTTGCAGTTCCCATAGCCTGTGTATTGAATCATTGGTAACAATTCTTCTCTCAACTTTGTCGCTTGAATACGAGGACATTGTAATAGGCTGGCATTGCACAAGTTAAATTGAAAGCCCGCCGTACCAATTACCCTTCTTTTAACCAAACCTCCCCGAAAGAATTTTCAGATTATATGAATGTGTTTTATTTCCCAATAAGGAATGGCACATATAAAGGGCTTGACAACATGTTTGTCAGGCATTTCTTACTGCAGACGTAATATATTTATTGCTTCTCTGTCTCCACCTCCCACCACCCCCAAATGTGGAAAACACATAAAAATCCATCAATTTATCTGTCCATTTAATCACATTAAAAACGATGGAGGAGTAAATTTCCATGAGTTGGCACCTCTCAATGTGTGGGTGGAATGGAATTAGATGTACCAATTAGACGCACCTCTCGATTAATTTCGAGACCGTAGTCCAGTCTGCACCCTAAATCAACATTATAGTGATGATTACAAGTGAAATAATCCGCACGAGCACTTCAAAATTCGAATGCATTTGCGCTTGACAAGTGGTCTAAAATGCAAGAACGCTTTGCAATTGCAGCATTAAACACACGGTGACACCATTGCAATATATATGTTTCACCTGCTAACCAAAGTAAGAATTGATCATTGCATGCCCAAAGAGGCGAAAAATATTCGAGCTACCGATAATGGCGTGTGCACTAAACTCTTCCGGCATGTAAAGTATCAACAACGCGATTCATTTCCACATTGGACACAAGTCGGACATACCGAGAACAAGGCAAGATCAGACTATCATTAACAAAAGAAACTAGCGAACAAAGTTAAGCACGAGCCGTCTAAAACTTTCTTTTCTTATAATTGGCTTTGAAACAAGCCTGCCTCAGCTTCTTGGTTCTGTCCGTCAGCTCCAAACTTGGCAGTTTCTCTACAAGCCTTTTATGCACCTCCAGCATCAATACCTCGCTATTAAGCCCCATCTCCTACATTATAAGACATGCAAGACCAAAGTAATTTAGAGTGCAAATTCAATGTCAATTTTCCATGCAAACGCCAGATGTTGCAGAATCTTTGTCTTCAAATGAAACATAGTTGGTAATGTATAAGTGAAAACACCGGATACTATATATTTCACGTCAGAAATGAGAATTCTTTTAGACGGTGGTCAATTACACATTAAGATATCCAAATATAACGGTCTATGGGTCATCTGTTTCTAGTTAGATTAGTCAGCTCAGGTCTATAAAACTATGTTGTAAAGGCATTTGATTACTGCATTTCCTCATAGCATGAGGTGAAGCAGCATTGTATGCACATACCTTAACATTGTCAATGACATACTTCAAGCTCTTAATCTTCCTGTGAGGCCAACGCGTGATATTGAGCTCCCTGCATCTCTTTTTCAAGATGGTTAAGCCAACTTTCATTTCTTTGGCGGCTTTGCTGATGGGGACGTCAAAGTACTTTTGGATTTCTTCCCGCTCTAGCGGAGTTGACCGCTTCCTTCGACTTACCCTCCTTTCCTCTTCCTTTATGACTGAAGTAACACTGGCTGCATTATCACTTTGTTGAACCATCGATGGAACTTCACTCGACTCTCTATTAACAATAGTGCGGCAACACCCACCAGATGATTCAACATTAATGGTACTGGTATCGCTCATCAGCATTGGCTCTGCCGCAACATCTCCACACAAAGAGGGGACGGTATCGAAGTCCCAGAAAATATTGTCAGCAGTTACATCCTCAATGTTGTTGAAATTGATGTTCTGGTCGTGGCAGAGTAATAGGGCAGGATCAAACTGAAAGCAACTGCCTAATGGAGGAAGTTCTGTAATTCTGAATAGAGATTCGCACAACAATACAAACAGAATTAGAAAGCTGGCAACAACAAAACAAATAAAATAATGCAACCTCGACAGAAATACACACGAAGGAATATTCAACAATGCCGAAATAACTTGTCACTATAATGCAAGTTAAAGATACGCCACAAATTCACTCTCCATAAGCCTATAACTTACTTGCCAATGGTGTCTTCTTCGAGATAAAACCAGTCGAATTCAAGGGTCTTCTCTGTCTTTGGAACACTAAGTTGTCTTTTGGTGTCCATTAAGGATAGATCGAGGGAGAGGGTCGATCGGAGAGAGCGCGAGGAGATCCAAGGGGTGGTGTTACAAAGTGGGGAGGAGAGGTATTAATTGGAATTTGTGCACGTCGAGTGTGAGAGTTGCAAATTCAGTGGAAGCTACTAAATATGGCATTTATTTTTGAACGATTACCAATTAGTATATTATGTTAGACGAAAACCTCATTTACTGCTTTCTCATACTCTCCCGCCAGTGTTAGTCAAAGCAACAGAATTGCAAATCTTTTTTACTTTACTTTTTTTTTTTCGGTCCTTTAAAAAAACCCTATTATCTATTTCTTAGTATTAGAGTATAAAATTTTTAAAATAAAAATTTAAATTATTAATTACTAAAATATCTCTTAAAAACTACATGTATTCATAGGCTGATAGTATGGACATTTTTTTAAATCAATATAGGAACATTTTTTAGAACAATATATGAAAAAAAAAATACAAAGGACGAAAAAGAAAAGGAATGTCGTTGCTTGATTTGCAGCGTAGTGGTCATCTGCAACTGCTTCCGGATTCTTATTTCATATTGCAACTCCCGCTCTTCTACCACAAACCACCAAAAAAAAAGACTGCAAAAGGATTATTATTATCATTATTATTATTATTTTGCCTTTATGTACTGTATAATTTGGCAATTTGAACAAGCGCCGATTTACATTTTAGTTGCTTTATTTTTAGAATTTTTTTTTTTTGCCTTTTCAGAAGTAAATTTGAGTGTTTTATACTAATATAAATATAGATTCCCGATTTTATTTTAGGCAAATTATTTGTTAGGGCGTGATATCAAAAGTTGAACATGATGAATTAATAAGGTGAAACTATGTCAACTCTTCCACTCTCGGAATTTTCATTCCGCGTAGTGCGGTATTATTATTTTCACTCCTTTTACATTATTGACGTGGCCGATAATGAATTTTGTGTTTCTCGAGGGAGAAGCCTTGGTTAACCTAAACCGTTTTCTTGGCAAGTCACCCGAATGGTGTTCATGCTCCCGAGGAAGCACAAACTTCGATACTGCCTTTCTAACCTTCTTGGCAAGAAAAAGTGCCCTTCTGTTGAAATGTCACCTAACTTTTGAGTCTTCACGAAACCGTAACCCCTTTTTTTTTTTTTTTAACTCATATACAACAATCTATTAAAATGCAATCGGTAGAATTTGTTGGCAGATTATATTCGATGATTGTCGTATGATACTTTTATTTTATAAAGATATTGCGATCTACGTGGCTTTTTTTAGAAAAAACAAAAAAATACAGAGCCTTTGGGTGACACTAAAAATATTCCTTTGAAGAATGCTTCTGTCAACGTCGTGCATTAGAACCAATCCATCCTTGGCATATAGGCTAGCTTGACTACATGGATGCCTAAATGTTCTGGCCGCGCCACAACCTAAACATGGATCCTGACCGTTTCTTGAAACGTTTTTTCTCTAGCGCTTTTCTTTTTTAAGAGAGAATCAGAAATTCCCTGGACAACGCAGAGCAAAAGCTAATGACGGTTATTGTTGTATTTATTGTATGGAAATGCCGCCCAAATTATGGTTTCCGAGGGTTACCCGATAGTACGGAAAAGAAGATTATGCTTTTTGAAGAGTCTCGATGGAAAGAAAAGAAATCTCAAGTCCGTTTATTTGTATTATACATGTACATAAGTGCGTATGCATACGAGCCAGCGCCCAAATCAAGAAAACTTATCAAACACGCTAAAGAAAAATGTTTTCATTTAATGTTTAATTTCGTATGCGTTTTGCCTTCCTAAATAAAATTAATGTGATTTAAAGGAGGCTGAAGTTTATTAAGACACTCAAAAAGAAAGTGCGTGAAAAAACAAAAAAAAAAAATTTAGTGGAACAATTTTAGAAGAGTGTGGGGTGGACCCAAAAAAAAATAAAATAAAAGGACAGTTAAGAGGATTCAGAGGGGGCAGTTACTAAAATTTAAAACTAAATTGCTCACTTGGACACGGATTCAGAGAAGATTTCAGTGGCGCTGGGGTGAGCCCCCAAGGTTAGATCCTTCCATGGAATTTACCACGATACATCTGTCACGTGCATGAGCGTGCAGAGAACGTAGGCAGGAGATAATGACGACATTTGAAATCCCGCTATGCTCCGCTCTGTGCTGAAAACTGAGGTGCTCGGCCAAGAGGTAACATGAGATCCCTCATCAGTTCATACTCTTCTGCACTTATTTGTGCACCGTCTAACACCTTCTTGCCCAACATCAAAATGGAAGGCACGGTTAAGTTCTTCCTTAGAAGGACAATAACATGCAAGGATGCCAAAAATTTGGGTTAAGATCTTAATGTCCGAATCTGATATTAGAGTGTTGCCAGACAATCCAATTTTACATTTATGACAATTGAAAGGACCTGAGCTCTCATGCGGACAGGACAGGCCTGTGCTTCATTAGACACTGACTTGGGTCACCACACCCCAAAAGGAATCTAACCGTTAACTTATTTATCTCTCCATCCAACTTGTAATGTCATCTCCCCCTCTCTCTTCTATTGGGTGTGGGAGGGGTGTCACAACGAACATTATAGTTTGATTTTGTAACTACAAAATATCCAATCTCTTCGGCAAAGCAACCAGATATACCAGTTGTTAACACCATACCTTACTACAGCTACAAAATTTTTTGAGTGCTAGTTCTGGTCTAAGGCAAGGCAAACACTCTAAATTAACGTAGAGCTGGCACAAATGTAACATGTCATATGTTATGCATTTAACTCGGAGGTTTGGAAATCACCTAAAGGGGTAGATTCTGGGGGTGGGGGGTGTATAATTTGCCAGCATGGATATGAATCTTTGACGCACCATCATCACACACACAGACAAGACAAGAAAAAGAATGAGATTATCCTTCCCGTCACGGGAACAACCTTTCTGCAAAAGTAACTGTACAGCTTTACAAAATTGACTCTTCCAATCCTCAATGAATTTGCCATAGAAAATTTTATGGATGCTTCATTTTCTTCTAAATTCTATCTAACCATATCAATGCAAGGAACACAAATGTCACCAAAACTGTGCATTTGTTTACCACAAGTTTGTGCAAATCTACACCCGTAGTTTTCACCATAGTAGACTTTCAAATATTTTTCCCTTCATCAGCAAAATCTTTAATGTTCCAAGATTTCTATGGTCAGATTCCCTTTCTCAAAAATAACAGTCAAATAATTAAACTGAATGCAGGTCTAGAAGTCTTACCTTGTGAAGCATCACCCTTCTGAGAGTCATGTGCCGAGTCAGTGCAGGTATCCTGCATACTGATAAAGCTTCAAGGAAAAGAAAAGCTACGACTTGCCACTGTTTAAGTCTCCATGATGGAAGTGAATCAATAAAAGACATGGTGTCCAACAGGCGGCTCTGGATAAAAAATGCCACAGGCCAATTAAGAAATCAAAACAATTGCTGGACAATTTTATGGGCAAAATATTAAAAAGGCTATTATTTTGTTTGGAGTTGAATGATTCCAAAGGGGACATTAAAAGAAAAATCTTGTTCAAGTAAGGTCACTAATAGAGCAAGATGAGATCATATCCCTCATGAATTTTCTGATATTGTATCAACATCATTCTAATGTGTGAAGACAACTCAGACAAGGAATTTGCAGACAGTGATCATGAAGTTACACTAATAAAGTGATAAAATAAAGTTGAATACAGCATGATCAATAAGAAGGCTGACAAACTACACACATAAATGCAATTTAACTGCACAAACCCTTTTTACCTCATCGTCCCTACAAATGTACAACTGAGAATGAAGACAATGAAAAGGAAAAAGGAAAAAAATACATATTATTGCCATGCACCCTGGCTCATTACCTGCATTACTCCTTTATTTTGGCAATAAAATGTTGTTTTCAGCAACCAGATTTATCCTCCAAATGCTTAGAGAAAAAGAAAAAAAAAAAAAAAATTCAAATTCTATAACTTTGGAGCACTCATGGCACCAGCAAGTACTGATTTTTCTCAAGTCTCTATATACTATAAGATAAGAAAGGAACTATAAATACCTTTACAATAGTATGTTCCCTACCAAAGCAAAAAAGTAGTTCAAGTATCATTACCGCTGCTTGCTCCAATACAGAAATTGGTACTGGCAGCCTGAGATCAGCAACAAGTCCAGGATATACCCGAGCAAGACAACTGGCTACAGATTGCTTGATTTCAGATGAGCGACCATCTCCCAAGACGATCTTATGAGGGTACTCCCTCCCATTGATCAATAAATAATCTTCATGGAAACTGTCATCTCTACCATAAATGTAGGCCAACGAAGATGAGGTTACCCATGCAAACAGCGCCATCCACATTGTTGCAAAAGAGGATAACTGAAAAGACATCACCTCAGTATGAGTGTGTATCTTAGAATGATTATTTAAAATGGTTAAAGATTAAGATTTCAGATTTGGCAAGATACTTACTGTCAAACTGAATCCCTCAGGGGGAGAATCATACCATGAATCCTCAGAATCAAAAAAATCAGAATGTGGGATTCCAGACTTTCTTGGCCAATTAAGAGAATCAGTTTCTGGTTCAAGTGCATCACCAACCACCGTGGAATCCATTTGATCCAAATTGTGTGGACTTGGTAATATGATGACTCCGGCTTCAGATACTGCCAAAGAAAACAAGAGAAATAAGGAAAATGAAGTTGAACTTGTCAAATGCTAAAATATGTGGCTGAGAGTGATTTGATAACACACACAAGAATAAGATGACTTACTTGCATCAATGACATCAGCCTGCCCAGAGGAAACAGCTTCTGCTGCCTCACTCAATGCTGTTGCACAGGCTTCAGCTGATTCAAAATGCGCCATATCACCATCATCTCCATTGTCTGTACTGCTTAAAACATTATTACCTGCTTCTGTACCGTCCATTTCCCTGACCTCACAAAGGTTTCTACTTCCAACACTACCAATCTTCTCATCAACCCATGTAACAGAGCAGCTAAACTTCTTTGCACCAGAAGATCTAATTGAGGATTTGAGCATGGATTCACTAGTTATTTTCTCAGTTTGGGATATCCATTCAGCTTCAGAAGCAATTATGGTTAAAGAGGATTGGGAAACATTTGATGATGATGGTGCATGTTGACAAGTAGGCTCACACTTTGAAACCTTTTGGTTCCTTTTTCCTCTTGACTTTCTTGATATCTTATCCGATTCCTGCTGTGTAGGACTAGATGATTGAGTCTTCAGAGCTTTATAAGCTACTTTTTCATTACATTCTTGTACTTTTGTATCAGAACTGCTGCCTGTTGGATCTGAAGGAGATTTTGAAATGCTGTATTCATCATTCACGATTATGGTGCTCATGAAGTCCATGTCACCAGGGATAAATTCCTTTTGGGTAGTTGGTTTGGTATGGTTGGCTTTGATCCCTAAATCAAATGAACAAAACTCACTGAGGTCGGTGAAGACAAAGTGATTCCAACAAAGTATCTTTAAGTGATCATCAATAACTGAAAGGGTGCAGGGTTTCTCCTACATAAGGAGAGCAAGCAAATTTCACCAGAAAATAATAATTAAATCAGACACACAGATCCTCTCCTCCATCAAAAGGGCAAAAAAGCATTCCAAACATTGCGGCACAATGGTTGTCGAGAAAGGTACAGAATTCCAGGAAAAGAAAAGCATCAGTTTCTGACGTCCAAGAACTTTCAAGTCAACAAAATAAATTGAAACAAAGAAGTGAATCATTAAATTGCACACCCTACTGCAGATTAGAATATGAGCCACCTTAGCAAAACTGACTTTTCAGAAGAATGAAAAAATTTAAAAAAAAAAAAAACAGAGAGAGAGAGAGAGAGAAAGCAGACAAAGAGAGGCACAAATTTAAGAAGTCCATCAGTCAAGAATTTCATCCAAAGGTAATCCCTCGTGCAAGAATTTCATTTGTGACATTACTGTCAACGAACGATATGAACAACACGAGAGCTAGAGAACAATTGGAATGATGAATAAAGCTGAAGATTCATTGTGGATACCTTTTTCACTATTTTTCCGTAGTGAAGGCTTGTTGTTGCGATCTGTGCGGGGAACATAGCCTTCAATTGCATTTGACGGACCAACGCAGTGGTCCAAAGACACCTGCCCACCCGTGTCCTTCGTTTTCTCCTGAATCCTCAAATTAGAGAACCCTAAACCCCCATTCTTCCCCAAAGATTCAGAAGAATAATCCAAGCTCGAGTTGTCGAACAACCTCAGAACTTGATTTAATTTTGAAGGATTCGAAACAGAGCATCTCTCGTCTCGCAGGCTCTCGGCGAAAGCTCGGCTGTTAACAACACATTGAGTAGAGCAATACATGTAGGTGTGGAGTAGATCATAAACCTTGTGGTCCTTGAGGGATATGCGATAGCGGCCCTTGTGAGGGCGATCAGCGGGCAGCGGATTGGCGCAGAGAGGGTAACCGCAGAGGTTAGCGATGGACCTCTCCGCGACGACGTCCTCATAGTCACTGCGAGACATCAACGAACCGGCTGCAAACAGCTGGTCTTCATTCCGGACGCCTTCCAGCAGGAACAGTTGCAATCTGTGAACGGCGTCTTTCACGGAGGAGACCGTCGACGACTCATCCCCGGCGGCCATTTCCGCCGTCCTTTTCTTTTTTCTTTTTTTTTTCTTGTGTGCGAATCAACTTCGGTTTCCGGAAAAGCGATTTGCTCTGTGGTGTTCTGTTGAGAATTGAGAAGAAGAAGAGGAGGAGGACGGACGCAGAGAAACATATAGAATCGAGAAAGAAGGTCGGCGTGAGGCGATTCCAGATTGCTATACCCGCAAGAAAGAAAAAAGATTAAAAATTTTTTAAAAAAAAACGACGACGTTTTAATTTTTAAAATTATTTTTTTTTTCCCAATTTGAAAAATTTATCAATATTTCTCTGACTGTTGCGCAGAGCGCGAGAAGTGAAGCATTACCTCACTCTCAAGAGCCAAGCAAAGCCACGCGTATTGAGACTGCTCGTCGTGCATATTGCTATACGACTGTTCCAGGGATGGGTGGTGTAGGCACTTCGCCCCAGACATTGAACAACGCATCCCAAACCCTAAACCCCAAACCTTGAATTCTATCTCCTAAACTCAAAAAGTTTCAAGTCACCGCCTGTTGTGCGATGTGATAAACTCATTAACATGTCGTCTTCTCTTCTTTCCTTCGCCAATACCCTCAGGTACTCTCTCTCTCTCTCTCTCTCTCTCTCTCTCAAATTTGTTTAATTTTGTTGGTGGATATTGGGGCTTTTGCTTTGGTTTCCTGCGAGATTAAGGACCATTTATCATTCTGACAAAGAGAGGCTAATTTGCAGGAAAAAGCTTGCTTTATTTGAGAATCGAATTTGCCTTTCATTATTATTATTATTATTATTATTATTTTCAGATAAGAGAAAGCAACTAACAATCAATTATTCATGACAAGAACGATAATTTATGAGTATGTAATTATTTGCTTCTCCTTGAAACTAAAATTTAATTGCTCTGTAGCCACCCACACCCCCCCCCCCCAAAAAAAAAATGAAAAAAAAAAACAATATTTCTCTTCTGCGATCCTGTTACTTTTACCACCATCCTCCTACTGCTGGCCTCCATTTCACATACAATGGCTGTCATTCCTATCATAACCATTCCACCAGTCTGCCATGGATCCACCACCTACATGGGTTACCGTCGTTATCACCATTGTCAGCACCCCCGTGCCCTCGACATACACCACGATCATAAGAACCCATGCTGGTGATGTGGCCGAGAACATAGTTACATGATGGTGGTTGCAGGTTTTGTGGAAAGGTGATGGCAGTGGCCACAAGGGTGGCGAACTGAGGGATGCCAATCCCAATACTCAATGCCTTTATTTTGAAAGTTTGAAGTAAACTCTGTATGCTTCCGAAAATGCAATTTTTTTCTAAGTAATTTTTGCAAAATAATGGAAAAAATAATAATAATAATGGCAAAACATTAGGGAAAGAAACAGTTTAATCATAATTTTATAACGCATGCATCATAATAGTAATTCAAAAACAACATTGATTTTGATGTGAAATGTAATCACTTTAGGTTGTCCTCTCCCTTTCATCTTGTTATCCACCGGGATTTGGTCACCCTTTTAATTAAAACATTTGTAAGTCTATGCTATATGTGTTCAAACCGACACAAACAACACTTATCACTTCTCAACTTGTCTCCAATTGGTGTTTCACCTACTTTGCTATAAATATCTTTTCTAATTTAATCCTCTCTATAGTGGCCACAAATCTGTTTATGCATTCTTATCTCCATTACACTTATTTTTTGAGCATGCTAGTTCTTGACAGCTTACACTTATGACAATATGGTATGGTAGCCTAATCACTGTTACAACTTTTCCTTTAACTTGATTGAAATTTTGCGGTCACACGAAGCTTAAGTCACACATCTCTGTTTTTGTTATCCTACACTCGTCCTATAAAGAATGTCCTTAACATAGACATAAGTTTCAACAGCTATTGCTATACAAATTATTAAATGCATTCATTTTGGCTACCACTGCCTTCTTCCTCAGTTTGACCTAATTTGTTTTCTTCATAGGCACTATCATCTAGGTACTTAGGGAGCCTTCTATAACACTCTTCTTTTCTTTTAACGGCATCTTGTACATGACCCCACTATGAAGTTTCCCTCACCAGGGGACTATTTCTTGGCTTCCCTAAAGCCATCATTGCTCTTGTACAAATGCAATTTGTCATTTCCAACCACATGGTATTGATCTCTATAAGAAGGTTTAAATCCCTTTCCTTCAACCTCTTATTTTGAAACACTAACTTTTGTTTTGGTTTTCATTAGTTTATCCATTTAGTCTTGTGTTGTTGCATTCCTTCTCTCATCCTCATGACACTTATAATCTCTTATCCAAGAATACAAACCTATGATGTGTACTAAGTGCTTCTCTTTATATGACCTTACAATCTTTGCACAAAACACAGTCTGTATATCTTATCAAGAAAAACTCAATTTAGCTATGGTTGTGCCCACCATTAATCAAAATTTATTTCCAATTTTGAACGTAGGTATTGACTAAAGTTAGATCTTATGCATCAGCTAAATCTGGCACAATTCGACCTTGAGTATTTCGTCATCCATGCCTGTACCCTCCATGCACTTTCTCAAATCCATCCACATTATTACATGCTCATTCAAATCCCCTTCACTAAAAAAATTTTCCTTTAATTGAAGCTGTAAGAATTCATCCATTTTTTTCTCAGAATCACTTCTTTTTTACTTCATCTAGTCCCACTTGTGAAACATAGCATTAATAATCTCAATCAATTTTTTTGCCAACTACCAACTGAACTAGAATTATCTTGTCTTAATCTGCTTCATGTTGGTCATCTCTTGTTTTAGCTAAGTACTAATAATAATGCTCATTCCATTCTTACTATTAACACCATCATAACAAAGCTTAAATCCCATGTTACCTATTTCCATACATTTTTTCCCAATCAACATTGCCTCTTATGGATATGTTGTATGTACCCTCTTTTTCCTAGTCATGACATCCATAACTTCCATCAATTTATCTGTTATTGTGCCAATTCCAAGCCTCAAAATGAATCCTCTTTCCATGGACTAAACTTCTTTACCAACCCTTCCCCATAAAGTGCAATAACCCTTGTTTATATTTTGCCATGTCCAAGCAGCAGCATGACACAGTGCTTGCAGGGTATGCCCTGCATCCTTGCCCACTTTTCACCATGCCCAAGCGCCAATGTAGGCCATCCAAGTTGGGACATCCCAATGAAATGACTAGAAAGATTCATGTCATAAAGAATTCGGTTAATTTTACATTGGCTAACTACTTACCAGGACCCTCATCACTTTATCTGGGCTTGGGATAGGCAACAACTAACCCAAGGTTTAGTTGGATTCAATGCAGCCAGTTTTGCCCCATGATAGTAATTAAGGATGATATGGTTTTATCTTCTGACTTGAACTTTTCAGAATTGGCCAAGCATGGATCCACATTTATTCAAGTCATTCACAAAAAGACATCACGTTCTTCTCAATTCATCATCAAAAGCATCAAGGTGGCTTCAAATTATGCATGATACCTGCAAAAGCCATTGCCCATCACTGTATGTTGAAGACATTTGCATCCTTTGGCTCATTAGATGCAAATGTGACATGCCAAGACAATGACACTTCTTATGGTCTCTCAAACCAAATGGACTTCCAAAGGTGGGAGGGGTACTCGATCCCATATAATAGACTTTGTGCATTATTGACGGCCTTGATCTTTTCTCAACTTCTTAAAGGTTTGAAAATGGCTTCTGATGATAACATAAGGGTCTTTTTAGCTAGAAGAAAATTAATGTGAGTTTAGAATATTTTATACAGCCAGAGGCAAATGACATGTTTAGATTCACATTAGCAGGCCTAAAACAATACATGACCACTCAAGCAACTCCTCTGGTGGTGTAAGTGAACTTGAGAGACAATTGCAAGAGTTATTTGATGAAGTCAAAAGGATGATTAAGATGGGAAACAAAAAGGATGCCATGGACCTGCTTCAAGCAAATTATGAAGTTGTGAAAGAACAGATTGATGCAAATTCTGGAGGTATTCAAGAAGCTGCTACTCTTGATGTCATAGCCTTGGGGTACATGGCTATTGGAGACTTAAAGTCTGTTGGATCTCTGCTTATTATGGTTGCCTTCTTCTTCCTTGTTATATCTTCACTCTCACTAATGCATGTGTTTTTGTTTTTTTCCCTGTTAAGTCTCTGCATTTGTTAGTTTACTGGTTTAGAACAATATGCTTATGAGAACTTGTTATTGAGATTTGTGGCTAATCTATACCATGTTGTGGATATAGGACATTTTATTCAGTTTAAAATAAGAATTTAAGGAATTGGCTTTATTGCACTTTTCTTCTTGAATCCTTTTTTTCACTCTGGAATTCATGTAGTTGGTCATATTCTGTTGTGAACATCTTGATATTTCTCATTATATTATTAAGGAATGATGAGCTCGTGAATGGGCCTGTTTCCTTCCTTTCCTTTGTTTTAAGCTTTGTTAGATGTTGTATCTTGAAGCTTCATTCCCTTGTTGATGAGAAATAATAAAATAATCACTTGATTGCTTGCATATAAGTTATACTGAGGTTGATAAATCTTAGATATATCTCTTTCTTTTTGCAGTTGAGTGAGGTTGTCAATGGTTTAATGGATGATGAGCCCCTTCTGGATTCAGTGCTGATGCATATGGGTAGCATGTATGCAACCTTGGGAAAATATGAGAAGTCTCTGCCTGTATACCAGAGAGCTTTGGGTATCCTAGAGAGCAGACATGGTAAGTTCTACCATGTGAGTCTGTTTACACTGTGATTGCTATGGCATAACATTAGAGTCAAACAATGAATTCACTTGTTTGTTTTAGTTCTGTGTACCTCTCTTCACTGTAGAATTTTTCTATCAATCGTGTCTAGTGTTGAACCAATTTTCCCCCCTCCCCCCAAAAAAAGAAAGAGATGCTATACTGTTTAAGCTGGATATGAACTACTTTTTTCAAGCAAAATTAAAGCAATCTGAATTTCTGATCACCTTACTCTCTGATCAATGCCATTGTTGATCATGACTTCATATCCACTTATTTTAAGTTAGAATTGCTTGACTGCAATCTTGCGTTCACTTATGTTGCACTTAACCATTTGATGATTTTCATGCTCAAAAAGCTCATCTTATATGGGCTACTTGTCACAATAATAACAGTCTTGTGCATGGTTTTGGAGGAATCCTCCATTCACTAGAATATCAACCAAGGTTGCTGAAAGTCAAAAGGCACAATTCAATAAAGAAGTAAAATAAAAAGGGTAAAAACTTTGTTGTGGTTCTAATGGAATTGACTGTTTCCATTTAAATAGTTCTGTTTTTGCTCCTACTGCTGTTGCTGTCTGAAGTTCCTCTGGATCATAGCAATGAAGCAACAAACATTGAAACTAAATGTCTATCCTGCCTTCTTTCTTCTAGGGAAAAATAGTGCTTTTTTGGTCTCAGCATTGTTGGGGATGGCGAAAGTTCTAGGTTCCATTGGAAGAGCGATGAAAGCAATAGAGGTCTACCATCAAGCAATAAGCATATTGGAACTTGCAAGAGGGGTGGAAAGTGAAGATTTAGTGGTGCCTTTGTATGGACTTGGCAATCTTTTTATCAAACAAGGAAGGGTAGAAGATGCTCAAAGTCCTTTTTTAAGGTTACTATGTTCATTTTTTGCCATTACCCTATATGAATAGTGGTTTTTTTTTAAATATAATTTCTAATTCGTTTTTTCCCATCTAGAATTGTAAGGATATATACAAACTTATATGGGGAAAATGATGGGAGAGTTGGCATGGCTTTGAGTTCCCTGGCACATGCAAAGTGTGCAACAGGTAATTAGACTCTCTCTCTCTCTCTCTCTCTCTCTACACACAGCTCTATTGAGCTTGTGATGAAGAACAAGAACACTTACCTTAAACTAAGTCAGGCTAATGAAATTTTATTGAGAGTTTTTATGTTCAAAAGGACAATCTTTAGGTTATTTTAATATTTCATCTGCATTAGGTTATATCTTTTATTTAATTAGGATCTTATTTCCTACCTTTTTTCCTACTTTCTATTTTCCAGCTAGTTAGGTTCCCGTAAATAAGGGAAAAAAAATTATAGAATGTGACAACTCCTTCGACCAAAAATCATCCTCCTGAAACAGTCCTAATTATCCCTATGTTCCCGGGAGAAATTATTCACTTTGCTGGACGATGAATGCATTCAAATCCTGGGAAAAGATGCTTGCTTCTCATTTCTTGTTTAGATTGAAATTCCTGTGAATCCATGCATACAAGTCTAAAATTCATTTATCATTGACACTTTTACCTGACCCTTTTAGTCTGTAGATAACAGATGGCAAAACATAACCACTCCTAACTGACCAACTCAGCAACTGAGTTGGTGAGACTGCCCCACTTGACAATTCATCATAAATAAGACCCTATGTTAAGTATAAGGAAAGTCAGGTTAAATGGTGATTGAAGATATGCCTGTTATATTTAAGACAATAAAAGGTTAAACCCTACCATTGCTTTTTTCTTTTATTTTTTCTCTTCAAGGCTCAAGGAAACTATTTGTGCCCTCTGTCATTCATTGCCAATTCTATGCAGGGAATGCAGAAGAAGCTATCGATTTATATAAGAAAGCTCTTCAGATCATCAAGGATTCAAATTATGTGTCTTTAGATGACAGCATCATGGTGAAGATGAGGATTGATTTGGCAGAATTGCTTCATGTTGTTGGAAGGTAAAGGCAGATAAAACACTAGGATATAGATTTCTATTTATTTATTATTGTTTTTTTTATAAACAGCATAGTGAAGTCAAATCATAGTATTCATTCTTTCTTCCTTCCTGCATGTCATCTTTTCATTTAATTCAGTGGATGTTGTTTCTGTGTTTTGTAATTACACTGCTTGACTATATAGGCAGAATGCCAGTGGAATAAAGGCCATCATACTTTAACGGTTCCCATGGAGTTATTATCCAACTGTGTGAATCACAAAAACAAAAGAATAATTCTTAAGGCATTGTGCATAAGCTTCACAACAAACTTTTCCTTGCACAACTTATTACTACAAATGTGGGTTTGGGAATTTGGGATGTTGTCTGTGGGAATTAAATTGTAGCTTAAACACTATGTCGTTGGCTCCTTAATGAATTCTCAGAAAATGGTCAAAGGCTTAAATTGACAGCTTATTTTCTGTTATTATTGGTTGCTCTCAGAGGAAAAGAAGGACGGGAGCTGCTAGAGGAATGCTTGTTGATCACCGAAAAGTACAAAGGAAAAGAGCATCCTAGCTCAGTTGCGCATCTTCTAAACCTTGCAACCTCGTATTCACAATCAAAGAATTTTGTTGCGGCAGAACGATTGTTGAGGACAAGTTTGGAGATCATGCGGAGAACTTTGGGGCCTGATGATCAATCAATCACCTTCCCAATGTTGCATCTTGCAGTAACTCTCTATCATTTAGGTGTCGATGAAGAAGCTGAACGGCTTGCACTAGAGGTTTTGCGCATTCGTGAGAATGCATTTGGAAAAGATTCTCTTCCTGTTGGTATGCCTTTTTCTTTTCCTTTTTCATTCCCTTTCTGTGGGAATATGATCGGTATTAGGTGTCACTTGTACTGCTATGCGTAGGTAGCCCTTACTTGATCAAGACATGTTTTTATTTTGGTTTATTGCAGGGGAGGTTTTGGATTGTTTGGTATCCATTCAGACGAGACTGGGGAAGGATGATTCTGAGTTGCTATCGCTGCTCAATCGAGTACTGAAAATTCAAGAGAAAGAGTTCGGTCCTAATAGTGAGGAGGTTATAGGAACTCTGAAGAAAACTGTATTCTGCTTGGACAAATTAGGAATGAAGGACGAGAAACTATCAAAGCAAAGAAGATTATCTTTGCTCAGGAAGAAATACAGGCAGATGGTTCAGCATTAATGCCATAAATTCTCCTTGACGTTTGTTTTCCATCTATCATGTGTCTTCTTTACAGTAATACGTGCGAACAAAGAACTACCGAGTCCAGGTACACCGACGGCATTCTGCCTATGCAGCACATGTATTTTAGTAGGCTAACCAATTTCCTGGCCAGTTATCCAATTATGGCCAAGGATGCTTCGATAAAGATAATAATGTGTTCAGATGTGCATGTTTTAGTAAGCTACTTCATTGCCAATTCAATCATTAATTTATAAGTGCTACTTCACTTCCTCATAGATCAGAATATTTGTTGAACCCTTCAACTTGAGAATCTCGCAATTATCTTCTTATTTATTTATTTATAGAATTTTCATTTCTAAAATTTCTTAGCATTTACCATATGGATAACTTTTTTCACTTTTCAAAATGATCCAAGTACCTGAAAATATCAAAAATACCAAGTAAGAAACCTCTAAGTTTGTCAATGGTTACAAATAGGGTGAAAGAGAAAAAACCAAGTCAAGAGCAAGCTAAATTCAGAAAAAGATAGTAAATAGTAGCAATTAACAATTAACAAACAAGCATGTAACAATCAACCCCTTTCCTCCGTATTCTAGTAATTTCGAAACCGAACAGAAGTGATTGCAATCTGAATTCAAACCAAGGTGAAATCCTTTTAGAATCAGAATTAACCCAAAATTGTCTAATTCAATTTTGGTTTGACTGGAATTATGGGGAGGAGCTGTTCAATTAAATTTTCACTCTTCTAAGAACCGTAAACCACCAATTTAACTAACAATTTTTTTTTAAGTAAAATAATAAAATAAAAAATTATATTTACAGTGAAGATTACTTTGATATAACAATTTAAATGAGCTATATTTATTAAACAATTAAAATATTTTAAATTTTTTAAAAGAAAACGGTGATTAAATTGGGTCAAATCAAATTGTTTTAAACTGAATCAAATCAAATTAAAACTGAAACTGATGTTTCAAAACCAAAATTGAAATCGAACCAAATGCCTAAACCCAATAACAATAATAATGTGCTCAGATTTGCCCTTTTTTAACTAGCCCATTAACGATAGTCTCCAAACTCGAAAGGTTTCTGAGCTTTTACTGACTCAGCGGCATTTAGCTCTCTACCCTACCGAGTAAAGGTCTAATTCTCATCCATCGTTTTTATACCCTAGATTACAAAAAGGGTTTAGGGTAGGGTACAAGCTCATCCTACCTGTCTGTTTACGAGATTAAACCACACACACCAAATTATGTAAGTTTGGCTATCCACCCAATACCTATCTACGTTTAGCTAAGTTACCCCATGTAAACCGGGTAACATTGACCCTCAGATATGCATTGCTGCTCCAATTCAAGGCAAAATGGGTTGAAATTGCTAGAATGCATGTCTAACATATCGATTTGGAGCTCCCCAACATGACCCAGATAATAAGAATATCAAATCAAAGAGAAATAATGACACACCACGAACTTGCAATTTACTTATACAGCCTCTACCTAAAAATCCCTAAAACATGACATTCTAAGTATCACACCTTATGTGAACTCTTCCTTCAGATAACCGGGCCCTGGCTTGAAGGGGTCAGATTCCTGATATGCTTCTGGACGGTAAAACCCAGCATCATTCATGCGGTTGCTAAGCACGTGAAGAATGGCCTTTTTTGTACCTCCATACTCATCCCTGTTGTTCTCAACATATTCTTTCGCCTCTGCTGCCACCTCATTGACAAATTGGAACTTGTTATCCTCTGATAACATCAATCTCTCAATATCAAATGTCAATACTCCTCCTCCTTCTCTCACTTTCCTCATCTGCTCCTCAAGGAAAGGAACTCGTCCCAATTTGTATCGCAACACGTCATCCTTCTTTGTCTAAAGTAATAATGTCCCTCATAAATAAAGTAATTCTTAAATGCATATCTTCTTGAAAAGAAAAGCAACATTGTGAACAGATGGTGCATATGAATCATATGTAGCGTAACATTATGTATTTAACGTTCCTAAAAATTACCATTTTTCAAACTCTACACACAGCAGGATGAGTGTACAGTTATGATACAGATTAGCACTTGATTTTTATGTCCCCCAAATGACATCATTTTTCTCATTTCCTAAGCATCAATTCACCTAATGGAAATCATGATAGCAGTATACATGGTGCTTGACAAGATGCGAAAAGAGATTATATGAATAAGCAACACTAGAAAGAAATAGATGAAAAAAGGAAGAGACATTGCAAGTATTAAGCGAGACAAGTACACATGGATGCCTATGTATGCATTTGTCAGCCCAAAGGAACTACTGAAAATCATAGGGCTAAGATGCAGCATTAAATGTGCCTGATAAATAGTTATAGTTCATATTTTTATCAGCAGCATCTGTACTCGCAAAAAGATAGAAATATTCAAGGATGGGAAGTCTTCATGAAAAGGAATATGATAACTAAAATTCATGCAAAATATGCCCTGGTACAGTTAAATTCATGACAAAGATAAATTTTCAATTTGTCTTGGATACCAAAACAAAAGAAATCTTCGATGAGGATGTTAAATAGATTCTAAGCCAAACTTTAAAAGTAAAAGAACTAAAGTCATCCATAATCCAAAAGATTACAAGCCCTTTATTTATAAGTGGAAAAGCCCCATGCCTGATACTTCGAAATAGGAAGCAAACAACATTCATCATTTAAGTGATCATATTCCAAATGGACCTTGCTGTAGGCAAGGAACCGACATCCTATGGTAACTTGGAGTCAATAGCTTCCTAACCTATTTTTCATTTCTCTCTTTCTTTTCCGAGCATCATGTTCCCAGGCACAAAAGAGTGGGACAGGCATTAGAAGTTTATGCTATTTATCCCAACTAATTCTGGACCGTTGCTTGTTAGAGGCAGTACGAATTTCTCCGACGCAAGAATTTAGTCTGGCAAAACTTTGTAATCACCCGAGAAGTGATGTTAAGCACTCTCCAAATTCGTCAAACAATAACATTTATCTTCCAAACCGGAAGCAGGATGAACTGAATGCCCTTGCTCGAATCATCACAAATTTAAAAGGGTTTGTGCCGAAAGATTATCAGATAATGACATGGGCTGCACCATACTTTTAACAAGGATGTCAGAAAGCAAACAAGCTAACACAACAAGGATTTTACAAGCGAATTCTTCTAATTCCGATTCAATTCACCGATTGTAAAGCAAAAGAAAATGCGGATGATCGGATATGAGCGACGTGTACCAATTTTCTCCGGCGCCACACGCGCCGACCGCGGCCGTCGCTGCTCCGCAGTTGCGAGGTTACCTGCAAGATTGCTCGATTAGATTGCGTAAGCTTACATAACATAAAAATTAAAATTAAAAATGTACCAAAAAAAAAAAAAAGACGCACGAAAAAATTGAGGAGGGTCTCGCGGGAAAGCTGAAAGGAAACCTGCGTTTTCTCGGGAAACAAACAAAGGGACTTGTGGGGAGAGGGCTTCGCAATTGAAATTGAAGAGAAACAAAATGGAAGAGCAGAGGTCGCCATAATGATCAGTGATGCAAGTTCTCGACCGAGTCCGAGATCCGACATAGAAAATGGATAAATACCCACTCACCCGTGACCCGATCGGAATACGACGTAGTTTTGCTAGCATTAGTACCCAAGATTCTTGGGAAGCCAAATGAACAGACCAATTTAATCCGCGTCCAGATTCAAAAACTGAGAAAATTAGGTGACCCACTTTTAAACTTCTTCTTCTTTTTCTTTTCTTTATATATATATAAAAAAAATAACTTTTTAACCCAACGAAATTGAGTTTTTGCAATTTGTTAACCAAAATAAAATTTTCATTATGGTTTTTCTGCTATTTTTGCTTGGACAAAGCAATTATTTTTCTTTTTTAATCAAGTGTAATAAATCTTTAAAAAAAGTTAGCTCATTGATCGGCAAAGAGATGAGTTTAAAATTGTGTGCGTGTGCGTGTGCGCGCGTGTGTGTGGGGCTATAATCTCGATAATGTTAATGCAAATAATCAAATGTCACAATTATTTTTCTCATCCAGTGTAAAGAAGAGAATCTTGAGTCATATAAATATAGAAGTTGAATACCTAAAAGGTTACTTTTTAGGGAGACGAAAACATCGATAAATTAAGTGAGAGAGTGTGAGAGAGGTCTTTCACATTAAATAAGAAAAAGAGAATTTTGAAATATATAAATATGAATACTGTACATCCTAAAAAATTTCTCTTTAGGGAGAGAATTACTCTTTAAGGAGAGAGTAATGACACGTGACAACACACACTTACATAAAACAAGTGATTATAACATTATTACAAATTATTTTGTATTGTAATATTATGTAAAGTGTATTTTTGTATACATTTTCAAGTGAATTATTTCAAAATTCCCAGCAAATAGGATACTAATGTTGTTTTTCAATCACCTCAAGTAGCAAGCTGGCTTGGCTCTTCCACGCGTCAAGCGTCTATCTGTCCCAGTTGAGGGGTTAAAGGTGAAAAAATATAATTTATTTGTAATTTTTTATTATATAATAAATAAAATTTATTTAATATAAAAAATAATAAGTTAAATTTATATAATATAAAATTATAAATAAATTATATTTATAATAAATAAATAAATATAATAAATACTCTTTAAAAAAAAATTATCCCCAATCACTTGGATGACATAACAGCTAACGTGATATTAAAAAAGAAAAAAAATTCAACTCACAGAACACGCAAACAAAAGTAAGTCCATACTTGCGGTCCAGTCTACCTGGCAGAACTTAGAACATCCATGCTACGTCCCAAGATTCTAATGCAAGGACGTCAATACATGAACGTGGAGAAGTGTGAGCCTTTAATCAAATATTTATAAATTTTAATATTAATTGCAATTTTATATTAAAAAATATAGAATATAAAATATATGATGATGATTATTATTATTATTATTATTATTATTACATGTGTAGATATAAAATAGAGACGAGTTTGCATGTCACAAAATTATTTTATAAAATTTTTTGATATACTATTATAATAATAATTGTAAATGTATAATTAACTATTATAGCAAGTAATGTACACTCCTGAATTTAATGCATCCACGATTTTGCTTACTCTCCAAAAGGAAAAAAAAATGGTAAACGTCTTGTTACAGCGCATTTCAGGTCGAGAAGCATAATGAATTGGCACTAATGGCAAACGTCTTGTTACATCGCATTATTAGTGTGAGTAATGAATGCACCCATTTTCACAAATTCAGATGTTTGATTGTGCATTTTGTTTTTGTACCCTTTGGCATACTTCTGTGTGGACTGCAAGGAATTGAGGGTGCGCGCCATCAGTTATTTTCCTTTTTTTTTATTTTTATGGCAAAGAATCCCTATTTATTATTTTCTTCTTTTTTTTTTTTTCTCTTTTTCGATTGGCATTATACAGTTAGATTTCTGGTGTTGGATTTGGCCATAAGTGTCACCTTCCAGAAGCAAAGTATAAGACTTGAGTTCTATATTAGAAATATAAAACTTTAATGTTGAAGTAATAAAACTTTAAGCTTTCTTCCTTCAATAGTTAGTTTTTTGAATATATTTTTTTCAAGGTTTATGTCATATGGTATCAGAGTCGTCTAATAATTTCCAGTTGCAAACGTGCGGGCAGACAACGAGGGATGGACTGAAAAATTTGAGCCGTAAATCCCATTGGGGTAGGTTTTGAGCAGATAATGGTATGATTACTTCCAAGTTCATTACGTGGTTGCAAACAAAACTAATGATACTGCGCCATGGCTTTTGTAAGTCTTTGGAAATCTTTAACGTCCCATTAAAGAAATTTCCTGAGATTTCTTTTTCGATGGGTGGAATGCATAAATAAATAAAGATGGTAGGCGGGTCATTGACAACAATGGAACGATCTAGAGACACAAGGAAAGGTGGAATGGACTTTCAGGTCGCGAAGC
The DNA here is from genome assembly GCA_019804595.1 of Bruguiera parviflora. Classification (NCBI taxonomy): domain Eukaryota; kingdom Viridiplantae; phylum Streptophyta; class Magnoliopsida; order Malpighiales; family Rhizophoraceae; genus Bruguiera; species Bruguiera parviflora. The sequence continues at coordinate 9,806,692 of CM034048.1, read as the reverse complement.
ATATGGCATACAAACAAGAAAAGCATATAATCATGAAGGGAGGAAATTGGGGACCGAATAGCATGGTTGAAAGAGACGGCCATTGAATTCCAAAAGCAGAGTTAAATGATGTTAAAACGAGACAATATAATATCTTTTATTGGAAACAGGTATTAGTGGCCATCTTAATTTCTTAATTGCAATTAGTGTACAAAGGTCTTCCATCTTTACAATTAAAAATAAAAAATAAAAAAGAGTGATTAGCTCATTTTAAAATGGTACTGACTCATGAAGTGGGCGCAATGTATGCCTTGCCCCCCTTTTGAGCGAAGGTAAAAGGACTCATCATCGTCATGTAGGCACTAAAGCCTTTTATTGCATAAACAATTCAGAAAGATGTGCAGAAGGTGAACAAGAATGTAAATTAGATTGTGTGCGATTTAAAATTCCAATTCCAATTCGAAGCATTGACTTATTAACCCCACAGTTCTCGTCCATGCAGGTTATTTAGTTAAGATTATTGCTAGTAAGATTAATAGAAGAGGGCCCATCTCAGACTTATAATTGGCTGGTCAGCATGGCTTTTATCAGTAAAAGCAGTTCAGATTGATAAACCAGAGAAGTCCAATTTCTGTCGAGAATTTTAACTTCCCACATTTCTTGGCTTGGAAGTTTTCTGAAATAGCAAATGCCTCAATTATTCCTTTAACATATATAATTGAGAGAGGCACTGGCCAAAGAAGCCCATGATACATGAAAACAGCAACATGGAATACATTGCCAAATCATAAACTGTGATCAAGCCCTTACTTGGTACTTATATATATATATATATATATATAGATAAACCCAGCAGTATGGGTATACAATGGTGTTATTCGAGGGCCTCATCTCCAAATACAATCTTGTGTCTTCTCTTATATGACCAAAACCTCTAGAAACTAAGACAAGAGAGACAAGAAATTACGTATTTCCTATAATGTAATGATATATATATAGAGAGAGATAGATAGATAGATAGATAGATATTGGTTTCAAGGCCTTTAAGGGTGTCCAGATCTCTTCCTAGGATCATGCCTAGTATTAGGACCTGTGTCATCATAATCCAGCGTGCTGAGCAAAAGCTTCCTCGTATTCAATTGGATGTCACCCTGCACACACACACACACACACACACACACAAAAAAAAAAAAAAAAAACACCGCATTTTGCTTGGTAAAAGACTATGGATACAAAATTTAAAAAGAACCAGTTTGTTTATCAAGTCTGTCTGCATATTTCAGTTTGTACATTTGTGAGGTCTTTAGCCACCTACAGTATTTAAAAAGAACCAATTTGTATATCAAGTTTGTTTGCTTATTTTCTCCAGTTTATCTCTCACGAAACTTCAGTTCACACTCTAAGACCCTTGTGATTTCTTACGTTGGTAATTGAGACTCTATTTTATTAATTTCACCATCAGAATTTAGTCAAAATAATATCATTTTGAATGTGTTCAAATATTTTAAACCAAATTAATAAAAAAGTGTCATTATCATTCTAACTAAAAAAAAATTAAATATATTTCAAACATCCTTTTAACTAAATTTCATTCATAAAATTAATAAAATACTAATAGAGACTTTTAATTGTCAAAATAAGAAAATTACATGGATGTTAAAATGCAAAGTGGAACCCCAGGAAAGTAAGTTGTAGGAGAGACAAACCAATGATAAAATGCACTTAACCCCAAGTTCACATTGAAATGTTTAGATAGCTAAAAGGTGATACCTTGTACAAAGACAAAGAATAACGCGGGTTCATGCCTTCTCTGAATCCATCAACTGTTTCTAGTATGCCTAGAGGAGAAATAAGTAAATGTTTATATCAAGCCAAGTGTTGATTGGAAATGGATGTTTAGGTAAATATTGAGAGCACGTCACACTAACCTGAACTTGAGGGAATGAGAAGTAACAGTAACGCTAGAAGAATGGTTTTCATCCTAAGGTCCATGGTCATGGCAAATTGTTAACCTTGCAAGGATATGGGCAATGGCCTTATCATGACAGAGAAGGAGAGGGGTTGCGGGAGAGAAGGCCGGCTTTTATTGTTGGTGGTTGAAGTGCCATGAGAGCCATTGTAATGATGCACCCACGCAATAGCTACAGAATGACGATGAAATGTGCATTACCCTTTAGCCCACCACATCAGCCTAAAAGTCAACTATCCACTCTTTTTGTGCAACATCAAGAAGAAAGCAACTGTATTGTATGCATGCGGACAGATCAATGCGATGCCTTGCATGGCTTGAACTCCGTAGCCAATTTCAGCTTAGCTTTTGCTTTTGAGTGTTTATCTACTTTTTGATAAATCAATCCACTCTTTCTCTCTCCCAATGGTGAAAAACACGTATGAATGTCATGCTACCTATTTCATGTTTTTGTCAAAAAAAAAAAAAAAACCGGACACACACTGTGCTGTACAAATTACCCTTAGGCTTGTGAGAAATGTGTGCTGGGTATATCATAAATTACACTGAAGTAATCGAATGATAAATAAAAAATTCGTTACAGCACGATTGAGCTTAAACCAAATGGCCAAATAGTTCTTAATAAAACACTTGAGATCTTAAACTTGTCTTTCTTCTAACAATTTGGGACGATGACCCAAAATTGTTTGACTCTAAGGACAGTACTGCAGAATGTGCGCATCATTTTCTTTCAATTGCCAAATGTCTTGTTCTCTGACCGTTGAGTTAGTGGAGTGTTCCAATTTTATCTTTCTATGATGTCTTTTTCCGTGGTACCAAACGCTAAGAATGCTTTTGATCCTCATATTTCGGCTTTCATATACTTGAAAGTCAATTAGATGGAGACCAAAACATGTAGAGTGTCCTTTTCGAGCGGTCTTGATGATCCTTGGTGAGCTGCTAGTGGAAGCACTCACTAGCAAAAGAAGGGACATAAACGACTTTGAATTGTTCAAACATTAGTTCTTTATTAATTATAATCAGCAATTAAGACTATGGATTAATTTAGTTATCCTCTTGCAAGGAGTCCATTTATTGGTAACGACGCTGTTTACAATTTTGGTAACTGACTCCATAATCCTGTTACACTCCATTTCAAAGGAACCGCATATAAGTGAATCTGCTTGCTTTTTATATAACATGGCACAAAAATTCTAGGCTGTCATTTAACGAATCTCGCTGCCCCATTTTAAGCACGCTAAAGCATAAACCCGATTCGTTTAGCCCATTCTACGCGGTAGAAAGGAAATAGCTAACGGACAAAGAAACCTCAGGGCTTTGTGCCTAAAGCTTTTGGAGAGACTTGAGAGTATTGACTGCAATATACTTTGCGAGAAAACAATTTCTGTGCTTGTTTTCTTGCTAATTTGGATGACTCTACTGAGGTTCGGCGTGAAGTTTGCGAGTGTCCTCCTCCAGGCGTACACGAACTTTTCTACCGAGACTTGGTTGGTGTTGCTATTCCTCGGGGTGGCTAGCGGGATTTTTAAGCTCATATGTTGTTATTTTCCTCTTGTTTCTCTCTCAAGTCATAAAATATTTATAAAAAAAAAAAAGAAAAGGTAATAGCTATTCTAATTTGCATTTAAGCTCAAAAGTAAAAAAAAAAAAATCATCTTTTCTACGTTAAATAGAAAAAAAAAAAAAGAAGACATGTACGTCTACAGGCAGATACTGTCCCCCATTTGGAGAGATTTCCAGACTAAACAAAAACTACGCTTGAGCTTCAAAATGGGATTGTTGAACACAACTTCAGGGAGCAAAACTAATGATATGTAGATATGTGAGTGATTGTAAGTTACAATCTACAATTTTATTTGGTATTGTATGGTATAGGAAAACCGACCTGAACTGAATAAAAATAGTCCAATATGTCTCAAATATCGAGTGGGACGATGTTTGAAGCACCGAGCTTAAACGTCAAGTAGCTAAACAGAGTTTCGTTTTAGTTTTGATTAGATTGGCAGATTGAGCATGGCATAATAGCACCCCGAGTGTACACGAAATGTGACGTATATATCATGTCCTATCTGGGGTTGTGGCACGGCACGTACGAAAAATGCCAGTAAAGTTCATCATATGATGAATGTGTCCGAGGATGGATGTACTTGTTGTGAAAAAGCAGGCAGAAAAATTCAGTCGATGACAGAGAACCCGAGCCTGGCAGTTCCTACTTCTTGGAGATAACTGAAATATATATTCTAATTCTGATTGCAATAACTGGGATGTTTGATAACCTTTTTATGTTCAAAAAATATCGTAATCTTTCCTGCTCTGGTGGCTGACAAACACGATACATATCTGCCAAGAGTACATAAACACTTGCATGATGGCTTCCAATGTGGTAGATGCTATTCATTCTGGATGCTTACCCTAATCCCCCTTTGATTTTCTTCTGGGTAAACGAAAGGCAATATTCTGCTTTAACCATATGGCACTGGCTAGCCATTGAAGTGTACCAACTAACCTTACATGTGATGGACTACCAGAATGCAGAACAAGATTGTGAAAGTTAACCAAGCCGCACACGCACTTTCTAGATGGTATGGTGGCAGTCATATCACAAAAAGGTTGCAGGCACCTTCTTCGAACCACCTTTAAAGCAAAACCTGCCATTGCAATCACTTTGTTAAGTGCAGCTTGCAATGGGGCGAGAAAAAAGATCTAATAATATATACTAAAGAGAAATACCAGTTGTCATTATTTATTAAAATACATCAAAAACATAAGAGATATTAATCAATTATATTTCCTTGGTTAACATAAACAAATAAAACTAAAAATTAAAAAAATATATTTTACTATTTATTTTATATATTTTATATATCTGATAAACAAATGAAATTAAAAATTTTTTTAAAAATTATTTTATTATCCTTTTTATATATTTTATATTTATCATATGTCTTTTTAAATATTAAATAATAATAATTGATATTATATTAAAAATATTTAAAAAATAATTCATTATAGTTAAAAAATATTTATATTGTAATATATTATAAAATTTTAAAAAATTATTATTTTTAATTTTAAACTTATTTTTTTTATGATTTAACTATAATTGTAGGTATTAATCAACAAATAATGTGATTTGAAATAAATATGAAATAAATTCTTATAGAATTTTATTTTTAAAAAATTTATTAACAATTATAATTAGAAATTTATTTCTTCAAAAATATATATAATTTTTTCTTTTTGTCTCCTTGAATTTTTTTTTCTTTTAATTAATTGTGCATTTGTCTCTATGCATTTAATATAAATTATTTTAATTTTTATTACTGATTTTTGTTATTTCCTTTAATGGTGCCTTGGAAGCTTTCTAACTTTCACAACAAATTATTTAACAAACTTAATAATGTATATAATGAGAAATTTTCTCGTTAATCCTAAGGATCAAAATACCATTTAATAAAATTAATAACTGTCATCAATTTCATTTTCTCTTATTTACCCTTCACCTCATCCTCTTGTATAATATCTCCCTCCACACACATCAATTTCATTTTCTCTTATTTACCCTTCGCCTCATCCTCTTATGTACCAATGCACTCCAACATTAATCTCTTAATTCTCTTTTGAGTCTTCACTACAATTTTCTTATATTTAAATTTTTTTTATTTTTATTTTTTCAAAAAAAAAAAATACATCTCTATACATTTCCATAAATAAAAATAAATATGTAAAATTTTGTTTTTCAATTCATTGTATCTTTCACTAAAAATTATCTAATTATGGTTCTTATCTTCTTTTTTCAATTCACAATTTTGATTTAATGATTTCTTCCTTTTAGGATTGTAAAAACTATAGAAACCAAAAACAAAAAGAGATGAATATAAGAAATTTGAAAAACTAAAGGAAATGGGCTGATATTATTCTATTTATTTAAATTCAAAAAACATGTCAGAGAAAGAATACGGGTTAAAAGTTTCGAAGAAGTCAAATAACTTTTTGTTTCTCCATTGATCAATGTAATACAAATGAAAATTTTCTAATTTATTTCGCAATGATGCTCGCTTTTCTCTATAATTGAAAGGTTTTAACGGTGAAAGTGAGCCAGAAAGATGAATTGAAAACATTTATTAATTATTATTTGGCAACAGAATTGACCTCTTTGCGCTCTTTGTAACTGTATGTCTATTTGTTGTTTTATGCCACTACAGTAACAGAAGGGTACCGTTGTTAACAATTTTGACCATCTTTCAAGATGGATTGAGTATGCGTACATTCGGTGAATTTTTCCCTACCTTCCAAATTTGGCCAATATTGAATTTAGATGGTTCGATAATCTAAATGTTTCAATATATAATATTTAATTCAAAATTGCTTAAGAGTATATATTTAAAATTTCTTAAAAAACACATCAAATATAGACTATACCTTATATAAAAGTTTTTCTTTCAAAAACTATAAATCATGCTACTTGACAATATTTAGAGTCTCTTTCAATTTCTATCTATAACACACCATGTTATCGCTTCTTAAGTGATATTTTGTAACTCACGCAACATGCCATATCGAAATAGAGAGATCTTCCTAGAATGGCTGTCCAGCCTTGCTCTTAGCTCCGTCAGTTTAGTTTGGTTCAGTTGGCTAACCAAAACTTTATATTCCTTGAACACCCGTGAAGTCAGTAGCTGGTAATAATTTTATCAACTGTTCCCCGAGGGGAGCAATGAGCCGGAGTGCACAACAATCTAAGGGAAAAATGAAACCAGTGATTGAGACAAGGACAAGGCAACATGAAATAAGACAGGGTATATGCTTTGATAAATGCAAAAGTATATAACATTTGGCTTCAGAAATATGGAAATAACAAAAGTGATCATGCAGACCCCAACCCAACAACGCATTGCACGTACCCATGTAATAATTTGAAGACCCCATGGAATACCGAAGCAGTTTAATAATCAGAATACAACCTGACCTAGACTGACGATGATGTGTTCATGCAGACATGTAAAAACAGAAGAATCCGGGGAAATATGAAGGAATAGGGGTCTTATGGCATTTGGTGCCCAGGTGATCTTGAAGCGTCATCAAAGTTCAACTAACTTGCTGTGACTTCCGGTCATCCACCTCGATGGCCTAAAGGTACCTCAGATATTACTATGGTGACAATGTGACACCTGGACAGTCAGACAAGCCACAACCTTTACAAGGGCCAACAGCATGACCAGGTGCTGTCTAAACTATATGTATTCAGCAAATCATAGTCACCTCTGCCTTGCTCACCACTCCTTGCTCTCTGATCAATAATATCTTAGGCTTTCAGTGAATGCTTTCACCCATGTCTGCAAGGCAATCGCTACCCAGATCTCCAGGACAGGAAAAGAAATAACCCTACCCCATGGTGGTGTTATGCAATGGTTTTGACAACATGAAGTCTGATAACTTCTGTTATCTGAGAAATGGCGGATGACTTGACACCAATACCAACCCAGACACTGACTCAATAGACCCAAATGAATGCAGGGATGTATAATAGGAAAGAAGCATGCCAGGCACAATGATGTCAAACTGAAATGGCCCGACTGATAGCCAACTTGGCCCATTCTGCGCATTCCTTAATCATGTGGTCATCAGAAGACAAACATTCATTTAAAAACTCTTTGATAGAAAGAGACTGTTGAATTAAAGGACCAGCATTACTTCCCAGCGTATCTGCTAAATCACCAAGGACTCCAATAGCAGTCTTCATTACAACATCATCCCTGCATAACAACAGATCATGTTGGTCAATAACCATGTATTGTGGTAAAAGAAGTAAGAACATATTTCTGTAGAACTCACATGTCTTTCTCCATGTACAGGCTATCCAAGAACTGAATGATGTGTGGACCATAAGGAATCAGGAGCTGGGCTTTAGGAAAGTTCTTGAACCCTTGAAGAATGCCAGAATATGCCTCCAAAATTCCATTCCTAAGAGAATTTGCATATTCGATCATTTCATCATCAGCACCTGCAGTGCGGGCAGACAACTCAGCAGCACCTTGGAGCATAGGCATAGCATAAATCAAATACTTCTCGAAATTCTCTCCTATTGCCAGTGCAATGTCACCAAAGCACGAGAAGATGGGAGGTTTGACAGATCGATGCAGCTGGTTGCTTGATAAATCCTTGAGAAGTTGGGTCATAATCCCATCACAATATGGCAAAATTTTATCTTCCAATGCCCGGCAAATATCTCCCACAACACCAACTGTAACAGCACACACCTGGTACTCCTCAAAATTCTGAAGACCCATTTCCAGATACTTATAGAACTCTGGCATGTATTTTGCAAAGTCTGGACCAGTTGCATAGGCAAGGGCTCCAATGGCCAGCATGGCCTCCTCATGCACAGTTGCACTTCTACAAGCAAAAACTCTCAAGAAGAGTCCCATTATCTGGTCTGCATACTGCATGAAAACATGTTTAGTGGGTTCTGATGAACCTAACTTCTGAATGATTACTTGCAAACACCCACATAGGAGGCCTTGCAGCTCAACCTGCTTTTCTCCCTCATCGGTTGAAAGCTTCTGCCCTTCAAGAGTCTTGTGAAGCTCCATCATAATAACAGGAATTAGTTGAAACACCATGGGTGCTGTTTCATCAGTTGAACACCTCACTACTTCATTTAATGTTTCATACGCAGCACTCCTTAACCTTGACTCCCCTGCATCTTCTCTGTGAGTAACAGTAAGAAGGGCCTGAACAATTTCCTGGAAATAGGAAGTTAATGGAGACGATGAACCTGCATTTTCATAACCTTGGGCCAGAAAATAAAGGGCACCACATGCCTTCTCAGCTACATTTGGAGCATCCTTCATGCTCTGAAGCAGAACTGTTATAATCTGTTGGCAATTTGCCTGAGTAATGATTGGTGTATCCAAAGCTGAGCCATGAAGGAATTCAAAGATTCTTCCTAGGGTCCAAGCAGTAGTGTCCTTCACATGACTGTTTGGGTCCTTTGTCAAAGCAGTGAGCATGAAATTCAAAGCAACATTGACAATAGATGTCAGCTTCTCCGGGGAAGGACCCTCTAGGATTGAGCCAAAAGCATAGGTAGCTGCCTCCCTCTGTCTCCAATCTGGTTTTGTTATGTTCTCTTCAATAAATGGCATAACAAGCGGGACTATGTCATCCCCCACAGTACGAGCAACCAAACCAAGACATGTACCCCCAGCCATTGCAATGTTCCAAGCTCCTTCATCTTGATCCTGATCCTCCTCTTGCCTCAGGAGTGTCTCCAACACCATTGGGACAAGAGCTGGAAGTGCTTGCTTGATGAAATAAAAGCAAGGAATATCAGAGTCCCCAGTCAAATCGCCATCATATTCTTCCAAGATATCTATTTCCTCATCACACACTGAACTCCAAAATTCAATTGCTTGAAGAACCACAGGCTCTTCATCTTCCCTCACAGCCTTTGCAGTGATGCTGAAGATGTCCTGGATATAAGGAGCTAATTTTTCATAGTACATTGATGAAATGGAGACCAGACACTCAAAAGCTGCTTGCCGAATTTTCACTTCTGGGGATAAGGTTGCCTCACAGACAACTCTCATTATATAGTCCCGTTCCGTATCAATGTTAAAATTTTCTTGGGCAAATCCCAAAGCATTGTATAGTGCTCTGGTGGCAGCAAGTCTAACATCACTATTTCCTTCAGATGCATTCATACCCTGAACTACTGCAGTCAGTGCTTTATTCACTTGATCTTGATCAACAACATCAGGTGAAACTTCCTCGCATAAATATCCAAGAGTGTCCAAGGTGGCTTGCTTTACATGTGCAGGTAGCTGGTGAATGTTTGATAAAAGTGATCCTATCAGCTCAGGCCACTGTTTCTGTGGTAACTCAATGCCTGCAATCTTAGCAATAACCTGAGATGCAGTAGACCGAGCATCAGGCACAGGAGAAGACAGTGTCTTTAATAAGCACGACTTAATTTGGCTCTTGACATTGTTATCTAATGACAACCATCTCTGCACGAGCTCAAGCTTTCTATGCTGTTCCTTGGCATCAAGAGAATTTTTGAGTATTAGACCTCCCAATTTCCGGCTATCTATAGGCTTCTCATCATTTGCCAACTCCCCAGAGAGTGATAGCAAGAAGCTGGGAAGGTTTTGCTCCTGAAACTGTTTTAAGCTTTCTTCAGCATGCTTGCGCACATTTCCATCTATTGATTGTGCATTCAAAAGCACCTGGGTCACTTCCATTGCCATATTTATAAATCTGAAATACCGAGGTATGAAGTTGTTAGAATAAACAAAGAATCACAATGTCACTCTCTGGGCATGAATAACATAACAATTCATTACAATAACAGATTCAATAACCAAATAGAACACCAGCCCCCCCCCCCCCCCCCCCCCCCCCCCCCCCCGGCCCCCCCAAAAAAACACAAAAAAAAAAAAAAGGAAAAGAGGGGGTAATAAAAAGACACACATTGCCAAAACATAGAGGGCAGGATCGCGGGGAAAACTATGTATGAAAATTTTCAACTATTTCAACAAAACCTAAAAACATTATCACACAGTAAAATTTTGTTCAGTGAGTTTTATGGAATGATGTATTTCTTAGCAATGATTTCTCCAAGCGAGAATAAAACAGAAGCAAATAAAAATGTACATTGCAGCATCTGTATGCATCTTATAATCTCTAAAACCAAAACAGACCATTTAAGCTTTCCAAAACATGTTTCATTGAGGTTAATATATATATATATATATACATACAAACAAATGAGAGTCACGTGTTGCACTGCCTTCAATACATTTTCAATTGCCGAAAGAACATCCAAAAATCACTGGAATTACCGCGAAAGACAGTAACTTCACTGTAGTAATACTCAGATCAGCTTTAAGATTACATGAATCCCTAAAAATATTCGAACTAAATACTCCATCAATAAAACCGGAAAAAAGTAGAATCTACTAAACACCAATAAGAGCAAAAGCAAGTGTAGACGATCACATTAACCGCTATTAACAACAATTTCTGCCCCCCGATTTACCGTTATAAACAGACGCTTCCATAGACAATCAAGCACCGGAACACAATCCCCATCAAAATTGAGTTGAACCAGTCAAAGCAGACTTAAAATTTATGAAATGAAACCAATAAAATAAAAAAAAAAAACACTTAGTACAACACAAATATACAGATCATTGTGGAAAATTAAATTTAAAAAAAAAAAAACAAAGTGTAAATAGAAATGGAGATCGAAGTATCCAATATTGACTACCCTAATTTGAAAGAAAAACGCGAAGCTAAAAGTACCTGAGAGGGTGGGCAAAACGGCGACGGATCGGGCTAGAGTGAAACTAACGGCGCAGCCTTTAAACCTAGCAGGAGCAGGTGATGCACATAGCGGAGATGGGACTTTCAAGAGCTTAGGAAATGAAAAGAAGACGACGCGGTTGCCAAGACTGGACTTTATAATTTGACATTTTTTTTTTATTATTATTATTATTAATTTAAACACGGCCGTACCCTAAACAGTGTGTTTGGATTTAAAAATACAGTCGGAAAGACAATCATGAAAAAAGAAAAAATTGAAAAAAATATATAGAAAAAATATATATTTTAATGATTATTTGAATAAATTAAAAATAAATTAAAATAAATAAATAAAATACTTTTAATCTGTAAATAAGAAACAATTTTGGATGGAGCAACCAAAATTGTTAATCCTTACTTAAATTATAAAAAAATAAAATAAAATAAATTTTAAATAAAAAAATTTAAATGTAATTCTATTTTACTTGTTTTATATTTTTAAAAAAATATATTATATAATAATCACAATTATAAATTTTTAATTTCAAATTTTCTATAATTTTTTTTTAAATCTTTATGTATGAAAGTCATTTAAAACAAATAATCAGCTTAAGTTTACAAAAAAGCAAATGATAATAAAGATGTATGTTCGTTACACCTTAAATCTTAACATTTGAGAATTAAGGATCTTGGAGTACATATTTAAGATTAAAGACACCCTTTCAAGAAATCACTTATACATTAAGAGACATGTAATTAGATTAATGAGCTTTGATTAATAATAATATTATAAAAAATTATTATTATTATTATAAAAAAATTAATGTTAGTCCCTTAAATTTTTTTAACAAAGAATTACAAGTATTCAGTAATATTTTATACTAATACTTAACAAAAAAAATTAACGTAAGTTTAATATGTCAAGAAAGTAAGATAAATGTAGAGTTAATAAACATGATAACAAGTTAATGAAGGTTAGGTATTGACATCAATTGGGCAAAGAATTAAAAGTTAGAACATTGGTGTTACATAAAAATAATGTTATTTAGGGACTAATGCATGTCTTATGTGGAATTTAATCAAAGTCAGTGTATAGACAAAAGTTCGAGCTAACATTATAATGGCCCATTGGAAATTGGTTAACAAGTACTTTAAAAATTGATTATAATTTCAACTAAACGTTGGTGCGTAGATTGATGTTATAGAGTTACGTTGCGTGTATGTCAATTGTTGAATGGGTTTGACATAAAATATCCACATGACACTGAGGCCCAAATCAATGACATGTTAACAGTATATGTGCAAAAGTTATGGATACAGCAAGGCAGTAGGTTGAATAAGACATAGGCTTAAAGTGTTGATTAAATCAAAAGGTTACATCAAATACCACAAAAATAAAAATAAAGTGTGCTCTTCTTATAAATATGAGTATGTCACCAATAGGCAACATAAATAGTCAACCTGAAGTGGTGTTTAAGGTATTAGTATCATGAACTTTTTAAGAATTGGAGAATATAAGTTGTCAGAAGCATGTGTGTTAATTAGGTATTGTTGAAGTAACAAGCTCTCTTCTGAAATAATAAGATGTGAAAGACTTCATAGTTAAAAACATTGAAACACTTATTAGAAATTTGAAATGAGCAAATTATGTCATCCAAATAGGAAAAATTAGGTTAAAGAGTGTTATATAAGGTATGTTATCAATAAACACAAAAATGAGAAAAATGAGGATACTTTTTCAGACTACTAAATCATATAATCAAATAACCACTAAGATATGATTAATTTAATAATCAAGTTATACAAATTTTTAAATAATTAATAATATCAATTATCAATTTTATAAATATATATATACAGTCAAGACTTTAAATGAAAGAAAAAAAAGTAAAAAACACTTATAAGAAATGTCTTGTCATTGTATTTTTTTATATTTTGTAAAAATATAATAAATTTTTTTTTTAAAAAATTATATGTTTTAGTATACTTTATAATTGTACAATTATAAATACTTATATGAAAGTGCATTACTTATGTGTATTTTTATATTAATTTGGTTAAGACAAAAAAATATCTTGAAATTAACATAAGGACAACTAACATTATATAAAAGTTTTACATATACTTATGAAGATTCTAAAATAACTAAAAAGTTAATTAGTGCTCCAATAACTTCCTTCGTCCTCTTTTTTTCTCCAAAACAATTTAAACTAAAATTTACTATCTAATAAATAAATATTATTTAAATTTAAATTTATTTATTTAATAAATAATTTAATATTTTATTATCAATAATTTTTAGTTTTATTTTTATTAAAAAAAAGCACATATATATATGTGTGTGTATACCAATATTTATAAATATCATTATTACTTACTTATTATATCATTGAATATATATTTTTACATCACTCTTATTAGTTTTTATCAAAAAAATAAAGTTCTAACTTCATATCACATTTTCCTTTGATAACTCTTTGACATATATTAACATATATAATTAGAAATTTTTTCTTTACATTATTTTAATTTTCATTACTCAATATAATAGTGCAAAAGTTTTTATTGTATTAAATTTCCTCGTATAATGTATGTTACAAACATTTAGTTACATAGGTTGCTAATTATAATATTTATCTATTATTAAATTAATATTATTTACATATCAATAAAAAATAAAGAAATATTATATAGGTATACTTTTTTTTTTACATGTAATGACATGAGTGATATGTTAATATTAATTCAATGATTATATTTATGAATTTAATAAATGTGTAACTAAGGTCGCAGAAACATTGCAATGACAATAAATTTAAATATTTATAGTGTATTATAAATGCACTAGTAATTAAGAACTTAAAATCTTTATTTTTAAAATTTTTTATTTTAATTTTTATAAAGAAATACAAAATTTATGAAAAATTAAAAAAAAAACTTATAATTCAATAGATCTCCTAATATACCAACAAAAAATTCAAATGCTTACTAATAATATAATTAAGAACGGTGTATGTATGTATGTATTTTTGTATATAAAACAAATTCTGATGGATTATGTTTTGCGGGTCTCTTTTCCTAGACCCGTAGCGTCATAGACCGGGTCTTGGCCCTCTTTTGTATATAATAAAAAAAGAATAAAAGAATAATGTATATATATATACAGATAAAAAAGAAAGAGTTATTTATTATATAATTTACAGCCTAATTAACTTTCTAATAAATTAAAAGAAATGATATATGTGAGTGTTTAAGTACATAAAATATATATGCATGTGCAAGCTTTTTAAGGAAAAATATTGAAATTGCTGAATTAAACAATCTGTTAAATAAATGCATCTAATTGAAAATAATCAACATTTATCGAATAGTGGTACCCTTGGTGAACAATGTGTCTAATAATAGACTTATTATCGAATATATAAAATGTTAAGGTAAAGAATATACCAAGGTCGTTTTGATCTGTGAATTTAAAGATATGAGCCCGATCATTGATGACATTTCAGCATTTCTATAAACCTTTGATTAATATGATTGCCCTGCGTATTTGGGCTCACTTCTGCACCACGAAGTACAAACCATGCCATTGTCTTTCCATCGGCACCGTGCCAGTTGGTTGTTAATGATCGTTATAGTGGCTAGAACACTACAGCCTAGTCTAATTCTACAATTATACGATTCAAATTACCAAATCTGGCATTACAACAAACCTTACAAACACGCATTGCATCTATGAAATCATAAGGCCTTCCAAATGGCAGTCAGGTCCCTTAGAGGATACCATGTTTCAAGATTTCTAGAATGAACACGAGGAATTGAAAGAACAAATCGATTGATTTAACGAGTCAAGCAATTCACCAATATCCTGCTTCGACGCCTCATTCATGGTGACCAAAAGCAAGCCACACGCATGCCTTTTAACCCACTAGTTTGACTCACATTTTCTTGCGCCATCTACGGGGTGAAATGCGAGAAGAAAATTTTGGGGACCAACTGGCCCAACTTAACATGAAAAAGAACGTCTATACATGGCCATATACACCTGCGAGGGATTTGTCCAGAAGGACTAGCTACAACCCACGAAATAGACATTCAGCCTGTATGTGTTGCCGAATGTTGCAAGAAAGGCCAGTTCAACTCACAAAGATCATAAGGTGACTTGCCATCGTTGTCTTTCACATCCATTTCTGCGTTTTGCTTCACAAGAAACTCAGCAATGTCTTTCCTCTCACACAGAACAGCATAATGCAGTGGTGTTTGACCTTCATGGTCCTTCCAAAGGCGTAGGAGGAACAAAAAAGAAATATTAGAGATAACAGCAGAAGATAGCAACGCCGAGATATAAACCATTGCTGGATTCTCCAACAGCACAACACAGGTAAAGTAAGAATTACACAGCTTTGCAAGGGTCAACTTGTCCAACTAAAATATGGGCAAAGGATATTCAATCCAGTTTGAATAATATAGAGACAAAAGGAATAGGATAATAGAGTTGAAAATCACTCACAAAAATTTCATTCAGTAATTATGTGGATTACCTTTGCATTTATATCAGAATTCCTTCCAACAAGAACTTCCACAATCTTAAGGTGGCCACGGTCAACAGCCCAATGCAAAGGAGTCCGACCTTCACTATCTGCGAGTATACAAAAAAAATATCTTCAAAAGAAAAAAGTAGCATCAAGATTTCCTATTACTCACCCTTATGATGAATTATAGAAGCATATCAACAACAAAAATACAGTAAATAAAAGTTTTCAATTATACATAGTTGCAAACTTATTTCGATGCTCTAAGCAAGTCATTGTACACAAATCTTGTCACAAAAGCCTGACAGAATCTCAAGCTGTCAAGGTATCTGCTTGACAGCTTCTCCAGCATGTGGTGACTAAAAGGTATTCAAGCACACAAAAGAAATAAACTGCTACTCAATAACTTGGAGTTATAAATGCCACATCATATGTTTCATTATAGTTTTAGGAGGGAATATTACTAAAAGTTCATTCCTTTCCATGCTTCATACACTACATCACATTAGACCATTTCAACCTTCCAAAGATTTCTCATCATAATTTACACAATTCCACTCAAACAAGCTCAACATGGATCTGTTAAACTGCAACATGCAGACTGATGTATGGTGAGGTTACTTAAGCAGCTCGGTTTGTTTCATATCCCAAGTAATTATGTTGACGACTTCAGCAGTTGCATCAACAACTCGCTATAGGAAACAACATCAGTGTAAAGGGCATCAACAGATAGAAAAACAAACATGAAGTGAAAGACCTTTTAAGTTCACAGAAACACCATTATCAATACATTTGAGCAAATTATCCATTTCTCCTTCTCTGGCAAAAGCATGAATGACATCCATTCTCCTGTGAAGAAGGGCAAGAAAGAGCAGGCTTTTAGCTTGTAAGAAAAAGTTGTGGTTCCTTGTGACAACAATTTGACATCACAAAAAATAATCAAATAAGTACACATATGATAGGCCTACACCAAACCCTAACAGGACATATCCAACCCCAAAGTGAAGAATTTACCATACTCAAATGTGACAATAACATGTTACAATATAGTCAACACACCACCATTAAAAGACATTGCTCAGCTTCCAACAGATGTTCGGCCAAGATTTCTAGTCAGATAAGAACTTCAGCCTCAATTCCCAGACAGCCAAAATCCATTAGCCTTTCCATAGCAGCAAGCCATTCAACATCAAAGATTCTGGCTCTAACATGCTCAGCATCCACATAAACCAATGGATAGATATAAGATGTGGTTTTTTTTTTTTTATCGCTAGCTTTCTGACACAATGATAAAGTACAAGTTAGGTGCCAGAGTCACACATTTTGCACTTGCCCACAGAGAGGATAGCAAGCATATTCCAATGATAAAGTCAAATCAATTGACACATTCACTCTTAACAAGCACTTAAATATGTCTACTGGACTGCTCTCAAACAAGGCTATTTAGGATTATCCAATAAACAGTTGAACTATATTCAGTTCAATGTATGTAGCTCCATGTGTATAGATAAAAGAGCCTTACAACTCATTTCCAGCTTCTTCCTCATAGATGAAAGTGCTGAAGATGGGTCCCACAGGTGCTTTGGCAACAGGACTTTGTGCTTCGCCATCTCCACCTTTGCTCTTCTAGGCATCCATATATTTAATGAAATAGAAAAAACAAAAGGAGCCAATAAAATTGATGTAAATACTAATTTATTGGCATACAAGACAAACAGCAAGATCTTGAAACCAGAAGATAAAAATCTGACCACAGCTGAACCAGAAGCCCAAGATGGATACAGCTCTGTAACAATGTCAATATACTTCTGCATAGCATCTTCTGGAGGCATGGCACCCAGTTTCTGCCAGGCTTGCCTGATACACATCACAAGCAATAATTGTCATCACAATCATCAATAATCCATCAGAGATTTAATCTAGATACAAAGGCAGATGCATTCCAACTTGGTCCCTTTCTTTGTCAAGGAAATAGTTGATACAGAAGCTAACTTTCTTGCTTGATAAAGACCATGCATAATGCATGCACCTGCCCATGCATTCAAATGTACAAACATATTTCATAAATAGTGGGAATAAAGAAGAAAAAATGCATAGAAAAATACCTGCATGCATGTCCAATAGCAGTAAAGTGTAATCTTGTATCCAAGGAAAATTTATATGTTAACAACATATTGAAGAATTCTGCCAGAACAGGGCTTCTATATGTCCAACTATTGATAGGAAGATCTCTAGTTTCCCACTGCTTGAATGTAAATGTGCCAAAAAATAATTGCAATTATAGCAGCTCCATGTATGTAATTTCTTCTCAAGAATGCATGTGGGCAAACAACTACGAGGAAAAATAAAAATGAAGGGATAAGACTGAATCAATCCCAGCAAATAAAGAACTAAAATGACAGAACCTCATCAATGTAAGTTCTATGGTGATGATAGTCCTTACTCCTTTCTCGTCAACAGACTAGAGGATGAGAAATCAATAATAGGACATGAAAAGCAAGCTTACACATCTTCACTAAATATTAAATATCTCCATTCAAATTCACCCACCCAGCCCCAATCAATCTATGAAGCACGCATAGAAAAGAATAAAAATAAAAATAAAAATGAAAAGCATAATCATATCTACTTGGCTATGCACTACATAATAAAACATAACGTGATCCAGATATGCCGCATTAAGATGTAAACTAATGATACAAAAGAACCAGCTTCTCTAATATATTTCTAGTTACGATATCCATTAAGAACCTTTCATAAAGACTTAAAATAATACCAAAACTGAAGTTTCCGGTTCCGCAATTATATCTAGTCACTTACATTTGGCATGGTAATTCATGCCTAAAATGAAATTCCGATTCCACATCGATACGTAAAGGAAAAAAACAGCAAAGGAAAATTAATGAAATACCACTTGGCACGGGCGGTCATTTTGAGGGCGGAAGGAGGAGGAGCGCTGCAAGGCCCTTCAGTGGCGATCTTGTACAAGCCATAAAGTTGTAACTGCACCTCGCTCGACACCTTCCGCGAAAGGCGATCGGAAGCAGCAGCGGCAACGAACGCCGTGGCGGCACTGAACATCTCGTCGAGTTCGGTGCTCTCAACGCCCTCCCAATCCTCGTCCTCGACGTCGCTGCAGGGCACGCTCTCGTTCCTGACGCTGCCGTGCTCGGCGACGACGGAATCGGTGTCGTGCAAACCGCCGAGGTCTCCGGAGCTGAGATCACGTGGGCGGGAGACATTGGCGGGGCGGGGCGGGTTGCTATTGGGGCGGTCGGAGTCGCGGGAAGTGGAGAGATTGTCGTCCTTGAAGGAAACGACGACGGAAATGAGCTTGGCGAGAAGGTAGGAGAAGAGGAGGCCTACGAAGATGGATTCGAGCAACTGGTACCACTCAGCCATGTCGGTGTTTGGTCCTTGCCCCAAATTGTAGACATTTCAAATATTATTTCTTAACCGGACCTTTATATATATTTATTTATTTTTATTTTTATATTTATTTATTTATTTATTTAGTAAATCACAACCTCGCTAAAAATGCAAATCACATTAGTTTTTCTAATATATAATTCAAGAGACCTTGTCAAACATCTCTTCAACCTAATTATTATTATTTATGTAATTTTATTAATTTAGTGTTACTAATTTCTTCCTTTATTAATTTTTCATAAATTGTATTCATCATCTAAAATTTATTTCATGAAAGAGATTCTCATGCATTGTATGTTATTTTAATAGCTCGTATCTTATACATATATATGGTTTAAAAAAAAAAAAGACTAAATACTATATTTTAACTCATTAATGTAATATTATTACAAAATTTTTGATCCCAATGTTAAAAAAAATGAAAACTAAATATTTAATTTTAATCTCGTTAGTTTTACTTCATTGTCGTCTATTTTAAACTTCCATTTGTTTGATATCACCAATTTGTTATTCTAGTAATTACACTAATTTTGTACTAGGCATTGAAATTTTTCTATAAAGAGTTTGAATTTATTATGTGTTTGATAGATTTGTGTCTAGAAATATAAATAAATAGAAAGGAGTTAAAATGTTCAATTCAGTAAGATATATATTTTTTTATTTTTTTTATTTTGGTGTGTACTAATTAGTCATCCAAATATAAGAGTAAACATAAAAGTATTTTGACTAAATCTTTGGTAACGTTACAAAATTAATATTTCTAAAATACCAATAGTAGTAGCGATTCAGCATACTGTGTTCCCGACGAAAAACACTGCAGAGCAAATGCATGGTTTCTTAGGAAAATGGAGTCAACGAGTGAGGCCAAAAATTCCCAAATGCCCCGGACACATTCCGAATTATTCTAACAACAAGTTCGAGGGCTTAACAGAAGCCCAAAACAGTCCCAGAAACGAAGCTCGAAACGAAAGCCCAAAACTTAAGCACAAAACAAAACCCAGAGCCTCTCAATAAATTCAACCAACTCATATTTTTGACTTTTTTTTACAAATATATAAATAATAATAATAATAATAAGAGAAAAAGAAAAAGAAAAAGAAAGAAATTACGAGTGAGGATGGTTAATTAGGTGTTTGTAAAGTAATACAACATCTACAAGTAAATATACAACCAATAAAATTTCGGTGCATCTAAACAAAAGGCCTTGGCTCATTGGTACCATCTCGTGGGTCGGGTCGGGTCACGAAGGCTCCAATCCTCCCTCCCTCCTGCTAGCTCGCGTGGATGCTCGTCATTGCGGAAAGGTTGGGTGGACGGACAGGTGACGTGACGAGCATGGCCTCCGCGAGAGCTCAGGCTCCATTTTTATTTTTATTTTTATTTTTTTAAAAAAATTTAAGACGTGGAATAATACAACATGAATGCGTAAAAGTAACAATAAAATGTACAAACAATTATTAAAATAAAAATTTTTAAGTACACGTTATGTGTCGTTTGTTGGACATTATTAAAGGTACAAAACTCGCATGGGCGCCGTACCAGTACATCGCCTGTTGGGGGAGGGGGGCCATCCGTGGGGCTCCGTCCAGAGTAACTGCGCGCGCTTCACGGCATCCGCTTATGTGATTTTTTTTTTTTTGAACTTTCTCTCGACAATCCAGCCAGCCTCTGCGTCTCTAAGTTTCTTTCGGTCTTATTGCACAGCAGAGACGGTACATGGGGGGCAGTCCATGCAGGATGAAGTAGGAATTGGATTTTCCATTGAAACCCAAACACAACGAGGATTACATCCTTCTGTCCGATGCAGGACATCTAACTTTCTAGCCTGCAATGGACAGCCGGAAGATTGAGCAACTATGAGCCATGTGGGCCAAAATTTTAGAGAATTGAATTTGGAAACTTATATATAGACCTATTATCCAAAAATATATATGTATATATATAGATAAACTAGCTTCTCTGTTGACCTTGTGTCAATAGAAGAGAGGTTTAATTCTTGTTTTTTTTTTTCTTTTTTTATATGTATAAATTATATGATACCCTTTTAGACATTTTCTTTTTCAAAAAAAAAAAAAAAAAAAAAAAACTTAAAGATATACCAATCTGCAGCCTTTAGTTTCCTTCTTCCAATGCATGGTGAATCCCAAAAATAATGTGATATAATCAAAACATCAATGGTGAAAATCTTTCCTGCGTTAACTTGCAGAACCCTAAGGACCGCAATTATTGGAAGATATGTGTGTGTATATATATATATATAAAGTGCTATAAGACGTGTAATCACTTTCACAAAGGACAAATAGCTCACTCAGTATATGATAGCCACTGATCTTGTTATTGCACTGGCATATGAAGCGTAAAAAATGCAAAACCTCTTCCTTACAGGTAGGGGAAGGAAGAAAACTGGAATCGTGCCATTTATTTGCCTAGAAAATGAGAAGTATGTATGTATGAGAACTCATCTGACAAGCACTGGCCTGGGCCGGTGCAGAATCCTATTGCTTAGCTGATGAGAAAGGAGCAAAAGCTTTCCTCTTTCATAACATTGCTTACTCAAATGAGCATCTCAGGAACAGCAGCGCCAGCAATCTCACAACACAAGGAGGAAAAGGAAAACATACGCCGAAGTGCCTCTTTTGTTGTGTGTACATGTACGGGATGCTAACTGTGTTTTGGAATACTC
The DNA here is from genome assembly GCA_019804595.1 of Bruguiera parviflora. Taxonomy (NCBI): domain Eukaryota; kingdom Viridiplantae; phylum Streptophyta; class Magnoliopsida; order Malpighiales; family Rhizophoraceae; genus Bruguiera; species Bruguiera parviflora. Next base: position 9,784,794 of record CM034048.1, on the reverse strand, counting down.
ATTTGAGCAAGAAACATTACAAAGAGGTCTACCCCAATTTCCCTGTCTTCCATCATCATCTTTTGAAGCAACTTGCAACATATATGACTGGCTAGAATGTAGGCCTCTTGTTATAAATGGATTGCCGAGTAAAACATTTAGAAGCTACCTTTTACCCTCATTTAATTTTTGCTAGTTTCCAAAACTTTTAAGAAATGGAAAGAAAAAAGAATCTGTCAAAGTACACTTAAAGCCCCGCCCTATTTGGGTTTGAACTTTAAAGATCAAGCTTCTCCGCTGCTCAAATTTAGATGTCCTCCTTTGACAAGGGTAATATGGGTATGATATCAGAATAGACAGTACTGGTGGTCTGTAAGCGCTGTTGCAAAAGTAAGTAGTTGCTGGAACCATCTTCGGTGGCTTGGGACTTGACAGTCAGTTGAAAGGCACAAGACAAAAAAGATGGAATTTTAGGTGGTCGTGGAATGGCAGCTCATGGGTATGGTTGAAGTCCAACAACCGGCAAGAAAAACACCTATCAAACGTTGAAATGTAGAATTTTCTAGACAAAATCAGTTTGGAAGCTGCCATTCCAAGCTCTATCTCACAAAAAGAAAAAAAAATTATTGGTTTGATAACGTGTTATATCTATAATTAGTGTAAGTAGGATATTTTTTGTTTGCTAGGAAAATAATGAAATTAAAATTGCACGACACTTGCATAAATATTGCATGCGTTAAGGGGGATTGAGGCAAGAAAACAAAATGAAAGATGCTCTTAATTATTATCGTTTTTGTTCTCTATTTTCTATTGTATTTTATCTAAATAGGGTATGATGGGCCAAAAAGGTCCTATTTCCAATGTGGTGTGAGCTTTTAAACGGTGGGTTTTGATATGCTTTCCATAATTGAGTAATTTGTCTTCTTGCGATTGAGTGATGGGATGTTTGAATTTTTATATTACGTGCCAAGAGATGGGTAATTTGTCTTCTTATGATTGGGTGATGGGGTGTTTGAATTTTTATATTATGCGCAAAGTCATGATTAAAATAATATGTTCTTATTTTGGAATATTATCTTCGATATATATATATATATATATATATATATATATTAACATTTGTATTTTTTAAATTTGAATTAGTTAACTTTTGGTTAAAAAATTTTTAGTATTCTATCGATTTTATTTTTAGAAAAAAATGTTGAATAAGATATTGAGAGATTTTAAGAAAAAATTAAAAAAAATTTAAGTTAGAAGAAATTTGGCATGGGCCCATTAGACCTAATTGATCTGATCGAGTGAAGAAAAAAGCATAAAAGATATAAAAAATTTAAACCAATCGACCAGACTAATATGAATTGTAGAAAAAATTTTAAAAACTTTAAATTGGCATACTAGTCAGTAAACCGATAAGTAGAAAGAAAAAAGGGTTTGTAACATGTTTTCTTCATGGAAAGAGATTTTAATTACAAAGGCTGGTTTAACCTTATAAATCTATAAAAAAAAATGTTTGTACTCTTTGTTAGATACTCTTAAACAAGGAGACAAAAAAAAAAGAAAAAAGAAAGAAAGAAAGAAAACAGGCCCTTGATCATCCAAACCCAATTCACCTCCTTTTTACTTACTATCAAAACAACAATCAGTGACCCTAAAAACTCAATTTCAAAAAGATTGAGCAGCATACACCCACAGGATTTATTTATAAATCTCCTGGATTAATCGGTTGTTAGTTTTTAAGGTTATTCTCTCGCAGGTTAAAGTTTTGCAATATTATCAATAAAAAAAATTATGGAGATTATATATCAATATTTGCTAATCTTTGAGGTACACTTGATATAGGTCATTCGTCTCAAAATCTGTCATCACAATTCATCGATCACAATAAATCTTTATGTCAAATCAACAAAATCGATTGCTACAAATTTATAAAATAAAAAAAAAAAACGCAAAATGGGGAATAACACTTACATCTACAATGTTGTTTTACATGGATTGGTTCAACGCGCCCATAATGGATGGTCCGGCCTGATCTATCTTCGGTAGTTGAAGGAGTCCATGACTCCTTATCACCCAAAAAACCACTCAATCACTAGTGAAAAGCTCAAGGTTATGACCACTTGACCCACTACAACATTCTCCTAGCTAGAAGTTTTGGGCTCGTAGAAAACAGGCACAGCTCGATCATGTTGTGTCACCTTAATTGGCAAAGTGTTCATAAAATTAGTGATCAGCTTGTTTTGTATAATTTAGAGGTCTCTTTTATTTTTTTAATATTAATATCAGAATTTATAAAATTAATTCTAACACGAGAAGTTTTTTTTTTATACGTTTAATTTTCATGATATTTTAGAATTATTTATTTAGAAATTCATTTATCCCATATAAGTTATCATAAGATTTTATCATATGTTTTTAAAATTAAAAAATTTTGAAAATAACTTAATATAATATTAATAAAAACTAATGTAATTTCAATCATATTTCAAAGTAAAAAATAATTTGTTTGATTTGAATCTTAAATAAATGAGTTATCAATAAGTATTTTATAAAATCCAATTTAGAATTCTTAAAATTCAACAAAATTTCTTTAATATTTTTAAAAGAATGCCAAATAAAAAATAATAAAAATTTTATGAGACACATTAAATATATTAAATTTTTAATTAATTATGTATAAGTATCAATGTCTAATATTGGTAAAAAAAATAAAAATTAATATCTTTTATAAATTATTTGTCGAAGTCACTTCTTCTTCTTCTTTTTTTCTCTTTTTTTCAATTTTTTTTCTTAACCTTTTTTTTTTCTTTGCGAGTTTTGAAAATATGGTCGTTTATAGGCCTAATGTTCATATTTATGAATTAAAAAGTTTGAATGATCAATTCTGCAATTTGCTGTTAGAACCAAAAGATCTTTAAATCATTCAATTGAACAAATTAAAACATTTACAATCAAATTATGAATATTTAGAATCTAAAATTATTACTAAGTTTCTCTCATCTCTTATTCCATAATAAAAAATAATGGATGAAGTCAATGAAATAAGAGATAAAATTCCTGAAATTTAATTATATCTAAAACTTAATCAATTTGTCCAAAGGTGCAAACTTATTAAAAATAACTAAATTCTTAAATTTAAGTACAAGACAAAAAAATTCATATAAATGTGTAAGGCTCACTTAAAAGTAAAAAGTTATACATAATAAAACGATATATATTGGAAAAAAAATTCATATAACTTGTAAAATTGATTTTAATTAGTTTAATTCTAATTTTAATTATAATAATTAATATGAATTTAGAATTATACTAAATAAATATTAAATTCACTTTTTTAATAAAAAACTAAAAAATATATACATAAAATAATTGATGAATTTTATTATCTAATATAAATGTCTAACTGCTTCAAATTGATGTAAATTCTACATAGTATAAAACCCTAAATATAACCAATAGCGCATAAAACGAAGAAGAGTTTGTTTGTGCCAAACAAAGAAAAAGCACTTGTTAGGTGTATCAATTTCATGTTGATCTCATATATATGTAAGGATAATTATTGAAACGTAGTAACTGTTCAGAAAAAATCGATGATATATTGTAGAATGGAGGTGGAAGAGATTGAACACTCTTATACTTTGAAGCACTCAAAAAATGAAAGTTGGAGGAAATGGAAGTTGTTCTTTGATTTAAAGATGCATTTTTTCGTAGATTGTGGGCGTTGGGATTGGGATCGGACATCATTCTCGCAGCAAGCTACGTAGGAGTGATATTAGTCGGTTTTCTGAGTTTTTTTTTTTTTTCTTCCCCCACTCTTTTTTTGTTTTTGTTTTGTTTTTTTTTTTTTTTTTGTGTCCCTTTGCACGCCTACGCGGCATCTAATGCCATCTATACCTGGTAGCGTGCATCCCTGACGAATTGACCAAAATACGGGAGGAACCATTGGCACCCACATGGATTGTCTAAGCATTTTGACTATCACATACCATGGATTGACCATTTTCATGTACAATTTCTTATAATAAATGTCAAAGAATTTCTTAAACACAAAACCCCATCTTGTATGCGTGGCACTTGTTGTCAAGAATTTTATTGCTCGCATGACATTTGCCAATCCCAACAGTTTGTGTTAAATTCATAATTGTTATATAAAATTTTTTAAAAAAATGAAGGTAGCGCAACTGCATACCTGTTATACATTCTTGTTATGTTAATTGTACAAACTGACACGTATTAGCGAAAAAAAAAAAAAAATGAAGTTCATAATTTTTATAATATTTTTGTCTTGTACCAAAAACGATGGAGACAAGCTTTTTTTTTTTTTTTTTTTGGCTTTTGTGCTTTTTGTTATGGCTGGACCATGTTTGTGTTCCTAAAAAAGAAAGAACAGTGAAAATGAGGGAGAAGGAGAAAGGAATTAATATTCGCATGAAGAAATCAGTTCCATGCACATGGAAATAAGGAATAAAAGTGGGATTTACGTCTCTATTTTGGTGTGTATAAATTTAATTTTTTAATTATTAAATAATTTTAATTTGTTTTTTTAAAAATATTTTATTATATAATAATGCAATAAAAAGTATAAGGAAAAAGTGAATAATTTATTCAACAGGTGCGTGCATTATTTCGCATCATTGGTTAACCAAAAACAATAAGAAATTGCATTTGTTTTTGAGAAAAGAGAAATGATAATTCGTCGAGACCCATGCGCGTAGGCCAGAATGTTTGCTGCCCAGCTATTGGAGCCCATTAATTACTCGCCGTCGCGGCAGCCACCACGCCATGGCTCCAGCAGCCTTTACAGGCTCGCCAAGGCAGAGGCTGTTTCGGCCCCCCAAAAGCCAAACCCAAGTTACCAACCCCTCGACATATCTCAGCTGGCCCAGCACCAAGATTATGCCCCTCTTCTTCTACTTGAAGATAAGCCATTGAAAACCAGCACTTATGCTTCGGTTGTCGACTCGTGTAAGTGCCCATATTTGGGGAAACAGGTTCACGCCCACGCCATCAAAAATGGGTTTCACGGACACGAGTTTGTGGAGACCAAGTTTCTCCAGATGTACGGGCGTGCCGGTTGTTTTGAAGATGCCAACTTGTTGTTCGACACAATGCCGCTTAGAAACTTGTATTCTTGGACAGCCATTCTCACCCTCCATTTGGATAATGGGCTATTTGAGGAGGCTTTTGACCTCTTTCGAGAATTGCAGTTTCAAGATATTGGGTTGGATTTCTTTGTTTTTCCCGTCTTGTTCAATATTTGTTGTGGACTTGGCCTGCTTGATCTGGGAAGGCAGTTACATGGGATGGTTGCAAAGTATCAGTTTTTCTCGAATATTTATGTGGGTAATGCTCTGATCGATATGTACGGTAAATGCGGAAGCTTAGACGATGCCAAGAAAGTTTTCACGCTGATGCCCGATAAGGATAGCGTATCTTGGAATTCTGTGGTTACGGCTTGTGCAGCTAATGGAATGGTTTATGAGGCGCTGGAGTTTTTGCATAAAATGAAATCTTTAGATTATACGGTCGCAAATCTCGTTTCCTGGAGTGCAATTATAGGGGGTTTCGCACAGAATGGTTATGATGAGGAAGCCATAGAGCTGCTAAGCAGAATGCAGGCAGAAGGGCTTGAACCAAATGCACGGACCCTGGCAAGTGTTCTTCCAGCCTGTGCTAGATTACGTGACATTAGCCTGGGCAAGGAATTACATGGATACATAATGAGACATGGATATATGTATAACTGTTTTGTGGTGAACGGATTAGTCGATGTCTATAGGCGGTGTGGTGACATGGGTAGTGCACTAAACATTTTTTCAAACTTCTCAGTCAAAAACACTGTTTCCTATAATACAATGATTGTTGGCTATTGTGAGACTGGTATCACCTCCAAGGCCAAGGACCTCTTTGATCACATGGAACTGATGGGGGTCAAAAGGGATTTGATTTCTTGGAATTCAATGATTTCTGGTTATGTGCATAACTTTTTGTTTGAAAAAGCTTTGAATATGTTCTGGGATTTGCTGATGGAAGAAAAGATTGAGCCAGATTCTTTTACTTTGGGAAGTGTTTTAAATGCTTGTGCTGATACAGCTTCTCTGGAAGAAGGAAAGCAGATACATTCACGTGCAATTGTAAGAGGCTTACAATCTAATACTTTTGTTGGTGGTGCTCTTGTAGAAATGTATTCTAAATGCCAGGACATTGTAGCTGCTCAGATGGCTTTTGATGAGGTGGTCAAACGGGATTTGCCAACATGGAATGCCCTGATATCTGGCTATGCTCATTGTAACCAGATTGAAAAAATTCAGAGTCTGCTGGATAAGCTGAAAAAAGATGGTTATGAGCCAAATGTATATACATGGAATGGGATCCTAGCGGGACATGTTGAAAATGACCACCTAGATTTAGCCATGCAGTTGTTCTGCGAAATGCGGACCCCAAATTTGAGGCCTGATATTTACACAGTTGGAATAATTCTGCCTGCTTGCTCAAGGTTGGCCACACTTGAGCGGGGTAAACAGGTTCATGCATACTCAATCAGATTCGGTTATGACTCTGATGTCCATATAGGAGCAGCTCTTGTAAATATGTATGGAAAATGTGGTTGCATGAAGTATGCAATGCTGTCATATAATAGGATATCAAACCCGAATCTGGTGTCCCACAATGCTATGCTTACAGTGTATGCCATGCATGGGCATGGGGAGCAGGGAATTGCTCTCTTTCGCAGAATTCTAGCCAATGACTTTAGTCCAGACAACGTGACATTCCTATCTGCTCTTTCATCCTGTATTCATGCTGGAACAATCGAAACAAGCCACGAGATTGTGGATTTGATGGCATTCTATAATGTGGAACCAACATTAAAACACTACACATCCATGGTTGATCTCTTAAGTCGTGCAGGAGAACTTCAGCGAGCTCACCAGCTTATTGAGGGAATGCCCATGGAACCTGATTCAGTTTTATGGGGTGCTCTGCTTGCAGGTTGTGTTATCCACGGCAATGTTGACTTGGGAGAAACTGCAGCAAAGAGGCTCATAGAGTTGGAGCCAAATAGCACTGGGAATTATGTTTTGTTGGCCAACTTATATGCTTCTGCGAGGAGATGGGTTGACTTGGCAAGAATAAGACGGACGATGAAGGATAGAGGACTGCACAAGAGCCCTGGATGCAGTTGGATTGAGGACAAAGAAGAAATTCATGCCTTTCTTTCTTGTGATAGATCTCATAAGAGAACAGAAGAGATCTATGCTACTTTAGATAATTTAACGCTTTACATGAAAACAGAGAGGGTAGCTTAGCTCTGCACTTTTCACTGACTAACCAGCGTATACTTGTTTACATTAACATTTTGACCGGTTTCAAGGAACCTTTTGTATATTGCTTTCTAAGCCAGCCCTCGCTCACGGGTTATTAACTTCTCCCAAAAGGCAGCTCTTTTTCTTGACAATACAAGAGTGGATGACCAACGAGCAATCCGTTATATTCTTTTACAGCGAATTCATCGACGTCTTTATCGATGTTTTTGGACACGCATCGACCCGGTGAAAATAGAAATTCTTAGCATTTTACACTAACTCAATGTCTCGTGACAAGAAGAGTAGATCTGATACCATTCTAACGCGGGATCATTACTTTCTCTCAAAAAGGCAATCAAAAGGCAATTATTAGCGGTAACAACGGAGTTTTGTTTTTTCGATTGTTTTTACAAAAGAATAAAATAATTGTTTTATACAATTTATTTATTTTTTCACAAAAATTATATACTGTGCACGAAAACTAAGCAAATGTGTAAGGCAACTGAATAAATTTTGTTCAAATATTGATGAAAAGTATAAAATTATGAAATATTATTTTTATTGTAATTTTTAAAAGATATTTTTGCACATTTTATTTAATTTATCTGTATATTTTGTTAGTATATATCGGGTGATTTTTACTAAAAAATATTTTTAAAAAAATTATTGGAATCACTCGATTTTTGCAGAGGCAAACATGGAGGGTTTTGTTCTTTGACTTTTAAGAGTTTTTTTCGGACATTTTCTTACGGTGTTTCTTTTAATTTGTATTCTCTTTCTTCTTTTAACAATTTTAATTTAATGATCTCATTTTCGTTTTGGCAAGCTTAAAAAGATTGCACTTTAGAATCAAAATCATGAATTGATTTCCAAGTGCACAAAAAGGGATTTAAATGTTTTTTCAAATCACCGTCATGAAGTCCTTATATTATACTTAATTCAATCAGTTTTCCTAATTTTATTCGTTTTTAAGGAGTGGTGAAAAGTTTGCAAAAAAAAAAAAAAGTGGATTTTATTTTTCCTCTTATATTTCAATCTTTACATTATTAGTTCTAGTTTAATTCAGTCAAAATGCTAACCGGTTGCTGGTTAAAAAAAATAAAAAATAAAAAAGGCATAATTTTATGGTTTATAATTCAAAATGGCATTAATTTGATGACAAAAGTTGGTTTCTTCTCCGTCTCTTTATTTTTTTTCCTTCACGGGGCTTGTGCTTAATTCAATACAAAATTTTATTAACCATACGTTTTCTAAAACCTTTCTTCGATTTCTTTAACTTATTCTCCCAGTCATAGTCTTAATAAAAATTGATCTCGGTAATCATAAAGTTCATAATATAAAAAAATATATATTATTATTAATTTTGTAATTAATTGTCGAGATTTAGGAAGACTAAAAGACTGATTTAAAATACGACTATTAAGAATTTATAAAATAATGATGAATTAAAGATCTATTTGGCACTTATTGCTTGAAATTTACTATAAAACAAAACGCAACTGAGGTTGATTATATTTATTTTCAAAAGTATCTATATCTATATATATTTTTTTATTTTTTATTTTTTAACAAAATCAAAATTTATACACATCCGTCCGTGCATATCATCATAAAAGGTTTAGTCTCTCTCTCTCTCTCTCTCTCTCTCTTCTTTAATTTTTTCGCCAACAAAAAGAAGGTGCTTTCACGGCCACTCAGAATCGCTTAAAAAATTATTACATTTTAATAAATTTTTTAATATTTAATTTTAATACTAATAAATTTAAAATTTAATATTATATAATTAAATAATATTTTTTATTATTAAAAATTAAATAATATTTTGTGTTGTTTTACATAATAATAATAATAATAATAATAATAAACACACAAATTCAAGTTAATATAAAAAGAAATACTTAAATTATCAACTAATTTCTCTGGTAAGTTTCAACTTAAGTAAGTCCATGATCAATATAGGTAACGCCCAGTTAGGTGCTCAGCAAACGAGGGATCAAAACGGGAGCAAGCGGTTTCGGCCCTTTTCGGTGGCCAAGACGGCGGTTATAAGTAGGTAACTTACGGTCTGCAAACAGCCGAGCCTTAGTGGGTTTTTTTTTTGGGGGGGTTTCTCTCTCCTCAGTCGAAGACATGGCGGATGCTTATTGGCGGTACACGGACGCACGCCAGCCGCAACCAAAGTCGATCACCGCGGTCGTCGGAAAGCGCCCTCGCTCCGATTTCGGTAAAGCCGTTGCTTTTTTTCTCTTCTTGTTCCACCTTCTATGGCCAAGCTAAATTCTCCATATGCATATAAATATCTTGACCTAATTAGGGTTTTTTCTTTCTTCATGTCCCCCTCGATTCACTCTCTGTAAATTTTTTCTTGGCAACCAAACGGAACTCAGAAGAAAGAGAGAAACGGGGTTTTCCGATTTGTGCTTTGTTTAGCTCTATTGGGTTGAACATTTTCCATTGGGGTTTGTTGCATTTTCTGCAGTTTTCATACGTGGGGGAGTTATGTGCACTCGGGTGTTTGTTCTTTGATATTGTTTTCAAAGCCTTTTGTCGCCGGGCGTTTGATATATCCATTAATTTATGGTTTAATATTTGTGATTGTATTCATTGTTTGCTTGCATTTTGTGAAAAATTGAATAATACCCAAGTTCGAAGGTTGTTTGTACATCCTATTGATGTCTTGAATGCAATTGCTTAGGCAATTTCTGGCCGAGGACCTTGGATTTTGCATGTTCCTTAGATCGGGCAAAATTTTTATTGCTACTTATTTTCACCCTATCGGTGTGTTTACATATTCTTGGATAGCTGGTATTTGTTTCTAGAAACAATTTAGATTGATCCCATGAATATCGGAATGTAATTGCCTTGTTGAAGCTGATACTGGCTTATATTTATTTTGGTCTTTTATTTTTTGTGTGGTCTTCGAGACTTCAACTCCTGGATTGTATTCAATTTTTGTTCTCTGACTGGCAGGAAATTGTGACTTTATCTCGTATTATGACACTTGTGTTTGATCTTTGTTGTGGACAAAGTGCTTTAAACTCTAATGGTTCAATTTCGGCACAGAGTATGTGTCTATTCTATCTGAGGCTATTGTGTTTTTGGGTGATGATGAATAACCTTTTAGACGTTATGTGTTTCTGATTTGGTTAAACTGGTTGGCACATGGTTCTTCCTCCTTTTTATCAAAAGAGGAATTTCAATTAATACTCATGCTCTGTGTTAGCTAGAGGCATTTTATATAACCACTTGGAAGCCTATGCTTGATAAGATGTTGTCAGAAGTTTTTGCACTGTCCAAATACAGTTATTGTATTTATTATAGTTCGCATGCACCTAAATTCAAGGAAGAAATTCCTTTTGGTTAGAAACCTGTGTAAAGAGCTGCTGGTCAAATAGATGTAGCAAAGTTCCAATGTGCTAATACATGATTCACTATCTATGTGGTGTTTTGTCTGCATCTAATTTGTTTTTACTAAATCTCTGCTTCAAGTAAAGCAGATTATTGATTGTGATATCTTTACCTAAAAAAATCGCCGCGAGAAGCCATTTAAGAAAAAGCTGGAGCTGTCACTGTGCTTTTTCAAATGATATTCCTTAAAAGGCATTAAAAGTTTTGATGGGTACCAATTATGAAGAGACAAAATGTTCATCTTGTTCTTTGCCATCATGTGGCATTACAAAGCTATGTGAGAACCCCATGTGGGACTAAATAGTCTTTTAGCCATGTAAATTTAACAAGAGTTAAAATGTCATCTTATAGCATTGTCTAAAATGGCTAGTTGAGCCATATTTGTTCTTGTGCATTGATGGACGAGATTACATATAAGCCAGTTGTAGGAGAATGCTTAATCAAATAATGACATGCATTTACATTACATTTTCAAAATGGACATGCTAGGCATGTCCCATTTAACTCTCATTTTTGTTGGGTGGCATCTTTTGGATGCCTTCTGACTTCTTTAAAGGCTTGTGGATATCCACAAAAGACAAAATAAGAAGTTCTTAAATGCCATCATGAAATCTGTTGTTCACCTTAAAGATGGGCCATATCTTAGAACATTGAAGTTTTTTTTTTTCCTGTTTTTCATGCATTTCTACTAGAAGCCTTTAATAATTTCATACTTTTTTTTTCCACATCCTTAGGTCAGTCCATGTAAATATTCCACCTTATGTTAAATCTTTTTTGAACTATTTCCATGATACCTGCACTAGAGTTTCCCATGCCTAGCATGGTTAGCTCAGTAGCTTAGAAGACCTGTGCCTTCTTTTAATCACTTCTCACTTAAATGGCTGATTTATTGGAGAACATGCTTGCAGATGTGTCCAGCAGTCATGAACTGCCTAATTATTATCCCCAAGATGATGATAGAGCAGCTTTCCGTGGAACAAGGGATTCAGACTCCATTGGAGCATCCTATGACCGCTACCTCCGCAATGCAGTACTTAGTCTAACTCAATGCATGTGAACCTTAATTTCCGTTTTTTCACTTGCAATATTATGATAGTTAATTTTTGCAGCAAATTTCATCTTATGCTATGGGACAATCTGTACAATCCATTCCTGGAGTGCCAGGTCGTTCTGTTGATGATCCACGCATTGTGGCTATTGCAAGCATGGACTCAGGGGATACTGTTAAAGACAGGATCCTTGGTGGAGGTGGAGGACCTGAGGTTTCCCTTCCTCCTGATGCCACCGGTACTCTATTTGTGGAGGGGTTGCCTCCTGATTGCACACGGCGGGAAGTTGCTCGTATCCTTTCCTTAGCCTCAACAGTTATGATTGACACTTTTTATTTCTAGGTTCATTCCTTGATTTGGTTAATAGATATCTTTCGCCCATTTGTTGGCTACAAAGAAGTGAGGCTTGTAAGCAAGGAATCAAGACGTGTAAGTTTCTTTCAGAGAATTTCCATTTGATTAATTTTGGCATGCGCACATCTGCTTTTCTTTGGTGACAAATTGACTGACAACTAAATTCTGCAGCCTGGGGGAGATCCACTGATTCTCTGTTTTGTTGACTTCTTGAGTCCTGCCCATGCTGCTACAGCCAAGGATGCCTTACAAGGTCAGCTTGCTGTGGATTTCATGATTGTTAAACTACGTCTCATTTATCATACTACCATCAAAATCATTGCATACCTCTTTTTTATTTTCCCTTTCTTATGCTGCTTGTGAATGACAAAACCACCATTTTAGTGTTTGTGTGCATGGTGGAGTGACCAGGTTCGTTTATGCAAGTTTACCAGTTTTGTAGCTATGGTTAGAGTGAAATACACGGTATCAAGGATGTTTGGTGATGTAAACTGTCTAGGAGATTAAATTCTTTCATAAAACATTAAAGCATGGTTGTCATAAAAAAACAAAGTAATATTGATAATTATAAGAAGAAAAATTAGTGAGGCATGTGGTTGACAGCATACTGTGCTTATTGATACGGTAGGTCGATTGGTAATTTAGTTGCGTTTTAACCCGACTATACTGCAGAGACTGCTTAAAATCATGGGGCTTCCTGCGTTCTCAATTTGTTTTTAGCTGAACCACACTACTTGGAGCCTATCCCATGATCTGCTTTCCTAACATTGATATGGGAGATTTAAGGCAATACTGTGCATTTCTCATTGGTTTTCAGCCTCTCCTCTTCCTCGTTTCCTTGTTCCCTTATCCGTTATATGCATGAGGTTGTGATGACAGCCTGTTTTACTGGCCGAACGTCAGAAGCTGGTGGGGCCCCTTGCCGATTGCTCTTTTAGACTGCCTTTTATTGGTCAGCAAAAGCGTAGTGGCACATACATGATTCAGTATCTTTAAGTGATGGATATTCTACTGCTATATTTAGAGTTTTATGTACTAGGGTAAATGATTTCAACGTCTTACGTAATTTCTTTGCTGATGCGGTAACCTGCCATTCAAAGTGTGATCACTTGTGCAGCGTAAAATTGTCAAGCTCGATTTTGCAGGTTATAAATTTGACGAGCATGACCGTGACTCGGTCCATTTAAGATTGCAGTTTGCTCGCTATCCTGGTGCAAGGTCAGGTGGCGGGCATCGTGGCAAGCGTTGAATAATGCAATTTTGCAGGTGGTAATGCGTTCTCCTTTAACCATCGAACCTCTTTGTCTTGGCTATAAGGTGCCGTCTGCAGCAAACTTTTGTTGTAAAACAATTCATCAGCCTAAATCGTGGAACGACCCTTCTCTGTAGGATTTGCACCAATTGGGAGGTTTTGATAATAAGGGATGATACGACAGCCATCCAGTTTCAAGAACTATGCGAATTTCTGAATGGGCACTATCGTTAGAACGAAATTGAGCTTTTTATTTTCCGAAAATCTTTGGGCAGTATCTGTAGACTTGTAGAGATAGTGCTTTGCTGTCAAAGAGGATGTTATTTCCATTAAATTGTGTTTCAGACTATAATGATGAACTTATTACTGGTCCAGCATGGCGAAGGCTTTCTTGGCATCTGTCCATGCATTGAGATTAGGAACCTGTGACTGTTTACATACATACTTAAATGCATGTACTTGCCCACCATTTGAGCATGCACTGAAGTCAAGCACATGCCTATTAACAGAAATATATATATCTATATAGATATATATGTGATTTTACTTTAAAAAAGAAGAAAACAGAAGAATTCCCTGTTTGTCTAATTTCTGATTTTGATTTTTGTTTCCTAATTTTACTTGTTACATCTATAAAAACGTATCCTCCCATGAAAATTTTGATAAGCTGCTCATGTAGCAGAATGATTTCTATGGTCCCACATGATTTGATTTCTTGTGGTTGAGTAGCTGAGTCCTTGTATGTACATTGGTTGCTTCATGTGCTGAGCTTTTTTGATGAATTGGATGAATGGGAGATGGTAGGGTGCTTGCATTGGTTGTGGGCCACACACTAAACCGAGTCCGATCTATGTTGCTGTTGTCACTGTTTGTGTGTATGTGCTTGTTTGAACAGCATGTAAGAACTATAAACTTGTTCTTTTGGGCAATGGGATTCTATCAAGTTTGATTCCTAAGACACAATAGTTCTTCTGGTCTTGTCAAAATTTTTATCCAAAGGATCTACTTCACTTTCAGCCTAGGTATGTTGAGATGCTCCAGTCAGTACCATATTGTTTTGGAAACAGATTGACAAATACACATAATGCTTGAAAAGAATTATTTGTTGCTGTGGTGGATAAGGCCACAACTTTTACTGATGCTATTGTGAGACAAGCACGGTGGTAGTTCAAGGGTTTTTTTGTTGAGTCTTTGATTGACACACATTTAAAGTTGTGTTTTCACATTTTATTTATCTCATATCTGCTGAATATTTTCCACAAAGTAGGATCAAAAGTATGTTACCCACATTTCATATTTAGTGAAGGGCTGTGTTTGGTTGTGAGGACTAAATGCCTACATGAATAGGGCTAGCAAAATATGTTAGGAACCTCGCGCACATGAACATTCAGTTATATCTGCTTTGGACACTTTGAAGCCTTGCTATACAATTCAGTAGTTGGTAGAATGAAGATTCTTGAAGGATTAATGGCTAAACTGTGGCAGAATAAAGAAATAATATGGAAAACTGAGATACTGCAGCACCTGTAGGTGCTTCTTTCCAGCGGAGCTCTATCTGGTTCCCATAGTCCTGTATCTTTTCCCATGTTTGCTATCCCCTCCACTACGGTCTCTATTGCGATAGAGTAAGAAGCTAGCGGCCAAAGATAGAGTATTTTTCACAATAGTAATCTATCATGTATATTTGTCTTTGAGAGCATGTGTGCGGTTGTGTGTGTGTGTGTGTGTGTGTGTGTGTGTGCGGGGTTGCTCATGTGTGGGGGGGGTTCGCAGAGAGAGAGAGAGGGAGGGAGGGAGAGAGAGAGCAGCTTGTAGTGCATATCAATAAACTTACTGTTTTTTCTTCAAATGATGGCATTTATTGGTAAGCATATGCATAAATAGTACATGTTAACATCGGTTGAAAGTTTTCACCAAGCATACGTACATCAGGTGGTAAATTACATATGCCTTTATGCACATCTATATGCTTGGGGGTGTGTAAGAATATGTGTGTGTGTGTTAACCATTATTGGAAGTTAATTGTTTGGAATTTTCGAGGTCCAACACCTGTTAAATGCATTGCAAATTGGAGCTGCTGTTTATGTGATGGCTAATTGGTCTACTATGATTACCACTAATTATCACTTGTATTAGAATAATATTATAGTATTTCTGCAACTCACTCAGGCTGTTGTTACTTGTTGGACATCATCTTCCGACCAAGAAAAAAAAAAGAAGAAAAAAGAAAAAATAAATAAATATATATGCACATATTTACTTATTTATATCAGTATGGAATGAAGTTTTAAACTGCCAAACTAACATGTAACAGATGAGATGTGGTTGAAGGTTCAATAATCAATTCGTGTGCATTGGAGAAGTATACGCAGTTCAAGGCAGGTTTTGGTCGCAGGGCCACTTGGCTGGTGGGTCATTATAATTTCCCCCCGGTATTTAAAGCCAATTTGGTTCAATATTCTATTTGGGGGTTGAAAAATGAAAGGTCCAGTGGCTGAGGCAGAAAATAAATTATTTAACTAAGATTTGCCAAAGTAATTACTTCACTGTTGGACTGAAACCTACAAGTATAGCTGAGCTCGACTAGCATTGACTTCAAATCTTCTATTAGAACGGGCACTTTGCTGCATTTTTGAGTGCCTATCTTGATGTGTATGAATGTAGAATAGGACATAAGCATTGCTCTAATACGACCCTTCTCTTTATTGAGCGTTTAATAAATTATACAAAAATTTCGTTTAACTAAAAAGGAAAAAAGATAAAAAGGCTCCAGTCAAATCAAATCGTGGGATTTTCTTTCCTTCCTTCATTTTTTCCTTTTCCAATGGGAATGATTAAAATGTCTATTGATTTTCTAAAATATCAATTTTCAGTCAAATTTTGCACTTGTGAACTCTTAGGCTGAAACTCAAAGTCCAAAAAGTTTACTAAATTTCTAAAATTGACATTGTTATTTTTCGCAACTAATTATTATGTCAGGTGATATTGTAGGATTTCAATGATGCGTGTTTTATGTAGCTACTTCCTGTTTACACTTACTGTAGTGGGAACTTAGGTACAGTTGGCTTCTCGGTGCTAAGATATATTGCAGGTGAGAAGGAGCATCGGCTTTTAATTTAACACTATTATGGGCCATACAGCTGCTGCAATTGTCTATCATAGCCAAGAGAGAGGGTTGATACCATTGGTGAGATGAATGGTGTCTTTTTGCATTTGTTTCGATATCTTTGTTTCTTTCTGTCTTCTTCTTCCCAGCTACATATATAAGAGCACTTTCAGCCCGTTAAGGTCATCCTCTTTTTGCAACTGCAAAGATTCTGAGGCTGGTTGCTGAATTAATGTTGTTGTCTCGTGTCTCACCAGGTCGGTAAGTCGGCTTGTGCTTTTGCAAGGTGGGCAGTCGGGTCTGACTGCAATGACTTTGTGTTCTATCAATGTTGCGAGTAATGGTAGACACTCTCTCTCTCTCTCTCGGCATCTTATGCAGGCTTGTGTCATGTTAATTACGTGGTATTTTTCATTTGTTGATTTGAACTAAAGACACCTTAACTACTTGTCATGTCATTGCAAGGCGGTCCATTTTAGGTAGAGATATAGAATTTTATTAAAATCTTGAGTATTCTCGGGACCTAATGGTGGTGTATTTAGTGTATGCTTAATCTGTATTGCGGGACTCCTTATTGGTGAAAACTTTTTCTCTAGTGGGGTTTTTGAAAACTCCTATAATGAGTAAAATATTTTCGTTTCCGTTTTTCTTCTAATTTTCATTTGGCTTGTGCGCTTCTGAAAATTTATGTAGAATTTTTATTTGGGTTCTTGAGGCTTTGTTGTTGTTGTTGTTGTTTTACTTGTGTTTTATCTTTTGGTCATTGCAGTAGTGATAGAGAGGCAGTGCCCGAGCAAAGTGAACTTTGCAGAATCTCTCCTTATTTTTGTTTGAACACCATGATGAGTGGATTTACTTGCAATGGAAATACGTGCTCACTTCCTCTATTTTTCTGTTTAATGTCCTTTGTTCATAGCCAGGTGATAAATGAAAATGGAAGTCTGTTCTGAGAACAACAGACACTGCCAAGGTGAGAGCACTTGACGCTGTGCCCATTCTCTCTGTAGTGGAGGTTTTCCCTGGAGACAACCAAGTTGTCTGTTTGAAGACTTGAATTTGCATCGATGCTTCTTAATGCCAAATATGATACCTGGGTTAATCCATGGCTTGAACACGTATAAATAATATGAGCAGAATAAGGTTTTTGCAATACGATATGAGACCAAAGGCTGTACATGGTACCGTGCTGTACCGAGAAATGCGGTTGTGTCTGTGGTCGTCCCGAACGAGTAACCAGTATGTTGCCCTTTTGACACTGCACAAAACTTCATTACAGACAATCCTCTCTACACACAACTTTTCTGGAGTTTTGACTTCAAACTGTACGAGTGCAATCAAGGGACTTTAATTTATCTTAAGATGAGGAAACTCGTAGTAACTTTAGTGCAATAAATAAAGGGCCGTTTTCATGTTTTGCAAATTTGGGTTCTAAGCATATTCTACAATCAAATACATTTTAAGTTATTGTTAGGTATGCAGTAGGGTATAAGATATAGAAGACGAAACAAATATTTGACTACATCGATCGATATAGAAGTCTAGGGCAATCTTGGTATTCCCAACACCAACTATGATTCTATCTTAGAAATTGTCAAAGAAAGTGAAGAAAAGTTTGTTTTCAACAAAATGTCAGGATTATTTATTAAGTTTTTGTCTGAATTCCGTTTGGTAACCACCGGATCCAACTATCCCAGCAGTATAATTTAAAAGAAGAGAAGGATAGGTTTTCAAGCATTGGAGGAGAATGTTAATTATTCGAATATAGGTAGGTTTTTATTATCCCATTTGCAGACATATATATACTATTTATTTCTAGGGTTGTTTTTTGTATTAACCGAAGTGATCGACTAACATATGAGAATATGCAATCTAACTAGACGCGAATAACGAAATCCCTCTCTGTTTTTATACGGAGCATCTTGGAGCCCCTTTTCTCTTTAAAGTCTTTCGTTTTGTTTTTGTTTATTGCCTTCTAAGTATCTCGCCAATCCCTTGGTCCACGATGTAGGTTGCTTAAGTCGATGGCTCTACAAATTTAAGTTTCTTGTTTGTCATTTTGCTTCACCATCGATTTTTGGGTAGGTTGTATGCTTCATTTGTCGACGAGATGAATCCAAAAATAAGTAAATAAATAAATAAACAAAAGCCTCCCGTAATTAGTCTGTAGAGCCAGTAACAATTCGAAGGCAGATGACAGTCAGTAGTTGGTCACCTAGTGTTAAAGAAACTACTTTCGCTTTTACAAGAATCTTATGGCATTTAGGACTAGTTTCAAAGTTTCAATAACACAGAACCAAATAAAAAATGAACAATGAAATTGAAGCAAAAGAAAATAAGTAAATAAATAAATAACCTGGGCTTCAATTAACTCGGAGGTGTACGCAATACCACCAATAGAAAAACATGCCTCTTTGCTCATATTGAGGAAGACCTCGTAACTCAATTTCGTCCCCTTTCATCACTACAGTGAATGAATGCACATGCAAGCTTACGTGTCTGCAGTTGCTGAAAACAAACCTAGGTTTGAATTTGTGATCAACTTGAATCGCATATGAAACTTAACAATATATATATATTTGGCATGTCAAACCATAAATGCTAGTCATCTATAAACTTAACCAAAATATTAGTTTATGGTCCTTAATCACGATAAAATACATCTCTCCCAACACTTCTATCACACAAGAAGCATTAAATGGCCAAAAATAAAAAAATAAAAAATCACATAAACAAACTAACAGAATAATAAATATAAATATATTGTTAAATTTGACCAAAATTGAAAAAAAAAAAATGAAAAGCCATCCCCATTCAGTTTAAGTGCATTAACCCAATGTATTATAAGCATAAGTTTAGCCCTCTATTGTTTTTTTTTTTTATTACCTAATTTTAAGTTCTTAATTTCAGAAAAAATAATATCAGTAGTTTGAAAATAATTTTAATTTATCTTACATTTAAATATTTTTTTAAAAAAAAAATTGTTATAAATTAGTATATGTCTTATTGCAAGATTCCATAATTTTGTCTAAATTTTTTATTTTCATAAATTTTTACAAAAAGGTCATCATTGTAGTTTTATTAACCAAATTATATAATGAAACACTTAAATTCTCTCGTATTTGGAATTATAAAACTCCATTAAAAACTCCAATAATTGGACTCAAAACATCAATATCGTCTCATTAGAACGTGATCATAAATTGTCAACATGAAATTTGGGCCTGGCGAGCCAAGTTTAAGGCTTCCTGGTTTGCATGAAGGGAACAAAAGTAGTAAGAAACTTTGAGGGAATAGCTGTGAAACAGTACATTGCAAAATGTTAGCTTTATTTTGCTCGTTTTATACAGGGCTTGAGGCTATTACGTACAGAGTAAGAATAACCTCCAAACCAGATAACGAGATACACAAGGCAATCGTAAATGCAGTACGGAAGCACTGATGATCACACGCACAATGGAAATTGAAATAAAAAAGGGTGCAATTGACAGTAATATTATCTGGGTGTTCTCATAATATTTCTCCAGCTTACTGTCATTTATTAATTATTTTTGAGCTAGATTTAGAAGGCAGCATCTTTGTCCACAAACCACTTCAACTCCCCATGAGGTGAAACCATTGTAACAGGCAGCTTCTCGGTAATGAGGCACTGGCCGAGTGCGGAGCGCACTGCATTGGCTTGAGCAGCACCGCAAGCCACGATGGCAATGTTTGCAGAGGAGTTGATGAGAGGAAGAGTAAAGGTGATTCTCCGGGGAGGTGGCTTTGATGAGTCCTCGACGTAGGCCACCCACTTCTGCTTTTCCTGGAGAAGGGGATTCCCAGGGAACAGGGAGGCTACGTGACCTTCAGGACCCATTCCCAGAAGTATGAGATCAAACATTGGAAGCCCCGTCGCTGGAGATGTGCTCATCCCTTTCACATTTGCGAACTTTTTGATATCGGTTTCATACTCTTCCGCTGCAATCTCAGCTGAGAGGGAAACTTTGATGGTATAGACATTGCCAAGGAGAACTGGTACCTACAGTACAGTACATATTTTAAAAATAAATAAAACAAATATTGAATATATATATATATATATATATTATAAAGTTCAATACAACATAGAAAAAGGAAGCACTTGGCCTATGGGAGCTAATTAGGAAAGCAAAAACAAAAAGGAAATACCTTAGAAAGCAAACCATCAAAAGCTACTTTGTAGTTGCTATCAACGTGACCCTTGGGAACAACTCTCTCGTCGACCCAGAAAATATTCCACTTGGACCATTCTATTGTATCCAAGTGCGGCTGTTCCGCTAATTTCCTGCAAATAAACAGACATCAACGCCATTTTTATTGCTACATAAAATAATCTAGCTATCCCAAAAGTTTGATTTGCGGGTCATCCCTGCCAATGATCATAAACGTAATTGAAAGTTTAGTATATCTTTCTTATAGATATAGACATAGATATATCTATATTTGTTGTGAATACATGGTAAGCTATGCTAAATTTTTCAAGAACATTTAGCCAAAAAAAAAAAAAAAAAAAAAACAAACAAAAAAGAAAAAAAGTAAAAAGGCTTCATGGACAATGTATAAATTCATCAAGAAGTTCTCTGAATAATAGCAGATTCTACATACCATCACATATAAAATGAAAGGTGATACAAGGGCATAGTTGAATGACTGAAGAAATGTAGGGTTCAAAGGCAAAACGCGAAGAGTTTTTTACTAGATGCACAATGAGTTATATTTACTAATTTCTCTTGGTTACTAATCTTTTTAATTTTTAATATAATTTATTTATAATTTCTTATCAGATAAATTTATTTTAAATAAATTTTATTTATTATATAATATAATATTATAAATAAATTATACTTATATATATATATATAAAAAGAGTCAAAATAGAAGTTATCCGTGTAAAACATTCATGGATTGTAAAATTGGCAGGCTCATGACAGCACTTAGATACCTGAGGGACTGGATGAGAGTGCCTCCTGACAGAACGACATTGAAGGAGCCTTTGGCTTTGATAGACGTAGCAGACAAGTCGGCGATGTATTCGGCCAGAGATGCTGCCATATCCTCCTCCCTATTAAACACCTCCACCTTCTTCACGGGTGTCTCCGTCCGCCTTTCACTCGGGCAAGTGGTCGACGACGCCTTTATTCCGCCGCCTTGGAAGAATCTCTTGCGATCATTGCCAATAAAAACGCGTCCACTTTTCAGTCCCAGTGATGAAGAGTAGTTTAGTTTCTGACATGGCATTCCAACCGGGCGCAGCCCCCGGGCAGCAGAAACTAAAGAGGTTCTCGGTATGCCGCGTTGCTCTGCTAATGATGAAGAGGAGGCGGGCACGCGCAGAGAAGAGGCTGTGGCAGTGGCATTGAGAGTGGACGAAGATGCCATGGAAGAAACTTCTCTGGTATATGGGGCGCACGGCTATGTGAAGCAGTCAAAAGCTTCAGAGATCGATTGTGAATCATCGAGCTATGCTTTGGCCGGATAGTTTCTGGAGTTACTATATATATGCATATAAATTTTTTCAAAAAAAGAAAAAAATTAAAAAAAAGTCAGGGTGTGGCGTTTGGCATGTGGCCCGAGGTGGCAGATCGAGTGCTTTTACTTGAAGAGTGTCCAAAGATGTCTCGCTGGTCCTTCCCTAAATTAGTATCCGGTACCTTCCTCAATCTGCCCTCCATTCTTGTCTTTTCTTTTTGACTCTTGCTTGAGCTTGTTATCTAGCTTTTACTTTATTCTCTTTTGCCAGTGTCTCTCCAGCCATCTGCCTTTTTGTGTTGTCTCCCGCAAGAGTGTACAGCAGGAAGAAAAAGGGTAAAGCATGAGATGGACGACGATTGAGGACAATAGTTAATGACCGGAAGCAGGAAAAGTGACCAACCAGCTGCGAATCTTTAATTTGGCCTATATTTCACGATACAGGATAGCACCCAAGTGAGTCTTCTCTCATTACGCCACTTTCTTTTATCTGCATGACTCTGATGCTGCTTCCCCCTTTTTCTTTTTACTTTTTGTTTTGTTTTTTTTTTATTAAAAATATTTTGCGCTGTACTAGATCTTTTTTCTTTCTTTTTTTTAATTTTTTTCTTTCTATTTTTGTATATGTAGAAGAATCACGTTGCCATACAATCATAAACAACACCCTTGTTTTGTTAATTTCTCCGATCGGATCGCTCAAAGGTGGTTCGAGAATCAACTTGTTTTGTACACAAGCTAATATTTTGAATCTAACTTTGAATTCTACTTGGCAAACAACTGATGTTCATCTTTTTTTCTTTTTTGTGTAAAATATATTTTTGTATTTTTTTTTGTGTGTTTAAAAAACTGAAAAAGGTATAATTAACAAAAAAATAATAATTATAAAATTAATATCTTCCACTTAAAATAAACAAAAACGAGTTTTCGTAAGGTGAGAAACAGAGAGAGCATAAATTACAAAGAGAAAAAAATTATTTTTGAATTATTGTTGATTTTGCTAATTATTAATTAACTTCATCGTCAACCCATAAACTAATTTAATTATTGTCATGGTAACCCTTTTTTTTTTTGTTATTATTATTTTGTACCTAAATCTATTCTATCACGTGGGAAGTTAGTTGAAATTTTTTTCATAATTTTATTTATAATAATAATAATAATAATAATTAATTTATATTAAAATTCTCAATTTTATAATTTTAATTTTACTTTTTAATAAATAATTAATTGAAAATCAAAAAATGAAAATCATCTAAAGAGATACAAACAGTAAAGGATGGGGAGGGAGAGAAAACCAACTGTGCTCAAAAACTTGCCTCCCCCCCCCCCCCCACACCAAAAAAAAAGGGGGCCAAACATGTAGAACGTCAGAGTGCAAGATTGGTCGGTGCCCACCATCAAATCATGTGGTTATAATGTTGAGAATTTCACAGGACCCATGTCAAATATTTCTAATATTAAGATAAACAAATCTTGGTTTAAGTGTATATACTATCATTGATTTGGTTAAAATCTAAATTATTAAACATTAACAAGACGTTTAAGCCAAAGGCTTTTTTTTTTTGTGTGCGTGAGCTTTATAACAAGTAATTTCGCTATGTAAGTGAGTATTGTTGAAGTATGGTAGTCACGATGGCTTGTTAAAAGTAACAAAACAAAGTCTCATTTAACAAGTGAATAAATCAATTAATTAAAGAGCCTTTTTTAACTGAAAAATTATCTTGTTTGAAAAGAGGTGTGTGTTTCTATAGAAGAGTTGTGTATATTCAAGAGAGTTGCGTTTTATTCTGAAAAATAGAGACTATTCAATTCTGTAGAGATGTAACATCTCAATTCTTTAGAGGTGTGACTCTTCAATTCAAGCTTGTGATAATTCAACAATACAAATAGGATGGTTAGTTGTTCTTTTTCCTCTTCTAAAATCAAAGAAATTCTTACGCAGGAGTTTCTTTTTCTTTTCCCTTTTTTCTACAACTAAAGAAATTCTTACAAATGCTAATTGGTTTTAATCCTGCAAAAATTTCAAAGGGGGTGGGCATTGCCTTGAAGATTGTGATTTTTTTTTTATGCCATATAAATTCTACTTCGACTTTGATTAAATAAAGACTTTGCTATTATGGTTGTTGTATTAGAAAACAATGAGTTACCACTTTGGTTTTCCTTTATACTTATAATTGCGATTGTGGCGATTGATCTTGGCTAATGCATGGAATACAAAAGATCCTCTTAGACTTCAAATGGGAAATGATATTAGCAACCCGATAAAGATTGGTTGTTCTAAACAATAATTAATATTACTTGTCGGACTCATTTTATCTAACGAGCATTCGTGAGTGTTGCTACAAGAAAAGGAAGAACACACGAAGTTCGACAATTGTATTGCCAAAAATGCATCAGATTGACACTGGACTTTTATTTTACTGATATGCCTTTCAAAGGCTATTACTGATATGCCTTGAAATCCAAACGTACGACATTCTGACGACGCAACACACGGACACAGCAGACAAGACAAGCATGCACCGCCTACTAATAATCTTTATTTGTATGCGCCCATGATTAAAGAGTGAAGATTCTGCGTTTTCGCGTTTTTCTCACAGGCTGGAAAACGCAGCATCTTTGTCCAAGAACCACTTCAGCTCGCCCTCAGGAGAAACATTCTTAACAGGCGGATCAATACCGGGAAGTGGCTCCCTGCCCAGTGCCGTGCGCACCACATGGGCTTGAGAAGCACCAGTTGCCACAAGTGCGATATTTGCAGAGGCGTTGATCACTGGGAAGGTAAAGGTGATTCTCTGTTGAGGTGGTTTTGGCGAGTCCTTGATGTGAGCCACCCATTTTTGCTCTTCCTTGACAAGGCAATGGCCAGGGAAGATGGAAGCTACCTCGCCTTTAGGACCTACTCCCAGAAGCATGAGATCAAACTTTGGAAGTCCATTCACAGGAGAGGTGTCAATCGCCTTGTCGTAAACCAGTTGTTTGATGCGGCTTTCATATTCTTCAGCAGCGCGCTCAACCGACAAGGCATCGTTGATGGCGTGGACATTGTTAAGGATAATTGGTACCTACAGCCAAAAATTGAGGAACCAGGGGATTTTAGTCATCTGATAGCGGAATCAATCACATGAAAATGTATAGAAAGAGTTCCCTTGGAATGGAGTCGGGGACATCTATCATCTCGTTTCGTGGCCTGTCTCGACGATGTATAATGCAAGGTTCTAGACGAGAGTCCACGAAAACCTGCTCTTTGAAGGGAATAGTCTAAGAACTTGATTAGAGGGATGCCATGCCTAGCACACCATCTTCATATCAGTTGCTTTTTTTACATATAATAATGAGTTATAATTAAGGGTCATAATTGTATCACAGTCTCTTCTTATTTTTTTGATAATCCAATATTTCCATTACGGTACTTGTTGCAATACCGTAATAGCCAAGGGATCAGCGGGAACAGTCATGACATTATTTACAGTGGCTGTAATTGATGGAATGTCTTTTCCTGCCTCCACCTCGATGAAATGTGTCGCATATTTTCGTGTTATTATTGGGGAGGCTAACTAGGCCTCCAAATTAAAAATGTTACTCATTTTCTTTTGTCAAATAATAGAATAGTATGTTTCCGTTGGCAAGAAAAGTCAAATAACAAAGGACCGATCGACTAGGACCTAGTGCAAGTTCACCTCTACATACTCCATAAGTCATAATCATGCCCCTCGCCGCCCAAAGCAAGTGAAAATACCACGATGAAAAGAAGAAAACTGTAACCTATGCTAGAAACATTTGATTATCTTATATTGTAAATGCTTTCTCTGTTGAAAGTTCATTAAATAATACTATAATAAGTAACACATTTACTAAATTACGTGAGCTGTTTTTCAAATAACATGCATATATATATATATATATATCAAGTAGAACACTGCAACTTTTACGAAGAATGTTTTATGTAGAAAATCAGAATTAATAATTAATAGTTATGAATAAGCTCGTAAAAGGTATCGATACACGTATCCAAAACAATTTGACCAACATAAGTTGTTCCAAAGAACACCTCAAAATAAAGCACCATATTGTCTAATCCCTGTATATTGGAGGTACGGGCAAGCAACAATCAGTCAATATAAACAGTGTGAAATGAGCGAATATATATGTATAGTTACACGCACCTTAGTGAGCAAACCATCACATGCTTGTCTATAGTTGCTATCAATACTATCCTTTGAAACAACTCTCTCATCAGCCCAGAAGACATTCCACTTCGACCAGTCTATTGAATCAACGTATGGTTGTTCAGTCAATTTCCTGCAATTTCCAAGATCAAAACCATTTCATGCACTTGATCACAAAAATTTAAAAAGAAGTCCTTGAACCCTCGGATCTACATTATATCTTTCGTGAGACAAGAAGAATTGTTGGAAACGACAAGTTTTTCCTTGGATCAACTAGCCATCATGCAATGATCCAAGATGGAGAAAATCGAAGGAGTGGGAAAAGGGCATAATTTTTTTGTGTAATTATGATATTTCATATCCTCCAACATAGACAATGGATGAAACAAAATCATATTCATAATGTCATTTGCAAAAGAACCTCTCAATCTATATACTTTCATTTCATCCCAACGGTATGGTTCGGAAATAATTTTGTGTTGTTCAACACATTTTTCGTTTCATGATTTCCTTTCCTCTTTTCGTAATGAATTTAAACTCACGTGATGTCTCTCTCAAACAAGACAATTCAAGTTAAATTAAAATGTTCGGGAGCCACCTTCAGCGGCAGGTCGTCAAATGAATACAGGAAATAAAACGTTGAGAAAATGTTAAAAACTCTTTAGGTAAATCTAATTTAGCAATATAACTGTGAGTCCAAATGTAAGAAATGTATGCCTCTTAAACGGTTATTATTTCGTGGGATTAAAGAGTATATTTGTCTCCCATTTAACAGTAGGTAGGTTTGGTCATGTTAGTTGGGGGACATTGGTATCTTCTAGTCCACCCTACAAATAAGATGGAATATACCGCTGGAAAAATAAAGAAAGAAATGTGATAGTTGGTGTTTTAACCTTATTAGCAGGAGTTCGAATTTTATTGCAGATAATCTAGCGAAATATATATTACTTACCCCGCAAACGAATCTCAGTCATATTCTTAATAAAATTTTATCGGATTTATCCAAAAAATGAAAGAAAGAAATAAGGTGGAATCGAGCTCGTGTTCCAATTGCTGCATGCATGCATGGATTGGCTTGATCATGATCACATACCTGAGGGATCGAATGAGAGGGCCACCAGAGAGAACAACGTTGAAGGATCCTCTCCCTTTGGTGTACTGATCCGACAAACACGCAACGTAACTGGCCAAAGTCTCCGCTAGTTCCTCTTCCTTCTCAAACACCTCCAACTTCTTCCTGGGTATAGGCGCCGTTTCCCTGGGAACGGCCCCTGATGCCTTGATTTTGGCACCTACATTGACATTGACGGAAGCCCCTCTCAGTCCATAAGAGTGGTGGAGGAGCTTCTTGCTTGCTAACTGGGGCTGCAGGGGTGACGAGGCCAACAGCAAAGTACTCGGTTTGCATTGTTTGGAAACCACGGATGGCCGCGAGGGCATGGACAGAGAAGCGGTTGCGGTGGCACGGGCAGAAAGAGCTGAGAAGGAGGCCATTGGAAATTGTGACTTGATTATAACAGAGAGTATGAAACTGTCTGTGAATGCAATAGCTGGGGTGCATCTTGGATTATATAACAATGGCAACGCAAGTTGTGGCATGGCATTGACAAAGTGATACGGCTGTGAGCCCCGAGCGCATTTGCTTCAACTTGAAGAGTGTTTAAAGGTGGGGTGCATGTGACGTGAGATTGTCATTCTCCATCAGTATCTGATACCCACCTGCTTCTTCCCCATCTTCTTCTTCTTCTTCTTCTTGTATGGGAAGCCAGCGAAACCTAAGTTTCAAGCCCGCGAAGCCAACTCCTTTAGCCTTTAGCTAGCTTTGGCTAATAAATTTGTTTGATTTATTAGTTTTTAATATGTCTTGGTTTGATTTTTACCTTTTGCTTTCTCCTCTTGCACTTGCTCCTGTTGTGCCTTCTGCTTTTGTCACACTTTACATTGGCAGCCCAATGGTAGCATCTTGGCCCGTTGATCTCATTTTTGTTACTTTCGCTTCCCTTTTTGTTCTTTTCATTTCCTTTGATTTTGTGTATTTGTTCGGCTACTTTTCCTTTTCCTTTAGAATATGTTTCCACTTTTCATCCGTCTTCTTATTCAATTTTGTATATTTTTACTCTCTGTTATTCAATTTCTAGCAGCTACCCAAGTAACGTTTTGATACCATGCGTGTTTCAATAATCATCACAAGTGGTTCGCTTCTCCCTTTTATCTGCAGCCTGCAAAAGTTTTGTGGAATAATCCTCTTTGCTTCCCAACTTAACAAAGAGATGGATTGAGTTATGACAAAAACTATGCAGAAATTGGAAATGCCTTCAAGGCAGCACCCCAGTCTGGTTTAGGTCTCGGTTCCAAGTCGTCAATTCTGGTTCCAAGGTTTAAGGAGAATCTTAATCGAATTGCAAGTTAGTTGCTCCGTTCTAATCATCGGTTTCGGTTCTAAATTCGGATTCATTTCAATTCAAAAGTGTCCAGTTTAGTATAATTTGAACTGATTTGATCACGTCAATAACTTTATTTTTTTTTTTTTGAAAAAAAAAAACTTTGAAATATATTAAATTTTTTAATTAAAAAATTCATATAAACGATTATAGTAAAAATAATTATTACCGTCAATTTAATTTTTTATTTTATTATCTTAAAAAAATTTAACTAGACCGTTACTTCCCACAATTTCCGTTTGTCGAAACCGAATCAACCGATTTCAATTCAATTTTGATGATTACAAACCAGTTTGGTTCTGATTTAACTCTAGTGACCGTGGTCATGTCATCATCGTTATACTTGTCGTGTTAGTTCCTTGTTTTCGGTCGTGAATAGCTCAATGCTAATGACCTTCCAGCATCAATGTTTGTTCCTTGTCTTCCTCATAATGCTTGTCATGTTAATTCCACTCCTTTTTTGTACGGAGCATGTTCATCGACACATTTTGCTAGATGAAAATGACACGGATGTGGCAACATGCATGCATTCAATAATCACGATCGTTTATTTAACAATCGATAAATAGGTAAGTAATAAGCATAATATTTATAATAAATTAAAATGATTACCAAAATATGTAATAAGAGTGATGATCATTAATATTATTTATGTACATAGAAAAATAAATATATGTATATGCACCATTTTAAGCAAAAAAAAAAAAAAAAAATTATCAAATATAAATTTGTCTGTTAAATAAATGCATCTAAATTAGAAAAAAAAAAACGTTTTTGTAGCAGACATAAAAGTATTAATAACGTGTCAAATTCTTATTTCCATGTAAGTTCTTTTTATAAATAAAAAGGAAGTTTTCAAAAATAAATAAATAATAATTGCTTTGATTAACTTAAACCTTCCCGGGTTTTAAAAAAAAAAAAAAAAATGATGGCTGCAGTGTTCCTGTGGAACGTGCGTAAAATTGCTTTAGTTAACGTGTCCATCTCCAGTTAGTCTTTCTCTGTAAATGTGAGAGAGCGCTGCAGCGTTTGTCCTGCTGCTATAAGCATCTGTTCTTACTGTTCAAGTCGCCTTCTCCCTGTGATTTATAAGTAAATAAAAGAAAAAAACTACACAACGAGATTGCATATTAATTTGAAGGGAACAGTATCCAATTAATCATACATCAAATGATCGTCACGAACGCACAACACAGAAAGCAAAATAAACATTGTACTGGGATTATTATGTAATGATGTGCTCAATTATAATTATAAATATAAATATAAAGCTCGTCGCTGAAGCTCAATTTATACGTTGAGACTGGTTTGCCGTTTTCTCGAGCTTTGAAGCCGCATTCTTGTCTAGAAACCAAAAGAACTCCTTTTCAGGAGAAATTTTTTGGGCGGGGAGGAGGGCAGTGTCAGTCTCTGCCCAACCCTCGGCAACTGCGTCAGCTTGAGCACCGCCACAGACTACAAGTGCAACATGATCAGATGCATTGATCACAGGGATGGTCATGGTGATTCGTTTACTGGGTTCTTTTGGTGAGTTGTCCATATAAGCAACCCATCTCTTGTTTTCATTGAGCACGGCATGCCCTGGAAAGAGAGAGCCCACGTGCCCGTCCGGACCCATGCCCAAGAGCATAAGATCAAACTTTGGACACTCGGTCTGCGAAGAGGTCTCTATCGCCCTAGTATGCACCAGATGCTTCAGACGGCCTTCATAATCATCGGCTGCTCCCTCATCCAACACCGCGTCGTTGACGGCATATACGTTACGCAGCAGAATTGGTACCTGACAAAAAATCAAAAAAAAGAAGAAGAAAAAAAAGCAATAGAATTGTTATGCGATTTAATTCAAGCAAAGGGTCAAATTTGAGGTTTTAAGGTTCAAGTCTGATCGCAACTGAATTGAAATGAAACTATTTTGTACCCGTGATAGAAAATTATCGTATGCTACTTTGTAGTTGCTGTCAACGTGATCCCGGGGCAACATTCTCTCGTCCACCCAGAAGACACGCCATTTTGACCATTCCACCGTTTTATCATACGGTGGCTCTAATAATTTCCTGCAAGTTAAAATGGGGAACATATTAAAGACTATTCACCACCCTTCCCCGTTAAACTATCTCGTAGATTTCTGCATATATACATATATCATCAAACCATATCAAAATATTTAATTATATCAAGACATATTTTTTATATCTAATCGATATATTTTTAATATAATTAAAATATATTTGTATAATAAATTTAAATCCATAAAATTATATAACAAAATCACTAAATATAGAATTCGACTAAAACTCTTAACAAAAATCTAAGTACTCCCAAGTGTAACGCGGAGCGACGTCGCACTTAAAATTTCGATACCACAATTTGCGGTGCGCTTGCCCACATGCGTAGCACCGGAAGGGGTAAGATGGGCCGGAATTTCAAACCCATGTACTGGCTAGGTGAATGAGTTCTAAGAACTGGGCTGACCTGAGGAAGTGAACGAGAGGGCCACCGGAGATAACGACATTGAAAAAGCCCCTCTCTTTAATACACTTCTTTGACAAATCAGCAACGTATTCGGCCAGACGCACTGCCAGCTTCTCCTCCGTGTCGAACACCTGCTTCTTCTTCTTCCTCTTCTCAGCCTCCTCCTCCTTCTTCCTCCTCTCCTCCT